>ML802657.1:156848-170012 GCA_009831015.1 Picea engelmannii | reverse complement strand
TAACAAATGTAGATAAATTAGCTTTAGAGGCTGCGAGTAAAAAGCCACAAGCTTCCACCATTAGTACTCGCAGAAATGTACCTCCATTTTTGTTAACTTTCGAAATCTTTAATAGGAACGTGCACAATTGTATGGTAGATTCAGGAGTGTCATCCAATGTAATGCCATGGTCTATGTGTCAGAAGATTAATGCTGAAGTTGAACCATCCACCTTAAAGATCATCCAACTTGATAGAACTAGTGTAAAAGTTATAGGCAAATTAAGGAATGTGCTTATAAGGTTATCGTCTAACCCCAAAGTTTATCAAGTGATTGATATTATTGTTGTGGATATTATAGAAGTTTATGGTTTGTTTCTAAGCAGAGATTGGTCAGAGCAGCTACACGGCTATTTCACGACAGATTGGTCTCACTTGTGGTTGCCCGAGAACGACAAGCCCAACAAAATTAAGGTAAATCGTGAACGCTACCTAAAGCTCACAGTCACAGATTTAAATGATCCCAATGAACCATTTACACCTTCTGCCGATTCACCCAAAATACAAGGGATGGATACCTTTTTCGGCAATTTTATGGCTGAGACTTCCACTATCATTAATCCGTAACAACAGTCCGAGATTGTAGCATATATGCAGCTAACAATTTCTACACAATGGTCTCATTCACCCGATAAAAATCAAATATGGTCTCTCTACTTTGACAGGTCAAAGTCCAAGGAAGGAGTTGGTGCAGGCTGCATTATTATCGATCCCGTAGGTAACAAAACCCTGATTGCATGCAGGTTAGAATTTGAATGTACTAACAACACATCAGAATATGAGGCTTTATTGCAAGGCCTCAGAAAAGCGTTAGATATGAACATTCAAAATTTGACTGTCTTTGGTGATTCGAAAATCGTGGTTAGACAGGTAAGAGATTCTATCCACTGTCTGTCTCTGCATCTTAAAAGATACCAATCTGAGGTATGGAATTTAATGAATAAGTTTTCTGCTTTCAATATAAATTCTATTCCTAGATTGAATAATTAGGAAGCCGATTTATTAGCTAACATAGCTTCGAAACTCTTTCCTGCAGAAGGCTTGTCCCCGAATGCATTCTTTGTTGAACTGTTGTTCAGGCCATCCGTTCCCGACAACATCACGAATTGGAGAGTCTTCGACGACGATCAACAAATTATTAGTTTCCTGCATATGGAAGAAA
Organism: Picea engelmannii; assembly: GCA_009831015.1. NCBI lineage: Eukaryota > Viridiplantae > Streptophyta > Pinopsida > Pinales > Pinaceae > Picea > Picea engelmannii. The sequence continues at coordinate 168,812 of ML802657.1, read as the reverse complement.
CTTTCCAAGGCGCGGTGATCGACGAATGCACTCATGACAACAATTTGCACGATTTCACGGTAATGCCAGATCCGAGATCTCCTGAATCTTCATCGGACATGGTAAATTCTATCCCTAAATCTGTAGTTAGATTAGAATTTTTTTATGATCTTCAAGACAAATTCAAAAAATTGGTCAACTATAAAACAAATAGTTCCTCTTTATCGTATGAAAAAGTAAACTTGGGAACTAATGACAATCCACAGTGCATTAATTTAGGGGTGGGGTGTTCTCAACAAGAGAAAGCCGCATTTACTAAATTGTTTAAGGAATTCAAAGATTTTTTTGCATGGACGTATGACGACCTTAAAACTTTTGACCCTAACATCATACAACACGTCATTCCTATGAAACCCCAAACCTTGCCGTTTCAACAAAAGTTAAGAAAAATGCACCCTAAGCTCGAATCGACCGTCAAAAAAGAATTAAATAAACTCCTGAATGCTAAGATAATTTTCCCAGTTAGGCACACACAATGGGTTTCTAACCTTGTCCCTGTCCGGAAGAAGAGTGGTGAAATCCGACTATGCGTCGATTTTCGAAACCTTAATCGAGCGTATGATAAAGAAAACTACCCTGTCCCATCCATGGAATAGATCCTTCAACAGGTATCTGGTTCTGAAAGATTATCCTTATTGGATGGTTTTTCAGGGTACAACCAAGTCCTGATGTCTCCTCCAGACCAACTTAAAACTACCTTCCGCACTCCATGGGGCACCTACGCCTATAGGAAAATTCCCTTTGGACTCATTAATGCTGGTGCCACTTTCCAGAGAGCAATGGACATTGCTTTCTGAGGCTTAATCAATCAATCTTTCATAGTTTACCTAGATGATGTTACTGTATTCTCGAAAAACAAAACTGATTATCTAGCTCATTTGAGAGCCGTTCTACAACGATGTCGTAAGTACGACATTTCCTTGAATCCTAAAATATCTATCTTTGTAGTAGAACAAGGTAAACTCTTAGGATTTATTGTGTCAAGAAAATGGATGATTATCGACCTTGAAAGGACTCAAGTCATCTCGAAACTTCCCCCTCCCTCATCCAAAAAGTCTATGCAGTCTTTCTTAGGCCAGATAAACTTTGTCAGGGGATTCGTCCCCAGTTTCTCTGCAATGGTGAGACCTTTACATAATTTAATTAAGAAAGATGCACAATACCATTGGGGACCCTTAGAAAACCAAGCTTTTAATTCAATAAAAAAGGCCATAATAGACGCTCCTTCTCTCATGAGCCCCAACCTTTTGCAAGACTTCACACTCTACACTTTTGCTTCTGACCGCTCCTACGCTGCTGTCCTAACTCAAAAGAACACTGAAAACAATGAAGTCCCAATTGCCTTTATGAGCTCTGCTTTCAAAGGAGCATAACTTAATTACCCAGTGGTAGATCAACAAGCCTATTCTATTTTTAAAGCAGTCAAGCACTTCCGATCTTATCTTTTGAAATCTAGGACGAAAATTATTGTCCCTTACCCAGCCGTCAGAAATCTGTTAGTGCAGAAAGAACTAGGCGAAAAGAGGGCGAACTGGGTTACCTCCTTACAAGAGTATGACATAGAAATCACCCCAGCACAAATAGTGAGAGGCCAAGGGTTATGAAAGTTAGTCGCTGACTCAGCAGCAGGACAACAAGAAGAAAACGATATGTCAAACCTAGGACAACACAATCAAAATTCAATCTGTTGTGCACAAAACTCTGTTAGTCCCTGGTATGACGATATAAAATTCTGTCTTGAACATGGGTCAACCCCCCGTCACCTGGATCCCACTAAAATAAGAGAATTAAGATTAAAATCTGCCTCCTTTCAGTTGATTAATGGTATTATGTTTCGTCAAAATTTTGATGGAGTACTAATGCGCTGTCTTGAGAAAGATGAAGCAGAAAAGGTCTTACTAGAATTGCACACAGGAGAAGCTGGTGGGCATTTTGGTGGGGACACCACTGCCCATAAAATTTTAAGAGCAGGTTATTACTGGCCTACACTTTTTAGAGATGCTCATGCCTTGTGTCGCAAGTGTATTATTTGTCAAAAATCATCCGGGCGGATATAGAAACCAACCTTTCCTTTGCAGCCTGTGTCAATAGACTCCCCTTTTCAGCAGTGGGGTCTTGATATTATACGTCCAATCAATCCGCCATCCTCATAGCAGCATAAGTTTATCATAACAACCATAGATTACTTCACCAGGTGGTCTGAAGCTGCCCCCTTAAGAGCTGTAAATACCAGTCAGGTAATTACCTTTTTAAATTCAAATATTATTACTCGTTTTGGTATCCTTGACTGTTTAGTATTCGATAACGCTTCTTATTTTTCGTCTCTTGAGATGAGTGAGTTCGCTCTACAAAAAGGAATTAAATTGAAATATTCTGCCAGCTACTACCCTTAGGGCAATGGATTGGCATAATCAACTAATAAGAATCTGATTAAAATCATCAAGAGAACGGTATCCGAAAATCACAAAAATTGGCATAATGCACTGTTAAACGCAATCTGGGCTGATAGAGTAACACCAAAAACTGCTGTGGGTAACTCTCCCTTCTTTCTCGTCTATGGCAGAGAAGCAATTTTGCCACCACATATTCTTCTTCCCTCACTACAACTGTCATAGAAAATACAAGAAGAAGACTGCCCCCCTTTGGAGAATCGAATTAATGCTTTAATAAAACTAGAAGAGGTAAGGGCTCAAGCAAAATGTGAGTTAGATCAGCATCAACTAGTGGTCAAAAGCTGGTTTGATTCCAACTCTGCTTCTGACAGAAACTTCGAAGTAGGTGACCTTGTCTTGAAATGGGACAAACCACATGAGGGAAAGGGAGAACACACGAAGTTTCAGAACTTATGGCTAGGACCGTTTTTAATTGCTGAAAAATTGGGTCCCAGCTCTTTCCGATTACAGAATCTAGAGGGACAGCTAGACACCTATCCGGTGAATGGCCAAGCTCTAAAAAGGTATTTCGCTTGATGACAACCCTACTGTGTAAATATTTTTCCTTTGTTTGTTTTTCATTTTCTTTTGTTGTTTTGGTTTTGATTTCTCCCTGTACTTATCAGTTTTTGCTTTTGGAAATACACATACCTGCATTATGAACTGTTTAGACAAAGAAAACATAATTTTTTTTCTCTCAAATGACTATTGTAAAGTTGTCTAAACATCAATTGTGATATGCTTCTGGAATGTACAACCATGTTAAGGAAATCATGTTGTTTGAAAGATTTTATTGATTCCAATCTGTAATTGAAGCCTATCACGATCATCCATTTTCTTCTTACTCTGTCCTTGTTCCTTAAGGGAATAAATCAGAAGATGTCTCCCTGCTTTCGAAGGTTGGTTTTGTAAACAAACCATCTCTGAATCTTAATGAAGGATAATTTAAAAAAATTCTTTCAAGGTCTGTAAAAATATGTCTAAAATATCATAATTTTCAGCGTCACCCCGCTCAATTATATATCTTTAAAAACTAAAAAAATCATTAAAAGAGCTGTGGGACGTCTTGTAAACCCGTCGGGATACTGAACAGGTCTGCTGGCAGCGGGTAAATGCATGCATGATACCAAGACAACTTCGCCGGGGTACTGAACAGGCCCGCTGGCAGCGAAGCAATGTCGGGTATATGAAAATTCGCAAGTGTGGAATCTCTTGACCTTAAAATGTCCTTTATTCTGATCTGGAACTTCTTGGCAGGATACGTATATCAGAGTGGGTTAAATGGAAACCCAGTCGAGGCTATGGATGCCTGCTGGAAGCAGTGGCTCYGTMAACARTATTGGAGATTTTATCTTTAATATYGTGACTCRCTTTTATTAAGACTGTTATCAGTTTTCATCTTTTAAATTAACCAGCTGGAATTTTTATGATTGATGATGATGTTTAAACAATTTTCTGGTTGTTTTTGAGTTAGAGTTATTCTCATTATCCTAATCTGGATTTGTTMATTTGACAGAGATAACTGCTTCTACCAGTGTGTCGCCATTGTTGGCAGCCATTTGGAAATTCTTATCTTTTCCTTATAAGCTGCCTACACAAGGGTTTTGAACCCTCAATACTCGTCACAATTCTTTAAACGAAACAACACTATTATCTTTCTCTTTCGCACACCTGCCTTTCGTTTTCATTTTTCACGACTGAAAGCGTGAAAACCTTGAGTTGGAAGTCATGTTGATAGCGTTAAAATCATCTTTGGATTATTACAGATCTTTTTGTTTATGTCGTCATGACTCTTTTACCTCCAACTCACTACTGATCATACATGTATCAAAACACCAAACCTTTACTCACTTTGCATTTGAATTTTGTTAATATGGTTTCATTTTATAAATTCGTGATGATATGATATTCTGTTGTCTTTGATCAAATTCCTTTATGCAATGGTTTCATAGAACACATTAACTTTGTGATTAAGTCCTTGGTGCAATGTTCGATATATAGTGGTTCCTTTCAAACCATACAAATGCTATTATTGATTTAAACATTTGAATCGAAGTTTTGGTTATGCGATTATGTGATAATCCATTTGAATTTTGGTTTACAATGCTTTGGATTGTGATTTGAATGAAACTATTACCAAGGCGCCGTCGATTGTACATGTCAACATGAATGTTTTGCATGGTTTCAATTCACTCCACCACCCTCGCATGCATAAGAATTAACGTCTGCCTTGCACCTCAGGCTACCTCTGCTTTTTTTGGGAAAAACTGTGGGAATTAGCCCTGTGTCTACCCTGTCGAACCCCCTCACCGTTTACCCTGTCGACTGTGTGCTATCTTCTATGGCTCCTGTAGTGCGCATAGATTCCAATGACGTCCAAACATTGCTGCTATTTGATAACGCCCGAGAGGACCTGGAGAGGAATGGATGGTTATTTTTCATTCAAAACTTCGAGGGTTTCAACCTCACAGTCACCCAACAATTTGCCCTCACATTTGATGGATGCAGGGCCAAATTTGGGGACATCCAACTCGAATTGAATGAGGAATTCCTCATCTCAGCCACTGGTTTTCCAGCTAAGGGGCATAAATGGTTTAAGAATTCGAAGGTGGATGAAGTGCCATGGATGCTCCTGTTTACCTCAAGGAAAATTATCAGTTGTGACAAAGGTATGCCGGTTACAACCCTTAAGTCTAGGTGGCATGATTTGTTGGCCATTATTAAGCAATTCGTTACATGCGAAGGTAGATATGGTTTAATGTTCCTATACCACCTATGACTGCTTATGAGTTTCATAGATTTTCCTTTGAATATGCCGCATTTCCTCCTTCGCAGCTTGTATAAAATGGATAAACGATTTAAGAGGGAGAAGGTCGACTCCAGCCTCTTCCATCACTATTTTATTAAAATCATTATTGTTCATCATTTGAGGTTGAGTGGTGACTGTTGGGAAGCGTTCTTGTTGAGGAATGGCTTTGCCAGTCCCGAATCTGGTCAAGTGGACAAAACTGTGGTCATCGAAACCCTCGTTGGGCCTGTCGTGCCCCCTCCTACACTCTTACCCACTGTTGAACCCTCGACCTACCCGAATGATAACCTACCCGACACCCTGCCCGACTCATGTTTAAAAGACACTGCTAAACCTGTTAAAAGGCCTGTGAGGAAAAAAGGTAAGGGTAATACCGATGTCAATAGCAAGGGTAAGAAGGTTGCACACTGGGTATCAAGGTGTGCTTGCAATAAGCCTAAACAAAACACGGATCAGAAACCAATTGTTTTGAGTGAAGACTCAGATTCTGAAATAGAGCGATTTCTGACCGAGGAGTACCCATACTCACACGGCCTTTGTTCTGTCAAGCCCTATGACTACGTATCCAACCTCCCGTCGTGCCTTAAAGATGACCCCAACTTCCCCGGGATCAAGTTTGACAGTGGAACCCCTGGTAATTTAAAAGATTCATCACCTGTAATGACTCGGCCTAATCAACCACAATGCAATGAATGCAACTCATGGCTCGAACGATACTATAAAGATGTCCCTCTTTTGCAATCCCGAATCAAGTCCTTGGAGGACCGGGAGACTGTGTTAACCAAGGAAAATGATAGACTGCAAGCTAACGATAAGAGGCAAAAGACCACAGGCTCTGTCATGTTCAAAAATGTAGAGGCAGCCACTGCCATTGTCAATTCGAAAATAGACTGAATAGATCGTATCCCTAAAGCCAAGGTATGATATTTTAACAATGATTTTAAATGATTCTGTTTGTTTTGATTTAGCATAAACGATTCTGTTCGTTTTGAATTAGCATAAACGATTTTGGTTTTCTTTGAATTAGTAATAAAGGATTTGTGTGATAGATTGCATACATTTCTGTTACCATTGGATTAATTTAATACGATTTTGTTTGTAAATATGACCAGCTACAGAATCGTGAGATTCTGTAGTTAGTCATAAAATTAGAATTTCTGTTGATTTTTTACAATTGAACACTATCTAAAAACGTTTATTTTTGTGCATCTACAGGTACACATGAATTTCAATGGGAGTTGGATCGATAATGGAATTTTAGAACATGCCTTTTGTTACACAGTTTTTGGATTAGGTTGTTAGTCTTAGATAGAAATAGCAATCTGGGAGATTGTTCCCATATTTTTTGCAATCAGTTTTTGATAATTTCCACAAGGAATGTTTCATCCTGTGGCCTTTATATACTTATTATTTTTTGTAAACAATCGATCACTGTTGGGAGAACATAGACTATGGACTGATGATTATACAGACTGGAATGAAAGTGGATTTTTGTACAGCTTTAGCTTCAATTTATCTTATTTTGTTCAAGTTTTTGTGCATTTCAATTTGTAATCAGATTATTGACTACTTTAGATATCAAGATTTGTTACAGGTTGATGCGATATGTTTTAAAGATTGTCCATATTTGATGTATCTCGTTTTACTTACAATAATTACCCCGTTTTAATTTAATGAACATAAGGTTAATCTTCTTGGTTAAATGAACAGTTATGCATATATCTTCGCAGCAGTATTTATCTTAATGTGATGATCTGTAAACTATAAAATTGTTGTTGCTATATCTCTTGTTTGTTCTGTCATTCGTATTCAAGAGCGTTGCTGCTTCCTGTTTACGAGAAGCTTTTTTCAAAATCTGGTGCGGGTTTCCCCCATCAAACAACTAAACCGAGTACTATGCACAGGACAAATAGGAAGCGCTACTTCAGGTCAGTTTGTTATTTGCAATTTAATAGTCAATTAATTTGAGAATTCTCTGTAGTTTAGATAGATATATAGTACAAATTATTACTTTTATTGCTTAGTTAGATAGCTGTTGTTTTATTTCTTTTTCATAAAAGTTATAAAAATAAAAAATAATAGCTTCGCTGTCATAAGAAAATTCACAAATGATTTTGCAAATTTCGATTAAAATTTGTATCTTGTAAACACTGTATATATAATCTAGATTTAATTGTATTTCTAACTGAACATTTAATAAGTAGAATTATTGTTTTATAATATTAGTTAGTACACTGCATATATATTTTAGATTTGTACATAGTTTGTAGTAGTTGTTTTTCGCTTAGATTAGTTTCTTCAGCTTAGTTTTTTCACTTTCCTAGAACTTAGATTGGCCAACGGAGCCGCTAAACCCATCAGAGTGGATTAATCCAAACGGCTTGGGTTATTTAGACAACCCCGAACCGGATCCACCCCTCCAGTTGACGTGCAGTCAATTTTGCCCATCAACAACACCACCATTTTTTTTTTTTTTTTTTTGAAACTTATCCTCTTCAATTATCTACAATTCTATTTTTTATTTCGTATCAAGTTACACCCAATCCCTAACGTGGTATCAAAGTGATCGATTGTGACCTTTCCTATTGTCTGCAAATCTTTTTGAGTCAGATATGTTGTGTGATTGACTCTGGGCCAATGATTTGCATATTGTAACTTGTGGAAATAGTTCTGATCTATGTAGATATTGAAGATGGTTTTGAAGATCGATCATGTAATTTTAAACGGATAAAAATATGTGGTATGGGCACTAGACATGGAAACCCTACTGAAGAGTAAAGAATTGTGGAAATATATGAAGACCGTGATTCTAGATCCAACAAAAGACCAGGAAAATTTTGTTGTTGATAGAAGGAAGGATGAGGTTTTTGGGGTCATCATAACATATATCTCAAGAGAGATTCATTTTCACATCAGTTGAATCGACTACCCTCATTGATCCGGGTGGATATTGATGGCCACCCACCTGTTCCACTAGTTTAAAGAGCAATTTTCCATTTTGGTAGTTTTTTTTACAGTTTTTTGGGTCCCAAACTTCTGAGGTCATTTTGAGGCCCTAAATGACGTGTTTTTGGACTTTTGGGAGGCCAAGTGTTGCCAAATGCATGTCTTGACCATAATAGAAGAAATACTTCTCAGCTAGACCTTTCTGACGAGGTATTGAATGCCCAAAATAGAGATCATAATGTTATGCCCTCAAGAAGTTGATGTATCAACTACCCCCATCGAGGCCCACAAAACTTTTGGCATTTCGTCTTTTGGGGTTAGGGTTTTGGATGTTTGGGGTTTTCTCATTTATGATTTATGTTAAAAAGGATTTTGGATCCTCATTTTAATTAGCTTCTTGCAAATGCACATAGCATATACATCTCTTCTCATAGATAAGCTACCACCATTCGAGCAAGATCATTTCATTCTGCATTTTTACAGTTTCAACATGTTTCATTTATTAATAGAATTCAAGTTTCATTGTATATCTATGTTTTTGTTATATATTTGTATTTCATTTCATTCCATTCATAAATTTGTATAAGTGAAATCAGAGCGATCTGCTCTTTATCTGTTTCTCTGTGCATTTCCACAACAAGGTTAGGGTACAAGGAGTTGGGACTCGAAATAGTTGAGCCTTTGCATGACCATCCTTGATGACCCCGATGGCCTCCCATGGTTGAAGAAAAGGGATATGAGGGAGCAAGAGATCTTATTAAACTATTTCTCAAGGAATCCCTAATGCGACAAAGGAATGAGATGATGGATAATTTTTCCTAAATCCTTCGACGGTTGCCAACAACCGATGCATCTTCATCAAACGACCATTTTGGGGGTGCTTCCCCTTTCAAGGTACAAGTGAGTTTTGATATTCTTGTATTTGAAGGTCATATATATGCAGATGCTTTAGAAAAATGGTTGAATCTGCTAGAAGGATATTGTTTTGTCCATAATTTTTCTAATAGAGAAAATATTACCTTTGTGCTCATTAAGGTTGTCCCCCATGTCAAGGATTGGTGGGAGACTTACTGTGAGCAAAAGACCACTGAGGAATATGCATTTTTGTAGTCGCACCCACTTGGGATTCTTTCAGGGATATTATTAAGGAACAATACTACCTTATTGGAAGCTATGATGACTAGTGTACGAGATGGACCACACTACGGTAGGAAAGGGACCAAATGTTAGAAAAACAGGATTGCAGAGCAATAAAATAAAACAAATACCGAAATAAAACATAGAAGATACATAATACAATAGAGACACAAATATACATGGTTCACCCATTGTGGACTACATCCACTAGAGAAATTTTTAGGACTTCCTTTATTATTATCCAGCAAATGAAGGGACACAACCTGCAACATACTTATTGTAACTTCCTCTTCTTTCTCTGACAATATCCTCTCTCAGAATACAATATTCACTCACATACATAACTACAATACAATTCCCTCATAAAATAGGGTTGCCTTATAGGGAGAAAAAACCTAACATAACTTCTACCGTCAGGTATGCGAACTTATAATGAATGATCCAGATTGACTGCGAAATTACAATATTTTACAAGGCAATTTTCCCAAAACTTTCTCCTCAAGGTCACTGCCCCCAAACCCCCGCTAGGGGGGGGTTCCAAAATTTTTTGTTGTCACCCCTTGCCCCCTGCCCCCCTCTCTAGTTAATTAATGGGGTCCAAACATAGTTGAAACAAGACCTCTGGATCAAGAAGATAATCAAGCTCCATAATCAACAATCTCCCACTTGGAGACTGGTCACAACAACTCCAATGTTGTTGTACCTATTGGAATATGATCCACCTTGGACCAGGAAAATTTCTCATCTTCACCTTCATGCTTGAAGGACAACTAAAATTGAGTAGGAACTCGTTTTCTCCCTAGTTACTACATGTGTTAACATGTCTGCAGGATTTTGGCTAGTATGTATCTTTTCCAACTTCAATTGTCCATCTTCCAAAATGGATCAAATAAAATGGTACCTGAGTTTTATATGCGTAGTATTATAATGGAAGGTTGAGTTCTTTGCAAGATGAATGGAATTATGGCTATCACAATATAACCTATTATTCTCCTTCTTCTTTCACAATTCCTCCATAAACCTCTGTAGCAAACTCATCTCTTTACTATCCTTTGTAGCAACAACATACTCTACTTTCATTGTTGAAAGTGAAACAACCTTTTTCAATTTAAAAATCCAACTTTTCGGTGTTCCACCTACAGTAAAAACATACGTTGTGGTGATTCTCCTACTATCTTTATCAGTTTCCATATTTGAATCAACATATCCTTGTAGAACAATGTTTGAACCTCCAAAACATAATGCATGAGTAGAAGTACCCCCAATGTTCTTTACCTAGATTTTTCATATACCTGCACACAACTCCCACTACATGTGCAATATTTGGTCTTGTGCACTGTTAAGCCCTAATATTGGCTCATTACCCCTTAATTGGGGCATATTGTATTAGTAATGTTATTTTATTTATGTCAGCTTTAGGCCATTAGTTGTAATTATACCTCCTAGTCTCCTATATATACCAAGGAGACATTTTCATTTTGAATCATCTTGTACTAGAACATTTAAGTGGGGTGAAAGGAGGTTTCCCCCTCAAAGAGGCTTATTATATGAAATTATCTCCTTTTCAAGGCATTGAGTACTTTTTCTGAGATTTTTCTATGCTATATTGACATTTGGTTCTTAACATATGGTATCAGAGCTCAAGGTCTTGGGGTTTCACTGATACATATGAGACACCTTGGAATTTTTGCTATAACTTTTTTTATACAACATTTCAGAAGGAACGGATTGGAGGATATTTAGTATATGGATCAAGGTACATTGGATTCAAAATTCAGCTCCTTAGGCCTTATACTTTCGGAGATACATCCTGTACAAGATAGGGTTCTGGAATCATCCTGAACTGAGTCATTGCGGAATTTTCGCTATAATTTTTTTTCTGTAATGTTTCAGACCCTGAAATCTGGAGAATATTTAGAGAAATTAGTAAGGTATCGGTGGTAAAAATTTCATCTTCTGGGTCATCATAAATTTGCAGATACACCCTGTGTAAGATAGGGTATCTGACTAGTCCTATTGACTAGTCTCAAGAAAGTGTTCCAGGTAAAACAATCATAACTTCTTCCTAGAGTATCCAAATTGAGTGGGACTAGTTTCATTAGATTTTGGACAGTCTTTAGTATTTTTTGTGTGAGTTTCATAATTTTATATCAATTATTTTGTGCGGGGCACGCTATACAAGTGAGATCTCCTGGAAAGGCAACAAATCGGCAAATTGTGGGGAAGTTACCATAAATTCCACTTGGCACATCCAATTTTGATGAGACCTATGGAATTGCAGAGAAGAAATATCAGAGAACTACATAAAATAAATTTTCATACCCAGAAGGGCCGAAACTTGGGAGATACAACAAAACAAATATTGTCTAGCAGAACCACCTCAAAATCAAGGTTCAAAAGTGATACTTGGCCAACATGCCACCAAAAAAGGGAACTTCTACACCAAATAAGCCTCAAGAAAATCCTACTTGGACTCCTGATGAAGGTGAAGAAATGCATAGGGACATAAATGAACTACAAAAGAAGATGGATTCAATGGAAGCTATGTTGGATACTAAGATGGATGGTTTAAAAGGGGAGATCATGGAAGTATTGAAAAAT
>ML802657.1:128574-152846 GCA_009831015.1 Picea engelmannii | reverse complement strand
GTTGAGTACTTTTTCTGAGGTTTTTCTATGCTATATTGACATTTGGTTCTTAACATATGCACACTATAGCATACATCAAGCTGTCAATTGTTGATGAATAAGGGACCTTCGACATGTATTATATCTACTCATATTTCTTGGGACACATTTCCTTGGTTAATTTGAAATGGTTGTCCAAAGGTGTACTAACTAGTTTTTCATTTTTCATTCTAAACCTCTCCAACACCTTCTCTATGTACTCACCCTGAGACAATATCAATTTGTGATTTTTCCTATCGCTTATTATTCTCATACCAAGGATTTTATTTGCAACACCCAAATCCTTCATTGCAAATGAATTAGCTAATTTATTTTTTATCACATTTATATCCTGCATGTTAGAGAAATATTTCATCAAAATCTATACCTTTCTTTTGTGCAAACCCCTTTACAACAAGTCTATCCTTGTACCGCTTTTTGCCTCCATCTTCTTCCTTCAACCTATAAACCCATTTATTATTCAATTCTCATTTTCCTGCAGGAAACCGAACCAAGTACCATGTTTGGTTATTTACCAAGAAATCCATTTACTCTTTCATGCCTTGTTCCCACTTCTTTTTAGTGTCTCCCTGCATTGTCTCTTCATAACTTTCTGGTTCACGAGATCCAGTCAACGATAAATAATGCAATGAAGGAGAGTGTCATTCAGGGGGTCTACTTAACCTAGTATATATTCTAACAACACTTGCAGGAGTTTGAGGTGCTTGTTGCTCCTGTTGTTGTACATTTTGATTTTCTAATACCTTTGGAATTTCATTTTCTTTGATTTCATCAAGCACTGTGTATTTTGTGCTTTCCTTTTCCTATTTCTTTCCCTGCAAATGATCTTTGTACATGTTTCATTAAATACCACATCTCTAATCCTAATGATTTTATGATTTTCATAATCACATAAGCGATAACCAAAATCATTGACACCATATGCAATAAAGGTACACTTATTGGATTTTACCTCAAGCTTTGTTCTATTTTATTTATCAATATGGACAAATGCTTCACAACCAAAAATGATTTTGGTTATCAATATCTACAACATCTGTCCAAAACTATAAGGGCAACCCAACATGCAATCTCATACTCCTTGCACATTCCATGATTGTCTTGTTCATCCTTTCTGACACACCATTTTCTTGTGGTGTTCCTGAAACTGTCTTCTCTCTATGAATCACATGGTATGAACAATAATCATCAAACTTCTTGTTGCAGTATTCACCTACATTGTTTGATGTAAGACACTTAAACCTTTTTCCTGTCTCATTCTCAACCAAAGCCATCATATTTTTGTTGAATGCAATAAACCCAAGTTTTTCTAGTTGCATCATCAATAAAAGTAACATAATACCGAGAGCATCCAAGAGATGATACTTGAGTTGGTCCCCATACATATATATGCACTAGATATAACTTTTCACTCTTTTTTTCCTTTCCAAACTTGAGAAATCTAACTCTCTTATGTTTTCCATAAACACAGTGTTCACATAAATCCAAATCAACTTGTTTAAGATCTGGCAACAAATTCCTTTTGTGAAGTATGTGCATCCCCTTCTCATTCAATTGTCCAAGCCTATGATACCATTTATATCCTGCATGTTAGACATTTATATACTAGTTGTTAGAAAATCAGGATCACAGAGCAATAAAAAAAAATAAAAAAATAAAAAATAAAACATAGAAGATACACAATACAATAGACACAGATATATGTGGTTCACCCAGTGTAGGCTACGTCCACCAGAGAAATTTCCAAATCCTTCCTTTATTATTATCCAACAAATGAATGGATACAACCTACATCATACCCATTGTAAATTCCTCTTCTTTCTCTCATAATCTCCTCTCTCATAATACAATATTCACTCACGTACACAGCTACAATATAATTCCCTCATAAAAGTGTTGGAATATTGAGAGGGGGGGTGAATTAGTATGAGCACAATTAGTAATTTTAATCACAATATAAAACCTCCAATAAATATCATGAGCATTCAATATATCATCAACACCATAATTTAATGCATAGACAACAAATAAACACTCCACATCATAATTTTATGTGGAAACCCAATGCGGGAAAAAACCACAGAATGCTTTTCTTATTTATCAAAGAGTACATTCATTGGAAGCACCAACTTCCTATTTCTCTAGCTACAACTGGAAGGAGGCTCCAACCCCCTATTTATAGGCTTCAACTTGAAGTAAGCTCCAACTCCCTAATTTAACTTGCTCCAACTGGAAGGAGGCTACAACCCCCTTTCCTTGCCCCATCCACCCACCCTGAAATATAAATGTAGACCAATTTGTCACTACCTCTATCACTGATAAACTGTTGATGTTGTTGTTTTTTATACCTCTGTTGTTGTTACTGATATCGATATATCATCAAGACTGCAACCACGCATACCTCATACTAGGATTCACAAGAGATTTTTTCAAATCAAATTCTTGTGAATCACTAAGACATACATGTTCCAGATTTCATCAGAATACTCACCCTAACACACAGGAAGAAATACCTTCAACCTATAGATGACCTAAGTTTTAGATCCCTGATCTTCAACATTTTTCCTCGCAGGTATTCAACCCTATACATCATTTTCTCACGGGTATCCGAACTTTTCCTCACTACATCCTGCGAATGTATGCGCTTTACCTCATGTAAGCCATGGATTTGCTCAAAGAACCTATATATGTAACTTCTTCTCTGTACACTCGACTACTGCAAACTTTTTACTTCACTGAACTTATCTGCCTTCAAATCATTGCCTCAGATATCCAACCTATTAGCACTAAAAAATGCACCATCAAAGTTTTATGCACCTTCATAAATTTTGTGTTATATTTGCCAAATTCCTTTGGTCCTTTTCCTATGGTCATAGCTTCCCAATTCGTCATCGAGCCTTGACAATTTCCCATTAATCGCTTTTGAAAAAGGTGGTGTGTGCTCAAGTGTCCTAATTCAAACCTATCCTATATACCAAATCTAATGCATATACCAAATCCCATCTCCGTGCACACATTAAAGATCAAGCTTATGTGAATGGAGACTTTCCTAAAATAGAGGAGGTGCGCTATCGAATTTGCGGATTTATTTCAAAGATGGTGCTACAAATCGTCTATGTAGTATGTTCTGCGATTTTGGTACCTTATATGCTACGAAAACTCCTAAGCTAGACTTAACTGGGCACTACCAAATCCACATAGCTGTTTTGATTATGGGTGCTACCAAATTCGCAGAGTTTAATATAGGATCAATGCTACCAAATGTGCAGAGTTATTTTGCAAGGATGCTTCTGCAAGTTTTGAGTGACTAACTTAAAACTTGGGTTATGAACAAATGGGAAGGTATTTTTGAAAACTGGAGGATTTTTTTGTTCATAACATACCAAATAACAAAAACCTCTCTCATTTTTGCAAAATGTGTTATGGTTTGAGAGATATTAGACATAGAAGTGGTGCTACCGAATGTGAAGAAATTGTTTTGCAGCGGCGCTACGAAATTTCCTGTAGCGATTACGGTTTGAATATTTGCCTTGTTGGGAGGTTGCCACCTGTCAAGGAGGATTCAAATGGATTATCAAAGATCAGTTAGAGGTCAAGGGACACCTGCACCTAAGTTTTATCTCCATCAAAGACCTCATGCAGTGAGGTGGAAAAGTTTTATTAATGACTTCCAACAATTTCCTGAAAATTAGCAGTTTGTTGGATTTTTGTCTCTTTGATTGTTGCCACCTATCTCGAGGGCTTAGAATACAATGGAGGAGAGGGGATTAGACCTCCTAAGGATATTTGGATGTTATTTTCTATTTAAGGAAGGATAGAGCTCTTGGAGAAGGGTTGGATTCATGAGCCAAGAGAGGCTAGAGAGAGTAGGAGCAGGCAATTTCCCTGTGTGTGTTCATTTGTAAGCATGTGGGAATTTTATGATTGTAATCATTACTGCTATTGGAGACTCATGAGATATGTCATTTCATATGGTAATTATTTTTTTTATATATATTTTTATTTGAATATATTTCATATTTGAGGATCAAAGGCTATCAATGATTTATGGATCCCTAAGCAACAGAGGATTTGTTGTATTTTTCCCATCAATCATTGTTTATATTCAAGTATTTGTTGATTCATTAAACTGAGAGGATATTTGTTTAGTGAACATTCTATCTTATGTTTTCCTTCTTCATTCTTCCATCTATCAACATATAATCTTGTTTTCAGTTGAACATCTTTAGTGCCTTCGATGAGTAGAATATTTGTGACTCCATTGCCCATTGGTGTAGCCCACTGATCTACAGTTTCCTGCCCTCTCCCTTTATTTATCGATATTGTTGATCCACCTATTTGAAAACAAAATTATCTTTTACATTATGATGGGTGTTGAGCTTACACTTTAGCATTCAAAGTGTAAATTTCAGTGCTAACATAAATGGTGTCATTGTCGGGGATGGATTTGAGCATATTGAAGAGCTCCCTGGGAAGAACGACATAGATCCAACTCTTGATGGTAGAAACGAGAGGGATACAGAAAATTGACTGTAAGAATATACCTAGTGACTCCATAATCAAAGAATCCAATGGGGAGGATCATATTGACATAAATATGACCATAAGAAAGGGGATGAACAGGTATCATTTCATTAGTTTTCTACATGAACTCGTGTTCCTCTTTATCATCTATTTCCTATATTTTCATTTACATATAAAGAGAATCATATGGTGCTTTGTTTATTCAGATGATCATCAACCTTCCTTTATATATCCATCCTTGGAAGAGGAAGACCTGCCTTCTGCCTATGTTGTAGATGTTGATCTTGTATCCTCACCTCAGCCTATTCATAAAGATGAACTTTGTATTGAAATCCCTCCTGAATTGATCAGTCTTGTAACCTTGAGAGTGATGAAGTTGATTCAAAGCCTTCAGAGATCTCATCACCTTATTTTTTTTACTGTTGAACCTTTCCATCAGCTTGTTAAACCTCATATCCAACCCACTAGTTTTCAAACTAGAATCAGAGAAAAGATGTTCAAACCTTTAAGGATGACATATTGCCTTCATCCTTATCCTCTTGATTTCCTTGAGTATCTTCCTCGGTTCTCTGGAGAAGATCATGTTACAGCTAAGAGGCATTTGGAGGCCTTTGAGAACTTTGTTTATCAGTTTGAGATAGTTCATGATGATGTTACCATGAAGTTTTTCTCCAAATCCTTGTTTAGAGATGTTGTTGTGCGGTTTAAGGGTTTGGGAGCCGATTCCATTGGTTCTTGGATCGAATTGTGAAATGATTTTTTAAAGTATTGGGGTGAGAACAAGTCCCTTGATTTGTACCTCGCTAATTTTTATGCTTTGAGGAGAGGAGAGGAAGAATATATGTCTGCCTTTAACAGAAGGTTCTACAACATTTATCATGACATACCCCTGGAGATATGACCTATAGAGACTGTTTCCATGGTGTTCTATGTTATGGCCTAGTATCCAGAGCTTTTCCTTCTGAGAGAAAGAAAGTCTTCATCCTTAAGAAGCTTATTTAAAGATGCTCAAGAAGTTGAGGAGAACATATATGCTTCTAGGAGGATCCAAGAGAAGGTTTGATTTGAACATATACATACATATGAGCAAGAAGACAGTGAGTATGAATCAGATTCGGAACAACAACAAGGATATAAGTATGATTCACATTTGGAATCAGATTCTTCAACATCTACATATTTTTCTATGGACAAGGATGCATGTCTAATTTATGATCATTTTTCAAAGCATGTTGAACATATTATAACTGATGATTGCATAGATAGCTATATGTTATTAGCTGATCATATTTATCAGTGTGATTTAAACCTGGTTGTACCACTATCTTGTGATCATCGTGCTAAAAACAAAGAGACTGCAATTGTTGATGATCAAAATCTGATCTCAAGGGAACCAAAAGGTTGTTTGTTTTCAAGCAAAGAGGAATGTATGTATGTGCAATTGTCTTTTCTTAATCAAAAAGTTTCCAACCATGGTCTCGAGGATCCAATTGCAACTTATATGGAGTCATATGTTTCAGATTGTCTGAAAATTCCAGTTTTCATTACTTCACAAGTATTCATGGGTAAACATGTTTCTCTGAAAGAATTTATATCTCTATTTTCAGACATCTGTTATTCTCTATTGATCAGTGGTATGGATGGGATTCCTTTAGTCATGAAGTTTCTTGAATGGTTACTATGGAAATTTGCCTTTACTTGAGCAAGTTGTCGATCTAGTTAGGGTAGGGTAGCATAGGTAATAAGCTCTCTTCCTGAGCATTGCTTTCCTTCAGTTTCTAGCGAGTCTTTCTTGAATAAGTGGTAGTTTTTGAAAGTATTTAGAGATGGTTACACAGATGACTCCATAGCCCAATAGATAAGGTGTCTGGAACTGCTAAAGTTCTTGGAAGCCTCACAGGGAGGCCTCCATCCCAGTTGGATCCAATGTTAACACTAAAAAATGCACCATCAATTTTTTATGTGCCTTCATAAATTTTATGTTAGATTTTCCAAATTCCTTTGGTCCTTTGCCTACAGTCATAGCCTCCCAATTCGTCATCGAGGCTTGAAAATTTCCCATTAATCGCTTTGGACAAAGGTGGTGTGTGCTCAAGTGTCCTAAGTCAAACCTATCATATATACCAAATATAATGCATATATAAAATCCCAGCTCCATGCACACATTAAAGAGAAATCTTATGCGAATGGAGACTTTCCTAAAATAGAGGAGGTGCGCTACCGAATTTGTAGAGTTATTTCAAAGATGGTGCTACATAATCGTCTATGTAGTATGTTTTGTGATTTTTCTACCTTATATGCTACGAAAAATCCTAAGATGAACTTAACTGGGTGCTACCAAATCCACATAGCTATTTTGATGATGGGCGCTACCAAATTTGCAGAGTTTAATACAGGATTGGCGCTACCAAATTCGCAGAGTTTAATATAGGATTGGCGCTACCAAATGTGCAAAGTTATTTTGCAAGGAAGCTTCTGCAATTTTTGAGTGACTAATTTAAAACTTGGGTTACGAACAAATGGGAAGGTATTTTTGAAAAATGGAAGATGTTTTTGTTCATCACATACCAAAAAAAAAAACCTCACTCAATTTTGAAAAATGTGTTATGGTTTGAGAGATAATAGACATAGAAGTGGAGCTACCGAATGTGCATAAATTGTTTTGCAACGACGCTACATAATTTCCTGTAGAGGTTACAGTTTGAATATTTTCCTTGTTGGGAGGTTTCCACCTATCAAGGAGGATTCTAATGGATTCTCAAGGATCAATTAGATGTCAAGGGACACCTTCACCTAAGTTTTATCTCTATCAAAGACCTCATGAAGTGAGGTGGAAACAATTTATTAATGATTACAACTTAGTGAATCTCAAGGCAGACAAAGGTGGCGCTACTGTCCTTATGAACCTTAGTGATTACGACAGGAAGATGAATGAACACCTTTCCCAGAGTGGTATCTATAAGAAACTTAGTTGCAATCCCATTAAGAAAATTATAAGGCAGGTAAAGAAAGCCATCAACGATTCCAACCTAGACGAGAGAACTAAAAAATGTTTAACCCCCAACAATGAGATCACCCCTAGGATCTATGGCCTACCAAAAATTCACAAAGAAGATGTTCCTCTCAGACCCATAGTGAATACCATAGGTTCACCAACCTATGAGATAGCCAAACATGTAGCTAAGATTCTTAGCCCCTTGGTAGGCCACACTGACTCCTTCATAAAAGACTCCAATGAATTCATTAAAATCATTAAAAATGAAAAAGTAAGGCCTCAAGACACCCTCATAAGCTTTGATGTAGTCTCCCTTTTTACCAATATCCCTTTAGATGAAGCTATCCAAATTGTCAAACAAGTCACTGACCCAGAAACGAAAAACCTAGCTGAAGTCTGCTTGCTCTCCACCTTCTTTAGTTACCAAGGAGATTTCTTTGAACAAACCAGCGGCGTAGCAATGGGTTCCCCATTGTCCCCCATTGTTGCCAACCTTTTCATGGATACTTTTGAAAAGAAGGCCCTGGACTCGTTCCCCCTAAAACCATTAATATGGAAAATATTTGTTGACGACACCAATGTTCTCTGGCCCCATGGGAAAGAGAAATTACAAAATTTATTTCAACACCTAAACAACATATCCGAAGATATAAAATTCACAATGGAGCTTGAGGAGAATGATAGTTTCCCTTTTCGAGATGTTCTTATCAACAAGAGAAGTAATGGGGACCTAGGACATGCAGTTTATAGAAAAAATACCCACACAAAGAACTATCTCCATGCCAACTCCCATCACCACCCCAACCAAAAATTAGGTGTTCTAAAAACTTTAGCCATGAGAGCCATTAGAATCTTCGATGAAGCACACCTAGATAAAGAAACTGAGCACCTTACCAAGACTTTTAAGAACATAGGTTATAAACACAAAGATATTAAGAATGCAATAAACAAAGCCTTAGAAAAAACCCGCGATAATCCCAATGTCCCGAAAGAACAGAACCCTAATAGAGGTGCCTTCCTTCCTTACATCAAAGGAGTGACCGATAGGATTGCAAGAGTCCTCAACAAAAAAAATATTAAGACCTCCTTCAAACCACTTGAAACCATCAAGCATAATATGAGATCCGTCAAAGACAAACTTGACCCTCACAAAGGAAAATGAATCTACAAAATAGAGTGCTCATGCGGTAAATGCTACATCGGTGAAACCAACTGCTCCTTCTAGATTAGGATAAAAGAGCATGGAGCTAACATTAAGAATGAACACATCCACACCTCTGCCCTAGCTGAACACTCCCTCACAACAAAACACCATGTCTGCCTAGAAGACACCACAATCCTCGCCAAAGAAAATCACCTCTTTAAATGGCGTATTAGAGAAGCTATTGAGATCCGAAAACACCCTGGTAACCTAAACAGAGATAATGGGCTATAATTAAGTGAAAACTGGCTTCCCTTGATTCATAAAAATAATAATAATTAGCACTATTTAGGAAAACAATCTAATACTAAAAATAACCCTACCTAATTAAAAATCATTCCCTAATAAACTACACTTATTCTTAACAAAACTATCAATAGGATAATTCACAAGTAAAAACATAAATCATAACAATTTAGGATCTAAATTATTTATCCTAATTAATAATCATACCCTAACAATTAATTTAAATCAATTAGATATCCTAATTAATAATCATAGCACAACAATTAATTAACCCTAATCAATAATCTTACCCTAATTAATAAATAAACACTTATTAAAATAAACTTCTAATAAGACTACCATCATTATTATAACATAAAAATTAATATTTTATATAAGCTTAATAAACTAACCCTAATAGATTCTTTAATTGACTTAAAAACTAGAATCTATTAACACAGTTAATTAGATTAATGAATTAAACATTGAATTAAAAATGAAACCCTAAAAAAAGATTAAATAAAGATTAATTTTTTTTCTAAATGAACATAGCCGACACCAAGTCTCCTTTCACATTTATTATTTAATACCATATCTTCTCTTCATTTTAAATCCAGGCTTCAAGTCCTGAAGATGGATCATGATTTGGATCTGAAACGTCGACGATCTATTGACAAGACTGTGGCTAATCCGATCACTTCTGAAAATCCAAACCACATAAATCTCATTAATCAATTTAATAATGACTTCCAACAATTTTTTGAAAATTAGCAGTTTGTTGGATTTTTGTCTCTTTGATTGTTGCCACATATCTCCAAGGCTTAGAATCCAATGGAGGAGAGGGGATTCGACCTCCTAGGGATATTTGGATGCTATTTTCTATTTAAGGAAGGAGAGAGCTCTTGGAGAAGGGTTGGATTCATGAGCCAAGAGAGGCTAGAGAGAGTAGGAGCAGGTAGTTTCCCTGTGTGTGTTCATTTGTAAGCATGTGGGAATTTTATGATTGTAAGCATTACTGCTATTGGAGACTTATGAGAGATGTGATTTCAGATTGTAATTATTTTGTTTATATATCTTCTTATTTGAATATATTGCAGATTTGAGGATCAAAGGTTGTCAATGATTTATGGATCCCTAAGCAACAAATGATATGTTGTATTTCACCCATCAGTCATTTTTTATATTCAAGTATTTGTTGATTTATTAAACTGAGAGGATATTTGTTTAGTGAACATTCTATCTTATGTTTTTCTTCTTCATTCTTCCATATATCAACATATAATCTTGTTTTATGTTGAGCATCTTTAGTGCCTTTGATGAGTAGAATGTTTGTGACTCCATTGTCCATTTGTGTAACCTACTGATTTGAAGTTTGTTTTCCTCTCCCTTTCTTTCTCCATATTTTTGATCTAGCTATTCAAATGAGGGGATGAGGGAAGACTCTCAAAAAATACTAATGTGTGGAAACTAGTAGAGCGTATGGGAGAAGAGTGAGGTAAAGTATGGAGAGAGAGATGTTGAGTGAAAATTATAAGTGTTGAGAATGAAAGAAAAGAGGAGGGGTGTGAGGAAAAAAAATTGAAATAAAATCTAAGTATGGTAGAATTTTAATATAGGAGAGGAGAGGAGAACATGATACTTAGAAAGATTATTTAAAATCAAATCTCTAGACGAGATCTTGAGTAACTTAGGCATACAGAAACAAATTTCTGATCCGAAAAATGTGTGGTGAAGCTGAGACTGAGGGATGCAGAATGAACTTATAAAATTTCAAAAAAAATCTTCTTTTAATATCAAGGATTTTATGAATCCAAGAGTGGGAAAATATATATGACCAGATTTTGGTCAATAATGCCAAAATTTTTTATATGTACATCAAAGACATTGACAACGACGACAACAATAGGAGCAGGTTGACCCATACAATGTATGTGAGTGGGAGGATCGGGAGAGGGAGTGAGATATATACCCTTGATATATTACATTATAGACTCATATCCTTTTGAGAAATGTTGACCTCATCAAGTTTTATGAGGAGGCTACATTCCTTAAGGGGAACACACACTTGTTGATACAATTGATCGGTCGTTGGGATCATGCCATGTAAGAATTTAGGGTTGGTCTTGATTTGTGGTACCTACATAAAGAGAAGGATATTTATTTAATTATTGGGCTATCTAGGAGAGAGGATAATTTTCCGTAGTAATCCAATATTCCACCTGTCATTGTAGGAGAGGGACAAATTTCATATGTGTAGATATATGCCATTGTGGACATCATTGACCCTAGTGACTTCTAGGTTTCTAATGGCTACTTATGTTTATGTTCATTTTATGCAAAGGATCTTATGCATATGTCTCTTATGGTCATGCCATTGACATACTATACCTCTGATGGGAAGCACATTAGTTCCCCTTTGATGCACTATGTAGATACTTTAGTTCAGAGGCCCAAATTGATTAGGTGGTCTACCATTTTTTTGCAACAATTTTTTTTTTACTCTGGATTGTTGTCGTGATGTGTTTGATCGAAAGTTTGTCTTCCCATTTTCTTTAGAGCTATTTACTTTATTTTTTGAGAGGTTTTCAATCACTCAATCGACATTTGACCACCCTGATTTGTACATGCATATGTGGGATCAAAAATTTCTCAAGAGGGGCCAACTGAAATGGTCATGTAGGTTAGTCAATTTATTTTTATTGGAGTTTCTAAGTAGCGAGGATGATTACACCCTCAATCCTATACACTACCCATATATAGGGGTGGAATAGTGCGGATTTGAAAACATCCTATTTAGGTAGGCTAAGCCACTAGATGCTAGAGGTAATATTATCATTATGTTTTGATTAATATAGCCACATATTTTTTCATAATATTTAATGCACATGTAATTTATTGAAACATTTTGTTTAACATATCTAATTATTGTTGTTTACTATTTTGCAAATGTTGGTACATAAGTTGTAGAGGTGCCTCCCCAATAGGATGAGGAGATGGATGAGGTTGATGATCTGCCTTATGTGTAGAGAGTTGGAATGCGATACAGGTTAGATAGGAGATTCTATTGAGATCTTACAAATTATATATGTGCATTGATGGCTCACCATAGAGTGGTCCTTGTACAAGATAAGGAGATCATGCGAGACCTTGAGCTTGCAATGATATGTAGACCCTTTCTCATGATATGATATTATTAATATGCCATGTTGTCCATGCCTTTAATATACTTGAGAGGCTGATGGTTTTCCATTTCCATCAATATTCTTCGAATTCATATACTGAGGATGGTGATCCTCCACCATATCCTCCTCCTTTTCCATGAGTAGAACGAAAACCATCTCCTCTATGAGATAAATGACCATGGTATCCTCCACGAGACAACCACCACCTCTTCTAGTAGTAGACAAACCACCATATCCTTCATAGGTATACTGAAAACCCTCTTTGAATCTAGCATTGAACCAACTAGAATCTTGTCCTCCAATAACCAACTGACCACCATCTCCTCTAGTATCTCATTGACCACCATCTCTTCTAGTAGTGAGCCAATCAATAGCTACACCCACTACACTCGTTATTGATGCTATAGACATTATGGTCACATTGGGTGATACTGTTTCTGGTGAAGGGATATATTAGACACTACATTCTACATTATTATCTAGTAGAGGTACCGATGCCTCTGACTTAGGTGGAAAACATAGCTTATAGTAGTTGTTGACATGTATATAATTGATTGTCGCAATGTATATTTGACATATATATTGATTTTGATATTATCGTTCATATATATTATGCCTTTTCATATCATGTTGATGTTGTTTTATTTATAAAATTTATTATGCATATGTTAATGAATTATATTATTAACGATTTCCTTATTTTTTAAAATTAAATTTGAGATGCCATATTCGACATATTTAAGATGTATATCTGACGTATATATTAATTTAGATATTATCATTCACGTATATTATGCCTTTAAATATCACATTGATGTTGATTTTTTTTGATTTATAAAATGTATTGTGTATGTTAATGATTAACATTATTAATGATTTATCTACTTTTAAATCAAAGTTTTGATGTATCACTCATTTAAAATTGCGATGCCATATAATGTTTAACTCTAGCTATAATAATGTAATATCATTTTTCTCTGGTAATCATTGAATGCCATTATAAAATGTTTAACCATTTTTCAAGGTGAATTCTTTGTTGTGCAAGAATATACAATATGCATATTAAACATGTTTACAAACTTGATTAAATGATTCAATCAATGATTACCCGATTTGATTAATATTCTAAATCATTTTTTAGGATTAAATTATATTTTAAAATGTTTTAACTACATTTTTCATTTTTCTAAAATTAAAATTATTATGTCAATTGGGTTTAGCTCGGGTGGTGGGGAAAAATGATTGCTATCCTACCCTCCCCGGTTCAATTCCCGCAAGTGACATGTTGATCTCTTAATGAGTATGTTATTGTAATGGATTCGAGCCCTGCCTTGTGCTCCAAAGATTATAGGGTTTACCTTGAGTACCATCCTCAAAAGGAGGGGAAATACTTTGGAGTTTTCCCCGAGCTTTGTAACCTGGAAAAAAATTAAAATTATTATAGTGAAATATAATAAAATAATTAATCCTCCAATTTTATATAGTGATAACATTATATGCATATTAAATCATGAAAATAATGTTGGATTACTGAGAGGGGGGTGAATCAGTAATAGAGCAATCTAATCCTTTTTAACCATAAAATGCAAGTGTTATATCAATGTAGCATTATCATCCAATAATTACAGAGTAAATAAATAATGAACAAAAGAACAATCATATACATACACAGTACACCAATGTTTTTACGTGGAAACGCAAAGCGGGAGAAAACCACATAATGCTTTTTCTTATATGTCTTTAAGAATTGCATTCATTGGAAGCACCAACTTCCTTTGTTTTCCAGATATAATTGTAAGGAGGCTCCAACCCCTTAGTTTCTCACGCTACAACCTGAGGGAAGATCCAACTCCCCAATTCTTTGGCTACAACTAGAAGGAGGCTACAACCCCCTATGTTCTTCGGCTACAACCGAAAGGTCAATACAACCACATGTCCTTTCCCCATCCAATCGACCTGAAATATACATGCCAAATGTAGACAATATGTCACTGTCACTGAATGAACCACTCCCATTGTCAACCTATCACTGTCAACCTGTACCAATCAACCTAAACCATGCATCAACCATCCATCAACCTGTACCTCAAACTCAACGACAAGGCCTCATCAATTTCATCATCCAAATATGATTTGTAACTATGTAACAGACCTAGTGTATATGATCACATACCTGTAAACCTTCCTTAACAAGAGACTAGCATTTTCATCAAATTTTACTTTAGTCTCGCATGACTAGTTTTGGATTAGTCAACAACCCTAACTTGCAATAATCATAACTATGTACCTGTAATGAATAAAGGTCTAAAAATAGTATACAATGTTCTTCAATGTCTTGTTTGCAATTTATTTAGGTTTCACTTCTTGGAACCTCCCAGAAAAGGAGTTATACAAAAATGGCATACCTTGTTGAATTCTAGCTTATTCTAGAGATCGAAATTGTAGAGAATTCCCTGCAAAAAATATTTTCTATATAGATCTGAAAATGGTACAAAACATACTACAGACTGTAATCTAACCAATATATTTGGTCTTACTTAATTTGGATTTGTTATGAAGAAGTTATGACGTTTTTACCCGAAACACCTGTTTTAGACTAGTTTCAGGACTAGCCACAAACCCTATTTTCCACAGAGTGTAAATCCCAAAATACAATGACCCACAAGTTGAAATTTGTATCACAGTTACTTGGATATGTTTTCTAAACGGTCTCCAAATTTCGCTGTCTAAATCATTCTAGAAAAACATTTATTGTGAAAATGGTGAGATGACTTGTAAATAACATACCTTAGAAAGCATCATCAAAAGAATTTATCCTCCCTTGAATTTCAACCTTATTTACTTCACCTTCCCTCTGAAATTTGCCTTAGATATCCTTTGGTTACCTCAGTCACTTTTAGATATTCAATATGCTCAAGTGTATTTGAATGAGAGACTCTTTCCTCTTATTTATACTTTCATGTAGCTTCCTCAAGGGGTTACCTTCTAATCATCTTAACCCACTTTCCTTATTTTAGGGCTAACCCACTTCTAACCACTTGTCCACTTAAATTAACCACTTTCCACAATTAGTAAGTTCTCCATTAACTTTATTATTTAAGTAATTTCTTTTGCATCCACTTTGACTTATAGTACACTCATCACTTCACTTTATTATTTAAAGAATTTCTTCTTTGCAACCACTTTGACTACTTTGACCTTTTGGGGCTTTTAGATGAATCATGAGGGTTATCCAACTTCACATGGTCCTAAATCTCTAACTGTGAGGAGTTATGTGACGTTCCACATACCATTGGAAATGGCATGACATGTATTATTCATCTAGAATATTCTTGCCTACAAATATATCAAAAATCATACCATTATCCATCAAACAAACTTGGGTCCATTACCAAAACCTTTGTGATACCGAAATTTTCTACCAGAATTTCTTCAAGGGTTGAAATCAATGACAACCAACCCAATTAATCAACAATATCCCTCTTTGGCATTGATGGAAACACTTTGATGCAATATTGAAGTCATATCACTCATTCTCTTCCTGTGACCATTGCTCCCCATGAAACCATGCCTCTGTGCTCTATCTCCAATAATTTCTATCTTGCATATGATAAATCTCTCACCCTTTGTCAACAATGGCAAAGGTATCTTTCCATCCATGGATGCTCCCCATAACTGAACTATCCTTGGGGATAATCCCCCTGATGGAACTCTTCCTGATACTGATCTCTCGACCCGAACTGTCCTTTTTATGGTGCTTCCTCGTGTAAATATAAGACATATAAGGTAATCATTCAAAAGCATTCATTTGGAGTAGAAATTACTCCGAGTCTCTAACGAAGATACTCAAAGGCTTCTCTTGGAAGAGGTTTTGTAAAGATGCCTGTCACTTGTTCTTTTGTTCCCACATATTCAATTATGATGTTCTTCTCTACAACCTGTTCCCGTAGAAAGTGATACTTGTTTGGAATGTTCTTCGTCTTGGAGTGCATCATCGAGCTCTTTGAGATATTGATGGTGCTTGTATTATCACAATATATTGGAATGGTCTCATCATACTCAACCTGCATATCTATCAGATTTTGTTTCATCCATAGAACTTGTGTACAACATCCTACTACTGAAATATACTCTACTTCGGTTGTAGATAAAGATACTAATGATTGTTTCTTGATTATCCAAGATACTAAACACTCACCCAAGTAGAACGCTACTCCACTGGTGCTTCGTCGGTCATCGATGCAACCTACCCAATCTACATATGTGTATGCAATAAGTGATAGATCCTTTCCTTTTGGATACCATAATCCAAACTCTTATGTTCCTTTGAGATATCTGAAAATCCTCTTCACTGCTAAGACATGTKATTCCTTTGGTGTTGCTTGAAATCRTGCCACCTGTCCAACTACCTGCATTACATCTGGTCTAGATGTTGTCACATATAGTAAGATCCCAATCATCGACCTGTATTGCCTCTRGTCTGTAGACTTTGAATCATCATCTTTTCTCAACTTGCAACTTGTTTKCATATGAGTGGTAACTGGTTTGCAATCTTCCATTCCGAACCTCTTTAKCATTTCTCTGATATACTTAGTTTGAGAAACAAAAATTCCTTGGTTTCTTTGACGTATCTGAAGACCTAGAAATAAGGATATTTCTTCGAGTAATGACATTTCAAATTCATTMTGCACATCCTTTGCAAATTTCTGGCTTAACATGTCATCATTGCTTCCAAAAATAATATCATCAACATAAACTTCAATTAATAAAATACTATCTTGAGTTACCTTGATGTAGAGGTTGMTGTCCGCACTTCCTTTTCTGAACCCTTCCTGATGTAGAGATTTATCCAGTCTAGAGTACCATGCTCTAGGAGCCCGTTTTAGACCATACAAGGCCTTCTTCAATTTCCACACATAATATGCATTTTATGACAACTGAAATCCTTCTGGTTGTTCAATGTATACTTTTTCTTCAAGTTCCCCGTTCAGAAAATATGATTTCACGTCCATATGATACACTTTAATATTCTTGGAGCATGCATAAGCTAAGAGAAATCAGATTGCTTCCATTCAGGAAACTGGGGAAAATGTCTCTTCAAAGTCGATTCCTTCAATCTGTGCATATCCTTTACATACCAATCTAGCTTTGCTCCTTGTAACATGTCCATCTTCATTCAATTTATTTATGAAAACCCACTTTGTGCCAATCACATTATTATTCTTTGGTCTTGGAACCAATTCCAAAGTGTCATTCTTCTCTATTTGATCTAACTCTTCATCCATGGCCTTATTCCAAAATTCATCCTTGTTGGCCTCTTCAAAACTGTTTGGTTCAATCGTAGATAAGAGTGCTAGGTGCATTTGTTCTGGTGAACAGATTCTTCT
Source organism: Picea engelmannii (assembly GCA_009831015.1). NCBI lineage: Eukaryota > Viridiplantae > Streptophyta > Pinopsida > Pinales > Pinaceae > Picea > Picea engelmannii. The sequence continues at coordinate 135,293 of ML802657.1, read as the reverse complement.
TCTAGTCTCAACTCCTACATCCTTATTTTCGTTAATCTGATCTGAAGGATGATTCCTCTATGTCTGTTTTCTAGGTGTCTTTGGAGGCACTTGGTGAACTTGATCTTCTACTTATGTCCGATTTTCTTCATCTTCCCCCTCTACTTCTTCTTCTTAAAGTTGTTCCATTGATTCATTTTCTTCTTCCTTTAATTCTCATCCACCTATTTCATCAATTGTTACATTTGTTCAACCTCAGATTGTAACACTTGTATGCTTTCCTTATACTTGAGTAACCAACAAGTACTCCTTTGTCCACATGAGAGTCAAACTTTCCCATTCTTCCATCTTCTCTTTTGATGTAGCATTTGCTTCCAAATACTTTGAAGTGCTTCACATTTGCTGGTATTTCTTTCCATAGCTCATAGGGAGTTTTGTCATTGTTGTTTCCGAGCATTACTTTGTTTTGAATGTGAACTGTTGTATGCACTTCATGTGTCCAAAAAATATCTGTCAATTTGGAATGCATTGGCATTGTTTGAGCCATTTTTTGTACTGTCATGTTCTTTCTTTCAACAACTCCATTCTATTGAGGTGTACTAGCAATGAAGAATTGACTTTTTATTCCATGCTTGCTGCAGAAGTCCATAAATTCCTTTGAAGTGAACTCTCCTCCATTATCATATCTCAAAATTTTTATTTTTCAGTCCATTTCATTTTCAACCATTTCCTTGTAGACCTTGAAGTTTTAAAAAGATTCTGACTTATTCCTGAGAAAGAAAATTGCAGTCATTCTTGTATAATCATCAATTAATAACATAAAACATTTCTCACTTTTTAGACCCTTGGTTGTAGTTGGTCCAACTAGATCAATATGCACAATTTCTAGTGGTCTTGTCGTTGAATATTCCTTTGATTTGAACCTGGTCTTTGTTTGCTTTCCTTGTTGACAATTATTGCATAAAGTGTTGGTTGGTTTCATGATCCAAGGAATTTCTCTAACTTCTTCCTTTTTACTGAATTTGACAAGGTTATCAAATTTTATGTGACCCATTCTTCTATGCCATAGCCATCCTTCATCTTCCTTTCCTAGACAACACTTTTCATTTCCAATTTCACTTAATACATATATGCTGCTTGAAGTTCTTCCAGCTGTTGCAGTCAATTTTCCTGAACCTTCTTTTCTTATCTCACACTTTTGTGAATCAAAAGTAATTTTATGACCTTGGTCACATGTTTGAATTACACTTAGAACATTATGTTTCATATCTTCTACTAGTAGAACATTTTCCGCCTTGGTATTCTTGTTTACAATTATGACTGTGCCTTTTCCAATGATTTTAGCTGAATCATCATTTCCAAAGGAGATTGATCCTTCTCTTTCCTTTATTAATGCAAGAAACCTATCTTTATCACCTGTCATGTGTTTTGAACAACCATTGTCAACATACTAACCACATTTCTTCTGCTTATCTTGTACAACAAGTGTGCATTTTTCATTGCTATACTGATTCTGCTTTCTTATCCATGTTCTCTTATAAGGTTCCTGTTTGTGACTGTTGTTGTTATGTTGTGGTTCTCTAGGAGGGACTGTGATTCTACAATATTTGGCCATGTGTCCAAAGTTTTTACACTTGTAGCATTCCACTTCAGTGCTCAATGATTCAAACATTTTGTAGCTTCTTCTCTATGTTTCACTAGGCCTTGTTGGATAACCCTTTTGTATATGACTTTCAAAGTTGTTTATGTTCCTGCTGTTAGCTCTGTAATTCATAGCTTTATGTGCAAAATTATTGCATGCATAACATAAACCAAAAAAGATAGTTTGATATCTGGGAGTTGAAGATCTTATGAAAGGAGTTACTCTTATGAATCCTTCTTCTTCTTGATGCGTATTTGTTTCTGTTGGTCGTTGATTCTGAAGTTTGAATCTTCTCGGTGGAGGAGTGTCCCTGTAATCTTCCTTGTAGGTCTTTCTATCCCCTTTGATTATTTTTGCATAGATTTTTGGATATGTTTCTTGTTCTATTGTTTTGGAACTTGATCCATTTTCTTTCTGATTGTATCCAAGTACGAACTTGTCATGATGAAGCTCTTGACTGCTGATAATGCTATCCAAAACTTTTGAGTTGTTCTGCATATTTTTCTTTTGAAGATCCTTTCTTAATGTGACAATCTCTGCTTCCAAATTTCCAATGATCCAGTCTTTTTCTTCTAACTATTCTTTGAGTGCTTCTTCAACTATTTTGTCTTCTTCTATTTGAACTTTCAATTTTATGATCATTTTTTCTAGTTCCTAAGTGTCTTCTTTATTGTCTAGTTCTGCTTGTAGCTTCTTGTTTTTTTTCTTTTCTCTTCTTGTAACTTCTGTGGCACTTAACAATTCTTCTTGGTAGTCAACTTCTACCTCTTCTTCTTACCTTTATATCCACCGTTGGTTCCCTTATTCAATATTCTGACAAATTTGCCCACTTCTTCATCATCTTCCGAGAGGTCACTACTGCTACTATGTTCTTTTTCTTTTTGCTTTCCCTTTTGCTTTGACCTTTTTGATGCTTTGAAGGCTGCTTCTTTTATAACTAGATTTTTCTGTTCAATTCTCAATTCATATGCTGTAAAGATTCCATGTAGTTCATCCATGCTTATTGAGTCTAGATCTGGTCTTTCTTCTAGTGTTGATATCTTAGGATCAAATCTCATAGGAAGATATCTTAGTACCTTTTGAACAATTACATATTCTTTAATTTCTTCCAATCCTATGATTGCATTTACCGTTTCGTCGACTCGTAAGAAGTAAGCTACAATATTCTCATCTTCCTTCATCTTTAGTTGTTTGAACTAACCTCTGTAATTTTGAATCTTTGTTGCTTTGACTTTTGAATCTCCTTCATAATATTTTGAAGTTTGGCCCAGATCTCTTTAGCGGATTTACAATGTATAACTTTGGTGTATACCAATTCACCAAGACCATTCAAAAGTTCATTTGTGGCTTTGGAATTATTTTTACAGAGTTTTATTGCTCTTTCACTTGTTGATGGAACTGCTGGTTCTTTGTATCCATCTACTACAGATTGCCAAATTTCAAATCCCTGTGCTTGTATATATGCTTTCATGCTTCTGCTCCAGAATGCATACTTTTGTCCATCAAGCTGTGGTATTCCATTATTATACAAGTTGTTTCTCTCCATGATCTACCTTTCAGTGGTTAAACTGATTCTTGAAGGAACCTACTCCTATTCCAATTGTTGGATTACTAAGAGGGGGTTGAATCAGTAATAGAGAAATCTAATCCTTTTTAACCATAAAATGCAAGTGTTATATCAATGTAGCATTATCATCCAATAGTTGCAGAGTAAATAAATAATGGACAAAAGAGAAATCATACACATACATAGTACACCAATGTTTTTACGTGGAAACCCAAAGTGGGAGAAAACCACATAATGTTTTTTCTTATATGTATTTAAGAATTACATTCATTGGAAGCACCAAATTCCTTTTTTTCTAGCTGCAACTGGAAGGAGGCTCCAACCTCCTAGTTTCTCAGGCTACAACTTGAAGGAAGTTCCAGATCCCCAATTCTCTAGCTACAACTAGAAGGAGGCTACAACCCCCTATGTTCTCCGGCTACAACCAGAAGGTGGATACAACCACTTGTACTTTCCCCATCCAACGCCCTGAAATATAATTTCCAAATGTAGACAATATGTCACTGTCACTAAATCAACCACTCCCACTGTCAACCTATCACTGTCAACCTGTACCAATCAACCTAAACCATGCATCAACCTGTACCTCAACCTCAACAACAAGCCCTCATCAATTTCATCATCCAAATATGATATGTAACTCTGTAACAAACTTGGTGTATATGATCACATACCTACAAACCTTCCTTAACAAGATACTAGCATTTTCATCAAATTTTACTTTAGTCTCACATGACTAGTTTTGGATTAGTCAACAACCCTAACTTGCAATAATCATAAATATGTACTTGTAATGAATAAAGGTCTAAAAATAGTGCACAATGTTATTTAGTGTCTTGTCTACAATTTCTCCAGATTTCACTTCTTGGAACCTCCCAGAAAAAGAGTTATAGCAAAAATGACATACCTTGTTGAATTTTGGCTTATTCTAGAGATCGAACTTGTAGAGAATGCCCTGCACAGAATATTTGTTGTATATATATGAAAATGATACAAAACATACTAAATAATGTAATATAACCAATACATTTGGTCGTACTTAATTTGGATTTGTTATGAAAAAGTTATGACGTTTTTACTCGAAACGTCTGTTTTAGACTAGTTTCAGGACTATCACAGTTACTTGGATATGTTTTCTAAATGGTCTCCATATTTCGTTGTCTGAATTAGACTAGAAAAAAAGTTATTGCAAAAATGGTGATATGACCTGTAAATAACATACCTTAGATAACATCATCAAAATAATTTATCCTCCCTTGAATTTCGACCGTCTTTACTTCACATTCCCTCTAAAATTCGCCTTAGATCTCCTTTGGTTACTGTTGATGTTTACAAATCGCAACGATGAATACTGCTCACAAATGATTGCCAAGATATATTATTTATTTATAATAATAATAAAAATAATAATAATAAACTAGTAGGTGGGACCCCCTTGTAGACTAGTGGCATTATGATGGATGTGTTGCACTTATATTTTTGTTTGTTGTTATAATGATTCCATCACAATATTATACAGTGGATGATTCAAGTCATGGTTTTAATCATTATGAAGACATAAGATGGTTGGTTAATTGTTGCATGGATAGATGGTTTTGATGGTCGCTTGCAAATTATGGCTGTGCTATGGATAAAATGATTATTTTTACAGGTTCTGTGTTTATGCATTAAACATCCATTGATTATTTCACATATGATTTTTTTAACAAAAGGATGATATGGGAGCTTAAAAAAAAGGAAAAAAGGACTATACTCAAGCCCTAAGGTTATATGAAATTGTGAATAAAGAAGGGTGTATAGACCCTTGTTGCTAAACTTATGCACTTTGATTAAAGGTTATATGTGAGGCATATGTGATAACGTTATAGCATATGGTTATTGTTAAAATATTTTGACTTGAATTAGGGTGGCACACTATGTAATGGATATAGAAATGGGATATTGTTTGATTTAATGGTTAATTTTATGGTGGATTGGTTGGCTTGTACATTGAATTGAATGAAGCTGGGGAAGCAAGCGACGTGCATTTACTGCACATCACTCAAACAACCCTCGATCCCGTCACCCTATCCATACTTGCATTTGGTTTTTTGGCTCTGGTGCTTGTTGATGCTCCGTGATTTTTGGTTGTGAAAGAAGGAAATAGTCTAACTCTTCCCCTCGAGCAAGCTTTTCCAGGTATGGTTCCTTTATTTTCCATCCATGATGGCTCCTCTGTGTTATGAATAAATTTTGGCTCAAAATTGCTTGAGGTCTGTGTTTTTCTTAAGTTTTTGACTATGTATCAATGTTGTGCTTATGGTTCTTCTGTGAATACTCTAGAATTTTGTAACACACCCAACTCCTTAATACTCTTTTAAGGGGTGGGGCATCATAAATTCATTTTTCCTTAACTAACTCATCTCGAATCATCTCTCCATGATTATTCATTATCTTCTACTTGCCCGTAGCTTTCTAACAACTGCTACTAGATTCTAAGCCGACCCTTGGTTTATATATTACGGCTTCCCGAAGTTCTTCGGGTGTTCATTGGTTGAGGGCCACGTGATGCCCTCGTGGCTTCATCTCATTAGTATCATCTCTTGGTTCCTACCTCCCGTAGGGAAGGTCCATCCATCAACCAATCCGACGACTAGCTTAACCCTTGTCTGACACACAGGCTAGTGGGGAATTCAGAGTTCGGCACTTTGACGCTGAACGTCTCCTTGCTATCTATGCATGAGACCTCCCGAAGTCCTGAAATATTGCCATGTGGTTATGAACTTCAGACCTTTTTAGTATCTCTACAATGCTACATCCCAAATCCTTCGGAGTCCCGAAGTCCCGGACTCCCGGAGTCCCGGTCACTTCACCAACCATGTTGTCTAGGCAGACATGTACCAGGAACTCACACATAGGAGGGGTCAGGGTGACACGTGTTACGTTCCAATAGGCCTATAGGGTATGTGATACACACGAATTTGGGTGACACGTGGAACGTTAAGCTAAGGTCCATGTCACCCTAGGTGACATCACTACACCACGTCACCCCGGATTGACAACCTTCTAACATTCGTCAGATCTCACGGTCAAGATCCAACCTCATATATTTATAGATCTATAGCTCTTATTACCTTGGGGATTCGATGTTCGGGATTTTTGCGATGAAAACTCCAAACTAAAGGGGCTAGCACCACGCATCAATGGTATATCGATGACTGGGAAAGATCCCGAAGGATCCCTCGATCTACGGTTCTGGGTTCTTCGCGGCTCCGGCCTTCAGGGTTTTGGATCCCGGTTTAGTTGGTAAGATAGGTTCACCTAACCACCTGGGGAACCTCCTAACACCGGTTAACCTTACGGGTAATTGTAACTCTCGGTCTCCTACAACCGTTTTATGACTATGAGAGTCGACAATACTCTGAAGTCCTGGACTTTTGGAGCTCCGAAGCCGGAAGGAATTAACTCCCTTAGGCTTAGCCTAAGGTTCCTAGGTGTTGTTCATATGGGTTCTCCCAAACATATCTCATCCATTTGTCTTCCAGACGAAAG
>ML802657.1:111856-123115 GCA_009831015.1 Picea engelmannii | reverse complement strand
GTTGATGTGTTCCTTGCTTCTGACCTCGTTGTTAGACGTAAAGCAAGATGAGTCATGCTTCTGACCTAGTTGTTAGACGTAAAGCATGACGTTGTGATTCATCGCTTCTGACCTAGTTGTTAGACGTAAAGCGAGATGATGATATTCCTTGCTTCTGACCTAGTTGTTATACGTAAAGCAAGATGTGACTGACACTGAGCTACCAACTTAACAAGCTGTGACATTGAGCCAGTGTAGTATTGCTAGCCTAGTGTTGTGATGAGGTATCATTTTTACTGATACATATTTGATGCAGATGATGATAGCATTCTTTCGAGAATGATGATGCTACCAATGAAGAATAACTTTCAATGACTCATAAATATGCTTCAAGATGATATTGACGATATTGTCCTCCAGATGCCACCGATGATGCAGACCTCTCTTGCCTGATGCTGATGAAGAATACCCTTCTTGTTAAGGGGGAGTGTTGAAATAATGTAACTGTGAAGAGCATTATTATTATTATTGTTATTTTATTATTAGGAATAATCCCCATTGTGGATTAATCATGTCGGTAATTGTATAAGGACCAAATCCCCTTTTGCGGATTGGTCATCGGACAATTATAAAGGGAAAAATAAGAATTCGGCCCCAACAGTTATTATTGAAGACCCAAAATTAATTAAAGGTGGGTTTACCCACCCAAAGTGAGAGGTCAGCCCTGCCAGTGAAACCCTCTCACACATGCCAGTCTTGTATAAATAAGAGGCCAGCGCCTCACTTCTAACACACAACTCACTTGCTCATTTCTCTTATGAGGCAAGTTGCAATTACTAGAGAGAGGAGAAGAAGAGAGGCACATATCTTGGGGAGGACTATCTGTATTGGTTTGAGTTATCCCTTGAACATTGTATAAGCTATTTATGATAAGGAAGTTTTTGCTAGGTTTTCTTCCCCTAGAGGGTTTCCCAGGATAAATGTTGTGTCTCTTGTGAATGTGTATTTCTCAGTGATATTGTTCTTATGATGCTCCTATCTATTGAAATGCAAAGAACTATAATAATGGCATAAACATTAACAACCACGATGCTCTGAGAGATAATCCTTTCTTCCAACTCAACGACAGTAGGGATGGAGGTTACTCTCCTCCTCTTGCAGGATCTTGGAAATGATTTACACCATACCAAGCAAGGAGGACCGCATGAGTACTTCCTTACTAAGTCAACAACCTCGTTTATCAGCTTGTATCATAACCCTGCTAGCCATTTTCTGCGACCAAAACACACTCATTTATTATTTTTTCCTTGAACCCGAGAGCTTAGTCTCTCCTCTCTGCACTCTTCGCAGGTCTTCCTCTACCCACCACACCTTCTTTTATTTCCTTTCTCAACAAGATTGCGTGTGGATTGAATTCCCAATTCATGGTCAGGTATGGAAGCCTTACAGATGGGTTGTCTACCCCATCCCATCATTAACTCTTGAGGAGGTATTCCCACCTACTATCCTGACTGTAATTCATTCCTGGGTCAGAGGACTATTTTGGTCCTGAGCAATTAAATCCAATAAGGTATTGGTTTGGTGGAGGTTAACACAACCATTCCTGGTCCCTTTCACCATCTATTTCCTAACATTCATGGTCTCTCTCTCTCTCAGTACACCCCCCTTTCAGAAATCATGCAACACTTATCGATTTTCTAGTAAATAACATAATTTAGATTCATTGAACTTTTATACAAAGGTCCATTAAATCAAACATTCATGCATATTGAGTTTGCCATAGTCTCTTGGCCAATATAGTTATATTTACAAACTGGGGGAAACATGGTGTTACAATTCCCTCCCCCTTAAAGGAACATCATCCTCGATGTTCTATCTGTCAACATGTTCTAGATATACATAAGTAAACAAAAATGGATATGCATGTATCATGGAATCCTCCATTTCCACATAGCCTCATCTGGTCCAAAGTGTTTCCACTACACCTTGACCTATGCAATGGTTCGATTCCTGAGTGGGGTTTACTTCTTGTCTGGTATGCATTGAGGTTTTGGCATGAATTCTCCCTTCAACTCCACCTGGATCACAGACCAGTCAACTATATGATTAGAATCATGTACATGCTTCTTCAATAATGAAACATGGAAAACCTTATGTGCCTTTACTGTGGGAGGGAGTGCTATCCTATAGGCTACACGTCCCTCTCTATATAAGACTTCAAAGGGTCCACAATACCGAAGTTCTAGCTTGGTACAAGCTCCCATTATCAAGGAACTCTTCCTGGGCCTAACTCTAAGATAGACATGGTCTTCTGTCTTGAACTCTCTGGGAGTTCTCTTTCTGTCGGCGTAACTCTTCTATCTATCCTGAGAAATTTTCAGATTGTGCTTTATCTGAATCACTTGTTTTTCCATTTCTTTCAGCATGTCAGGTCCTATTATAATTCTATCCACTATATTACTCTAGATGTTTGGAATGTTGCACTATCTACCATAGAGGACTTCAAAAGGGATCATCTTCAGTGACTCTTGATAACCGTTGTTGTAGGAAAAATATACCAATGGAAGGTAGTCTTCCAACTTCTTAGGCTGATGCATTACATGCATTCTTAACATGTCTTCTAATATTTGGTTTACTCTTTTTGTTTGTCCATCAGTTTGGGGGTGATACGCTGTGCTAAACAACGATTTAGTCTCAAAACCAACCATCAAGTATTTCCAAAAGCTTGAAGTAAATTTTGTGTCTCTGTCAGATACAATATCCCTAGGCATGCCATGCAGTCTGAATATCTCCTTCATGAATATGTTGGCAATATCTATTTCCTTGCAAGTCAATTTGCTAGGAACGAAGTGAGCAGACTTGCTCAATTTTTCCACCCCTACCATGATGGCATCATTCTGCTTGGCCGATTTTGGTAATCCAGTGATGAAATCCATGGATATGGTTTCCCATTTCCATTATGGAAATGGTAGAGGCCGTAACAACCCTGCTGGGTGCCGGTGTTTTGCCTTAACTTGCTGGCATTCTAGACACTTAACTAGATAGTTAACACTGCCCTTTTTCAATCTAGGCCAATAGAATTTTTTCCTAGTGGACCTGATCATTTTATGATATCCTAGGTGACCAATATATGCTCTCTTGTGCAATTTGTTCATTATGAAGCTCTTCAAGTCATCACAACTTGGGATATACAATCTGTTTCTGTAAGTCAGCAGGCCTTCATCGAACATCTGATAGCCTTCATACTTTATCCCTGTAGGCTCTTGCCTTAGGTATGAGGTCATGCCATTGAAGAATGCATCTATTTCTTGTGCATTACTGACTCTTTCCTTGACATCCATTTCACAGGTGCTCACTGCTACCAGGTGAATCATTTTCACACTTCTGCTAAGGGCATCGACCACCCTATTTTCCTTTCCTTTGATGTGTTTGATTTCAAAATCAAACTCACTAAGGAGAGCCATCCACCTAGCTTGTCTAGCATTGTGTTTTGGTTGATCAAATAGGTGCCTTAGCCCACAATGGTCTTTCATAAGTACAAATCTCCTACCCATGAGGTAATGCCTCCACATTTTTAAAGCATGCACTATAGCTGCCAACTCTAGATCATGGGTCACATAATTGATTTCATGCTCATTCAATTTTTTGGATTCGTAGCAAATTACACATCCTTCTTGCATAAGGACTCCTCCGAGTCCTTCCTTGCAGGTATCTGTACACACAAGGAAGTCATTATTAGGGTTTGCAATATTCAACACGGGTGCATGGGTCAAAAGGTATTTCAGTGCCTGAAATCTTTCTTCACATTCTGATGTCCAAGTGAATTTAACCCCCTTTTTCTGAAGGGAAGTGATTGGAAAACCAATCTTGGAAAATCCTTTTATGAACCTTCTATAGTATCCTGCTAAGCCCATAAAGGATATGATATTAGATAAAAATTTTGGGGTAGGCCATTCCATAATAGATCTGATCTTGTCAGGGTCTACTGCCACTTCTTCTTTAGAAATAACATGGCCTAAGTAATGGACTTTCTTATGGAAAAAATCACACTTGCTAAACTTAGCGTAGAGTTGATGCTCTCTTAGTACTTGAAGTACAAGTCTAATATGTTCTTCATCCTCTTCTCTGTTCTTGGAGTAGATTAAGATATCATCAATGAAAACCAATACAAATATGTCTAGGAATTTCTGAGTACATTATTCATCAAGCACATAAAAGTGGTGGGGGCATTGGTTAATCCAAATGGCACCACCACAAATTCATAGTGACCATATATGGTCCTGAAGGTTGTTTTGTGGATGTCTTCATCGTTGATTTAGACTTGATGGTATCCAAACATTAAGTCAATATTTGAGAAAATGGAAGCACCCCCTAATTGGTCGAACAAGTCATCGATTCTTGGTAAGGGTTACTTGTTCTTTATGGTTGTCTTATTGAGTTGTCTATAGTCTATGCACAGTCGGAGTGTGCCATCTTTCTTCTTCACAAACAAGAATGCTTCTCCCCATGGAGACACACTGGGTCAGATGTAGCCTTTGTCCATCATTTCCTTTAGTTGTAGCTTGAGCTCAACTAGCTCGGGTGTACTCATCATATAGGGTGTCCTAGACACTACCATTGGTGCAAGTTCTATCCATAAGTCAATGTCTCTTCTCGGAGGTAGACCCGATACCTCTTCTGGAAACACGTCTCTATACTCTCTTAATATGGGGTGGTCCTATAGGTTTAGTTTGTCATCCTCAACAGATTCCAACACCTGTATTACATATAGAGGGCATCCCTTTCTGCAATACTTTTTCATTTGAAGGGTTGATATTCATCTCATGGAGACAGGATTTTGAATCCCTTTGAGGGTCATTTTTCTCCCTTCTTCATTCTCACACTCCAAAGTTTTATGGTAACAGTCCAATTTGGTTTTATATGTGGTTAACCAGTCCATACCAATTAATAGGTCATAAGATCCTAGGGGAAGTATGTTAAGGGTCACTTGGGTGGGCAATCCATCCATGATGAATTGGCAAGCTGGTATGACCTCTACTAATTTTATTTTGGTTCCAGTGGCTAGTTGTACCAACCATGGCTTAACATGTCTAATTGGTTGTAGTTTACACTTATCAATAGTAGGAGGGGCCACATGACTCAAAATTAGAACCAGGGTCAATTAAAATAGAAACTATATGGTTGGTGATCATACCTTCCATCTCCACCACTGAAGCTTGGTGGTCGAATTGTTTATTATCCAAAGCTGCATAAATCCATGGCATGCTCCTAGCCACATCATTGGTTGTGGTAGCTTCTTGGATATTGTAGAATCTCCTATTGTTATGCTGTCTGTGTGGACAATCCCTCAGTAGATATTCTTCTCCGCAACCCCAACATTTCAAGGGTTCCTTCTTTGGGTTATCAGTCTTTCCTGGGTTTGCTCCAAAAGGTTTATTTCCACTCTAGGAGGGGAAATATTTTTGATATACACTTCCAGTAGGAAGGCTTATCATAAAGTCCTTCCTATAGTTCTTAAATCTTGAGGATTTGAACCCCTTCTTATTGAATCCCAAACTACTATTGTTTTTCTAGTCCTCGTGAGGTTCTGTTTGACTACCAAATTGTTCATAACAATACCTTGCCTTCTGTATAGTGTCTTATAAGGTATTTGGCTCATTAAACTCAATCCTATTCTGGTAGGTCTGAGGTAACCCACTAATAAATCGTTGCACTTTTACCTTTTCAGACTTTATGTAGGGTACATACCTCAACAAATCAGGGAATTTATTGACATATTACTCTATAATGAGCTATCCCAGCTTGAGTTCATAGAACTCCTTAGTCTTCCCATCAAAGTATTTCTCTGACAGAAACTTCTTCTTGAAGTGTTTCTCAAAATGTTTCCATGATAAGTCCTCTTCATGGATTCCTTTCACATTCTTAAGGTCTTCCAACCAAATGGAAGCTTTTCCATTTAGGTTGAAGATGGATATTTGAGCCTTCAAGTTTTCAGAGTAGTCATGGACTCAGAAGTACTTATTTAAACCAAGCAACCAAGCTTCCGCCTCTTCCCCTTTCTCAATATCTCCATTGAAAGAGGTCGGTTTGGATTTCTTGAACTCTTCAGGGTCATGACTTTTGGAATGCTTTCACTTCTTTCCTTTCCTTTGAGAATGTGAGCTAGTTTTGCTACTAGAATATCCATCAGAGTTGCCAATTTCCTTTCCATAGGAMTCTCCCGATGAGTGTCCGTTGTTTCCAGGTGGACCTTCMTTGAGGTACTCCKCCTAGTGTGGCCACTTATGGGACAAYGTTTTCGTATCTCAGGTGGAATTTGACTTATCTTCGTATGTCGTCGGTCCACATGACTGGTTGCAGGTCCATGCTACAACCGCCTCTATATATAGGATAAGCTCTGCAACAAGACTGCATTAATTTCCATTTTTTTTTTCTTGCTCCTTTATCAATCTCTCGTTGTCATCCTTGCAACTATGTACTTTAGCCATGAGGCTCCTTATAGTTTCTCCAGATCCGGAGGGGTCTCCAGCGCCTTCCTCTCGTCAGATTCTTTGTCTCTATTGTGGGAGCCATCCCCCACTTCATGGTGCATCACCATCCTTTATGCTTGTATTTTCCCACGATTCACTATCTTATTGAGTGATGAAAAAACACTTTCTATTAGCTAACAGTCTATTAGTTTATGAACAACACACAGTTCATATTTCTTAAATACATACACACAATAGAAATATTTCATTATTTTATTCAATAAGATTTTAACCAGACTCTATAGGAAAGAGGTAAGGTAGGGAGTCACCCTTAAATTTCTTTAAATATGGTTTTTATGCAACTTGTCCATGAGCCCAAGTAGGCCAAGTGCTGTAACCATGCTCTGATACCAATTTGTAACACACCCGACTCCTTAATGCTCTTTTAAGGAGTGGGGCATCATAAATTCATTTTTCCTTAACTAACTCATCTCGAATCATCTGTCCAAGATGATTCATTCTCTTCTACTTGCCCGTAGATTTCTAACGATTGCTACCAGATTCTAAACCGACCCTTGGTTTATATCTTACGGCTTCCCAAAGTTCTTTGGGCGTTCATTGGTTGAGGGCCACGTGACGCCCCCTTGGCTTCATCTCGTTAGTATCATCTCTTGCTTCCTACCTCCCGTAGGGAAGGTACATCCATCAACCAATTTGATGACTGGATTAACCCTCATCTGACATGCATGCTAGCAGGGAATTCAGAGTTTGACGCTTCATCTTTGAACATCTCCTTGCTATCTAGCACGAGACCTCCCGAAGTCCCAAACTTCCGAAGTCCCGAAAGATTTCCATGTGGTTCTGGCCTTCGGACCTTTTTGGTCTCTCTACAATGCTACATCCCAAATCCTCCAGAGTCCCGAAGTCCCAAACTCCCAGAGTCTCGGTCACTTCACCAACCATGTTGGCTAGGTGGACATGTATGAGGGGTTAGGGTGACACATGTTACGTTCCAATGGGCCTATAAGGTATGTGATACACACGAATTTGGGTGACATGTGGCACGTCAAGATGGGTTCCACGTCACCCTCGGTGATGTCACTACACCACGTCACCTCGAACTGACAACCTTATAACATTCCTCAGATTTCACGGTCAAGATTTGGACACGTAGATTTATAGATCTACGACTCTTGTTACCTCAGGGATTCAACGTTCAGGAGTTTTGTGATGAAAACTCCTCTTTTCTCTCGAAGTGACCAATCTCCAAACTAAAGGGGCTAGCACTAGGCATCCCCGGTATATCGATGATTGGGAAAGAACCCGAAGGATCCCTCGGTCTATGGTTCTGGGTTCTTCGCAGCTCTGACCTTCGGGGTTTTGGATCCCGACTTAGTTGGTAAGATAGGTTCACCTAACCACCTGGGGAACCACCTAACGTCGGTCAAACTTACGGTTAACCATAACTCTCGGTCGCCTATGACCGGTTTATGACTATGAGGGCCGACAATACTCTGAAGTCCTGGACTTCCGGAGCTTCGAAGCCAGAAGGACTTATCTCCCTTAGGCTTAGCCTAAGGTTCCTAGGTGTTGGTCACATGGGTTATCCAAAATAGATCTCGTTCGTTCGTATTCTATACAAAAGGGTCTTCCCTTTCAATAATTAAATCTCACTATCCTTCTTGAGCTTCATCATGAAATTGTTAAGGGTTTGGGCATGACATCCCAGTCGCACAACAAGGAGTCTGTAGGGGATAGTCTCATTAGATGGACATGGCCAGATTGATGCAATACTTTCTATCTTGGGTGTCCTACTAGTTTATGTCTAAAGGCACCTTGAAGGCTAAGTTGGGGCACACAGAAAATTAATCAGAAGCATAAGTTCATAGGAATACAAACACATACACATAACTTAACCATTTCAATACATAAACCATTTATAGATATATAAATACACACATGCATCCATTATTCCCAATTCAAGGGACAAAGCATGAAAACACTTATCAAAACCAGAAGGCGTGATGCGACTGTTGAAAGGGGTGCCTGTTTCCACCCAACCATAGGCTTAGTCACTCCTAATGGATTTATCACTAGCCACCCCTGAGATAGACCACGATGCTCTGAGATATAATCCTTTATTATGGCTCAGTGACAGTAGGGACGAAGGTTACTCTCCTCCTCCCGCAGGATCTTGGCAATGATTTACACCATACCAAGCAAGGAGGACTGCCTGAGTACTTCCTCAGTCACTTAGCAGCCTCGTTTATCATCTTGTATCATAACCCTGCTAGCCATTTCCTGCGACCATAACACACTCATTTCTTAGTTCTTCCTTGAACCCAAGAGCTTAGTCTCTCCTCTTTACACTCTTCGTAGGTCTTCCTCTACCCACCACACCTTCCTTTCTTTCCTTTCTCAACAAGATTGTGTGTGGCTTGAATTCCCAGTCCATGGTTAGGTTTGCACACCTTACAGATGGGTGCTCTACCCCATCCCCTCATTAACTCTTGAGGAGGTCTTCCCACCTACCAGCTTGACTGTAATTCATTCCTGGGTCAAAGGACTGTTATGGTCCTGAGAAATTAAATCTAGTAAGGTACTGGTTTGGTGGAGGTTCATGCAACCATTCCTGGTTCCCTTCACCATCTTTTTCCTAACATTCATGTTCTCTCTTAGTACACCCCCCTTCCAACAGTCATGCAACACTTATCCATTTTCTAGTAAATAACATAATTTAAATCCATTGACCTTTTATACAAAGGTCCATCAAATCAAACATTCACACATATTGAGTTTGCCATAGTCTCTTGGAAAATATAGTTATATTTACAAACTAGGGGAAACAGAGTGTTACAACAGTTGGATTTTTGAAGAAGAGGAATGGATATTCTTTGTTGTGCGTAGCCTATGCATTGGTTTATTGGTTAAAAACATGTTCGATTAGCTTGGGGTTTTTTGGTCTGGTTCTCTATGGAAAATAATGATTATGGTTTAGCAAGCTCTGTGTTTTGGCACATGTGTTTTACAACCAGACTTAGTGTAAAATTTTATCACTTCTTTTCGTGTCGATGGTTGATATGTTTCATTCCTCCGGGTTGAAATGAAAGCTGTTAAGAGTTGGACTGTGCTTGCCATGTTTTGGCCGAGCCCCGAGCTATCATTTGTCATGGCATTGCCTTTATTATCAATGTTGCTGGAAAATATTGGACAGTCATGTTTCAACATTACCCATAATTTTAAATGGAAGCTTGTCTAAGTTTGGTTGACCACGGGTTGTGCTTAGGAATTCCCCTCATAGTGTTTTTAAGAATTTGCTTCCTCTCATCTTAGTTGGAGGTGGCTAACTGTTATGTTTGGGTAACCCTCACTGTCAAGATTTTTGGTTAAATGTTATGTGTCTGTGGTGATTTTAAAAGGGCACGAGTTATTTGTGTCTTCGAAGACTATCTATTGATTGAGCCATATGTTGTTACTTCTCTGTGATAATTTTTTTTTTTTAAAGGGCACGAGTTATCCATGTCCCTGAAGAAATTTTCATTTGATCGAGATATTTGTTCTTGCTTCCATTTGTTGTGTTAAACCCTAAACACGATATTGGTCTCATCAAGTTTAAAAGAGTCACTTGTTTGTGCTTGGTTTGTTGAGTAAAACTTGGTTTTGTTTATTCTCGGGCACTATTTGGCTCTATCTCTTGTTGGGAATTTCTTTTAAAAGAAGTCTGTACATGTTTAATTTATAAAAATCTCAAGCTCAGAGTTGCATGTTATTGGTTGAATTCTATTTCAAATCAAGACTTATGTTGATAATGCCTGTGTGTGATTGAATCAGGGCCCGATTATGAGTTTTAATGCCAGTGGATTGTGTCAAACAATGTTGAAAAGTCGATAGATGATGGTTAATACTAGGCCTATTCAATTTGGTTTTAAAAGGAACAATGGTTTAGCATTGGAATAGGAAAGACTGTGGCTCAAAGGGTTATGATGTTATTATAAATGGCAATGATGCTATTATGACTATTGTATAAGTTTTATGGATGCAAAGACTTCTATGATTGAGTTTCCGGGCATATGAATTGTTTTGTTTGAAGTCATCAAGCACTCTGTAAAGAAGTGACAATTAAATGGTTTTGGTTTAAAGGTGAATGCTTATTGGATTGTGGGGTTTGAACATAGTTATGGTTGTTGTTTGATTTGATTTATTTGATGAACACTATCCATATTTTATTCCCTCTCATACTATCACTTTTTCGCTCATTATACCCCCCTCATAATCCCGATTTCATTTTTACATGCCCTATTCTATAAAATAAATTAAAAACTCTGTATAACAGTGACAAAAGATATGACACAAAAGTAGGTGGAAACTGATATTTTTGGTATTGATTGCACAGTTAAATTATGTAATGAATTGTTGAGCAGTACTCGTGTATTTGTCCCCTATCATGCTACCACTTTTTCTCTCATTACAATTCCTCCATATGTCCCATGAACCCTATTCACCCCCTTCTCACTTGGCAATTATTAAATAATTTATTATGGATTGATTTGCATGGGTCTCATGTCAATTTCTGAGCCAAAATTTGTTCCATGCAAACATAATGTCATGTATGGCCTGTTGTTCGCACCCAATTCATCACCTGGTGAGAAAATCGAGGGTGCTTACATGCCATGTTGGGTCTTGCAGAGCATGACAGCTGTGGAAGGAAGGGTTAGAGAATAAAACACAAGACTGTAAGCAAGAATTAAATAAAAACAAAATACAACTGTGAGCATATGGATAAAGAAACAATAAACACAAAAAAAGACAC
>ML802657.1:88972-101912 GCA_009831015.1 Picea engelmannii | reverse complement strand
GCGCATGCGCGCATAATACGTTCTTGTCCTGCGCATGTGCGCGCGCACCAAACTACTGTAAAATGCCCTTCAATTTTTGGTTACTTTGTATAGTTTTTGACCCTTCTGGAATGCTATGAAATTAATTCAGTGCCATGAATGACTTCATTGCTGTTTTGACGATGCGGAGTTCTTGTCACCATGTGCGGACGAAATTTCAGTGATAACACCTGTTAAGGGCTAGTTACTGATGAATTGTTGCATACAAGATGAGTTTCTTCAGCAGAGGTAGCCATGGGAGAAATAATAGAGGAAGAGGTATTTGGAACAGAGGGCATGCAAGGCCTAGATTATCAATTCATTTTGATGTTGACCCTCAGAAGTTGAACCAACTGTTTCAAGTTGGGTTCTTCAACTGGATTGGGCGAGGGATAGTTCAACCCCGACCAGAGATACCTCCCTTCCAGCCTCAAAATATCCCTAGTATTCCTGTGCCTCCTCATGTGTCCTTCCAATCAGAAGTTCTTGCAAATGATGGATGGTAGGAGATTGTCAATCCGACAACCTCTCACCATCGTGGCTGGCCCAATTTGTCATTACCTCCTCCACCACCTGTAAATCCTAATGTTCAAATTACCCCTATGCATTCGCCTGTTCAATCCTCTCATGCTAGCAAACGACTTAAAACCGATGTCCCCCATGTGCAAGATAAAGGTAAAACTGTTGCCTCCCCTTCCTCTCCTTCAAATGACTCTTCAAAATTAGTGTCCTCCTGTATGCATCTTAAGGACGATTTTTCCCATGTTATTAGTGAGATATATCCTCAAGGTTCGAATCAACTAAAGGCTACTTCTAGGAAGTCCAAAGGGGACATCAATGATAGAAGAAAGATTGTCTGTCAAAGTGGAAAGTATGGATTTTAATTTATGTGTTTATGATTGAGTTGTTGAAGATAGTGGTCTGCAGAAAGTTTTGGACAATAAGTCATTTTTTAGATAATGTGGATATGCACATATTTTTTGATATGATTTGAATTATTTCTGATATTTAATATTCAAATTTTTGAATTATTTATGGGAGCTACAAGGTGGCATGTGTTTAAATGATTATCTAATTGTGTTTTGTTTTTGTAAAGAATAAAATAAGGGAGTCACAAGGGGTCCCACCTACTTAGTTATTATTAAATAAAGACCCTTAACTATTATTATTATTATTTCTCCTAAACTAAAATTAGTTAAGTTTAACTAACTTAACTAAAGAAAGTAGTTGAACTACTTCAACTTATTTGGAATGCATAAAAGCCAAATGAGAAGGAAGAAAAAAGGGAGAATAGAAGGAGAAAACAAGACTAAGGTTTTCTCTTTTGTTTACATGAGATAGTACAATTTTCATTCATTCTTGAGTTATTCAAGGCCTAATTCTCTTTTTGATAGCAAAATCCTATTGTAGACATCAAGGTTCAAAGCTAAACCATATCATTCAAATGCTTGTTTTAGAGGCGTTGATCTTTCTTTGATAGTCTATGTATACTTGTCTGTTTATGGATTAAATTTCATAGCTGATAAAGGATATTGTGCAGAGTCAAATTGGAAGTAGTCTGTGGCAAGCTGATCCATATTATAAAGTTCAGTTTTTACTTCTTGTCAGAATCCTTTTGTATGGTTTTCATCGGGGATTTCCAAATTAGACTTTGGTCCATGCCCTCACAGGGGTTTTGTAAAGAGAAAGATACTTTCAATTTCTTGGAATGAAATAAAGAAGAATGCTATTCTATCTCATTTGTGTGTATCTATGACTTGGTTACTTTTGCTTTTGATCTCCACATTTACTTTCTGTAATCTGTATATTTTTCATAAAAGTATATAAAAAATTTATGTTATTTTGCAACATTCTTTTCATAAAAAAAATCAGCCTAAACCCTTGTAATTAATACTTGTGGATTGGGAAAATATTTTTGAGGATATAAAACATAGGGTGATATTCCCGACTATCTTGTCTTAGCCATGCAAGATTCAAAAATGCTTGAGTAAGATAATTCATATATTTTCCTCAATAGTTACCTCAGTCACTTGTAGATATTCAATATGCTCAAGTGTATTTGAATGAGAGACCCTTACCTCTTATTTATACTTTCATGTAGCTTCCTCAAGGGGTTACCTTCTAATTATCTTAACCCACCTTCCTTATTTTAGGTCTAACCCACTTCTAACCACTTGTCCACTTAACTTAACCACTTTCCACAATTAGCAAGTTCTCCATTAACTTTATTATTTAAATAATTTCTTTTGCATCCACTTTGACTTATAGTACACTCATCACTTCACTTTATTATTTAAATAATTTCTTCTTTGCAACCACTTTGACTACTTTAACCTTTTGGGGATTCTAGATGACTCATGAGGGTTCTCCAACTTCACATGGACATAACTTTGTAACCGTGATGAGTTATGTGGCATTCCACATACCACCGGAAATGGCATGACATGTACTATCCATATAGAATAGTCTTGCCTGCAAATATATCAAAACTCATACCATTATCCATCAAACAAACTTGGGTCCATTACCCAAACCTTTGTGCTACCGGAATTTTCTACCAAACTTTCATCAAGGGTTGACATCAATGAAAACCAACCCAATTAATCAACAAATAATTCTTATTATTAGAAATTTTTGTGATAAATTTGTTTTGAGGGGCATGAATTTCACATCTAAATTTAAACATAGGAAAACATATTTGAACTTTACAATTATTACAAGTAATAAAAATAAATTTACCAATTTATTATAGATTAATACTTTTAAAATTGTTTATTTTCATTCTTGTACCTTGAATCTCAATTATCATTCAATTTTCCATAGAGTAATACTTTTAAGGTTGATTATCATGATTTAGAATTTAAGTTCAAAATGATTGTTCATGTTAGGTACATGTAAAATAACAATCCACCCTTACATGTGGTGTCATAAAATTATTTTTAAAAATTACAAACGACATAGTAGAAAACGTATCGTCATGTTGGACTCTAGTTCTTAACATTATGTTATTGTGTCAACTAGAGTGGCCATTTTATGAAGGTTAGAATTCACAACACTTTGGGTATCTTTCCATCGATATACACCACACATGATGACACTTTGTTGACATTTGTTGTTTCCCACTCTTGATGTTAGTGATTACTAGTTGTCCTATCAAAGTGAAGTTTTTCCATCCAACACAAGCAATGTGGTTTAGATGGTTCACAACCATGATGATCACATCAAGTAGTCTATAATTCGATGCATATGACATGTTTAGGATTTCAAAATTGACTTGAGAGTGGTAAATAAACGTGGAACACACAAAATTACTTCTGATTAAACTTATGGAAACTTATTTGGATGAAAAACAATGGGATTTTATGTTTCTTATTGAAATAAGTGCCAAGGTGATGTTGACATTAAACTTATGAATTGAATCAAGCCTTGTAACTACATATGGAATAATGTGTGGTTTGTCTAGATTAAGGTTGTGATAGATATTGTTGTTAATTTAAAAGTTCATTATTTTTTGGTTTTGGTCATATTTCACAACTATGTGAGTTTTATAAGTGTGTTGGTTATATTTGATAGTTATCTTATTTGTTTTAAAGAGCTTGTTTTTTATCCTTTTTATTTTATTTTAAATAAGTGTGTTGGTTATACTTAATAAATACGTGGGTATTTTTTTGTTTTAAAGAGTTTTTTTAAGTGTGCTGAATGTTTGGTTGGGATTAGTGATACAAACAATCCAAGTTTGGTATGATGTGCAAATCCTAACCCTAAGCTAGCTAGAAACCCTAACCCTAATCTAGCTTCATCATTCTCAAACATATTTCATTCATGGAATAAATAACTCAAAGCATGAAATAAATCCATTTACAAGAGCAAGAAGTTTGAAAACAATTAAATAATTCCATTCCCAAATGAATGAGGCCAAGATAGCACATGTGAAGTGAGCTTGATGAAGACAATGGGCTCCAAAGCCCATCCTTGTATTCCTTGGTGTGTTTATATGATTCTCTCCTTGATGTATGAGAAAGGTACCTAGAAAAGAAAATCTCTCAAGAGGAAGATGTCCTCAAGAATTTGGTGGAATTTCAATAACATAACCTTAGTATGAATATGGATGGATGGATGGAGTGACCTCAAGGCTTTATTTATAGGGAAAATAGTGGTTAAACAACCTTGACATGGTTTTCAAATGTGTTAAGGCCCTTGGACCCCTATGTTATGGCCATAATAAACATTCATTATTAGTTTACTTGTTATATTAGTAGGTATGCTAGAACCTTTCATTATAATTGTACCCTTTGTCTCATATATATATATATATATATATATATATATATATATATATATATACACCAAGGAGACCTAGTCTTAGGATCATCATACATTGTCTTCTAAATTGGATATATTGTAAAAGGAGGTTTCCCCTTGAAATGGATTGTATTCATTGACTCTTTATCATTTTCAAGGTGCTTGGTTCATAAAATTTGATATCAAGAGAGTCATCTTGGAATTTTCATTATAACGTTTTTTCCGGGATGCTTAAAAAACAGGGTCTTTCCCCATTCAACCCGTGACATAGCTCCTGTATTCATGGGATATTAAAGAATACCCCTAATTTCCCTAGATATTGATAAATACCTCCCAAAATCCTTTTTTTGAATCCCCCTCCCAATACATCTTTCCAATAAAAGAAACCCCTATTTTAACTAGATACCCCTTTTTATACCCCTCAATACCTATAAACACCTTGAGACCCCACACCTCCCTGCAATAACTACAATATATTGACCTTATTTTTCAGAATTAAAAAACCCCTTTTATGAATGAATGTGATAATATATTGGTCCACAAGGTGAAGCCCCCGTGGCTTCAAACAACACAATTTGGAGGTTACTTAGAAGACATATCACAGTATGTCTGGTAAAAATTTCAAATTCTGGTTCGTTATACTTTCAAAGATATAGCCTATGGAAGATAGGGTTTTTGACTCATCTTGAAATCAGTTTTAAACAAGTCATCTTGAAATTTTCACTATAACTTGTTTTCTAGGAAGTTTCATATGGTGAAATGTTTTGGAGACCACAAAGAAATTTCATAGTAGAGGTAGTCAAAATTTTAGTTTTGGTTCGCTATACTTTAAGAGATATAGTCAATGGAAGACAAAGTTTGTGACTAATCCTAAAATCAATTATCTTGACATTTTCATTGTAAGTTTTTTTCAGTGAAGTTTGAGACAATGGGATTTTTAGAATCTCGAGTTAACATAGTGAGATATATGTGGAAAATTTTTCAGATTTTGACTCATTCTATTTTATGATATTATTTCTTGTGGAAGTCCCACTCCACTTCTACGCATATGATTTCCCCCCCAATTCAATGGGGAATGCATGGATGATTCCATGAGGCCTAAATGCGTGCCCATGGAAGGATTTTAACATGGTCGGAGAAGGAGAAATATTAGAGGAGCCAAGGGCTTGCCAACAAGAAAGGGATATGATGCAAGTTGATGTGCCTTCATCTACTATTGTCCTAAAGATGTTAATATTATGATGCAACACTTGGATTTCGAAAGCGATGTAGTGAGGTAGCCTGAACTTCACAATGTTTGGGTCAAAAGTGATCAACTGTGAGTGCATGGGATCTATAGCTCCTGTAACTGAAATGAATGCTCTCCTTTGCATGGGACAAATATAAAGAACCTCTAAGGTAGACATAGTGCATTACATCTGGGCTAGATCTTCCACAATGGAATATTTATAAGCTGCTCTAGAATTCAGGTTTCACGTTGACCTTTTTAGCATGCCCTTGGGAATGCATGACATCACTTCAACTGTAGGTTTCTATATGTGGAGAGGGTTTTTCAGTTTAGGAGAAGCAATCTCTTTCCATTTTGTACCAGATTCATAGGCCTTGTAATTACGATCCTTGGTCTAGAGATCCACATCTCATTCACACATGTAAAATGTTCATTGAGTTGCCCTTTTATTGAGGGGATCCTTGGTTTCCCCCTTGTAATTTGTAGGGTTATTTTGGAAACCAAACACTATTTTCTAGGTGTGAGGAGGAAAGGGGTTATTCAACATAACAGGTTACTGGTGGGCATTGAGTTGTGCCAACAATTGTTGGGCTTCCTCAAGCTTGGGGCATTGATGTGTGAGATGGTCTTCCTTACAAAGTTTGCAAGGGAAGTTGGCCTTCTTCTTATATTAACATTATTGTTATTATTGATGTTATTTCATCTACCTCCCTTATTATTATTATTCTTTTTCTTTCCTCCAAGTTGCTAGTTACCCTTTGGATTGGATGCTTATATAGTGTGGACATCAAATGATTGAAGTGGGGTATAGGTAGAGGTAGTGTCCTGCAATGTTGCAGGTGGATGCAAAGACATTTGTCTCATTTGGTTCATCACAACATTCTCAATGGAACCAACCACACCATTATCATGTAGTCCTAGCTTGGGTTTCTTTGGGTAAGTGTCTGACATCGATGCATCATGAAATATCTCACACAAGACCCTAGATTGGTAGTAAAACAAGTCTAATTGTTGGGCCTTAAAAATGGCCTCTTCTTTAGTCATAATCCCTGAAAGGGTGACATCCTTAGAAATATACAAAAGTGGGGATTTCAAAAACCATTCCAATAAAAAATAATGAGGAATTTGGGCTTTAATCATATGTCATCGACTCTTCCACTCATGAATGTGATTAGATATGTTAGTGGTGTTGTCCCATAGGAAAGAAGACAAAATATCAGTTCCCAAGTCATACTGAACATGTAGTTGGAAGTGGTTGAGGAATGTTAGAGAAAGAGCATCAAAGGTTCGAAAATAATCTCATGTGAGATCGATATACCACTTTGTCGCTACCCCAGTCAGGGTGTGTTGAAAAAGTATCAGCCTAATGGAGTCATCCATCAGGGAGTTCGAAGAGAACCACAAATCAAATGCCATCACACGATTTCCTGGATCCTCACCAGACTTACCCTCAAATTTTGGAATATTCGAGGGAAGTTTAGTAGGGACCAGGGGCCAATTCAGATCGCGAATCACTAGGTCATTAGTAAGCTTTTTCAAATCTGGAAGATTCACCATTGCAAGGAAAAATCACCTCCACTGTATGAGCTAGAGGGTTGGGGCCCCACTCCACTATTAGAAACATATAAGGGAGGAATAATGCCTCCGCCTGATACTTGCGAGATGGGTGGAACCATGCTAGGTGTAGTCAAGATGGGAGGAATAACTCCTTTACCAGTGATTGCCGATGTGGGGGTGTGAATTCCCCCAGACCAAAATGTGTTGACAAGATTTTCCATTATAGACCATTGAATGATCAAATTCTCATGAAATTGGGAATGCAAAGGGGAAGATATAACAAGCTCAGTAAGGGGTAGGTTGAAGTTAATAAGAGTCAGATTAGTAATATCCTCAGTCTCAATGGGATCAAGATTGTCCTGAGGTGAAGGAACTCCTCCAAGAATCAGAATGTGACCATCCAAATCCCTTACAAATTACCGGGCCTTGAAATCTTTGTTGGTGAGACATTCCCTTGCAAGATTCTCCATGTTTGGTTGAGCATCAAACATTGGCTTCGGTGAACCAATGATATTTATCCTACACATTTGAGGAGGTGGCTCCATGATTTTTAGTGAAATACCATGAGTCCTTGACTAGTAGAGTGGTTGGTTAGCTACTTTGAATCAAATATCTAGAAGCGGAAAGGCAGATTCAACCTAAGGCCAACTACAAAAAGAAACACACAACTATAAAAGTTCTAATAAGAAACAAAAGACAAATTGTTCTTCCAAGGCTTAGCCCAAGTTGATTAGATCCTGAGTTTGAGGTAGAGAAGAGATCATCAAAGGACCTTCTAGAGACCGTTGTGGGTTAATTAAGTCCCAAGACCAATCAACAATGGAGCAAGAGATAGTTACAGTAACTTGCTCGCAATGATCACCTAAGGTGCAATTACCCTCAAGAATATGGGAACCCTCCAAAGGAGTCGAAATGTCGATTAGGCATCTGCCTCAAGTACCATGAGCACTTCCCACTCATAGTCACCCATGTGAAATCCTAGGAAAATCCACTAAGGTTACCAATTCACAATTGACAACTGGGAGGAATAGTAATGGGTCAGAATCACACATATGGGTAGGGAAATAAAGCTCGAAGCCTCCAAAAGTGTTGTCACCCAGAGGATCTAGAACTTTGGAAACCCCCATACATGTAGTAATCCAATGGACACTAAAGCAAGTCAAGGAGGGGATATCACCTCCACTTACCCTAATGTGACCTCATGCTTAACACTTATTTTAGAGGTTCTTTCTCGGCAAGCACTCCTTACTACTACTATTTTTTCACACTCTTTAATCAACTCTAGTTTTAGGTTTCACGACCTTGGATAATTTACTCTCCAACCTTATTCTTAGGCCCTAAATCCTAGACTGTTGTTTGTTCTTCTAGAAAGAAAAGAGTCTAGTTATTTTTAGTTTAATCCTTCATTTTAAATGTGTGTTAATTACTCAAAGATTACAAAAGCACAACTAATGGTGTTTCAAAGACTCAAAACAAAAATAACTAATAATAACATTGGCATCCAAATTGCAGTAATTCTTCAATGAAATCAATTATAATATGAACAAATTTGAAAGGTAAATCCAATGCAATATGCAAACTCCTAATGCAATTTTTTCCTTTCTTGCAAAGACTAGAAACTACTAGACCCTACTCAATCAACCAATCAAATGAAAAATGCAGCTATACAACCTAACCTCAAACACACAAACAAAAAAACAAGAAAATACACCTAAAACGATTTTTCTTTTTCAACGATAATGAAATCTAAACAATAGTCAATCAACCACTATTCCACTACAAAACTACTTCACACAGGCACTGGGAGGCAAGCAAGCAAGTATGAAACAACTAGACAAGAGGAAGAGGGTTGGAAATGAGAAAAAAATCACTTCCAAGAGGCACTTGTGCCTTCAGTGAAGGAAACCGGTGTGTACTCGTGCCTTTCCTGAGGGAAGCCAATGAGTGCTTTCTCTGTCACTGGAGGGAAAGAGAGAATGTGTCCTGTAAGAGGTCAAAATCCTTAGAAAACCTTAAAAAACCTTTGCAGACTAACCTGTGACCGTACAAGCAAGTAATGTAGACTACAAATTGACAGAAACAATCTAAACCTAAGCCAATAAAGCAACTAAGCATACCATTTTGAGAACAACTCAATGATTTTTCCCCAATATGGTCACTGATTTTATTGTGGAAATAAAATTTTCTATAGCTAGGGCTGACTATAATAGAGAAAATTTGAAGAACATTGCTAAACTTTCCCTAAAATAATATAAGATATTCTTTCGATAACTAATAGGTAGTTACACGAGGTCTTAATTATAAAGGGTGATCATAGATGATCCTTCTCGATTGTCCATGATCCACTTGTCCTTTCTCTCGCTTCAGATTGAAAACACACACACATAGAAACAAGAAACCTTCCTCAAGACTAATTGGAAGAAAATAAATGAATCCTAAATAAGTACTTTGACTAACTTAATCAGGAAAATTAGTTCCTTGATTAAATATTAAAAGGAGATTGAATTCAACACAAACAACTCAACATTTAGGGGAGGTAAAGAATATAGATCTTTATTTTTTTATTTAGAACAATAATACAAAATATTGTACCTGATTTTGATTTTGGAACTGTCTGTAACCCCCTTCTTGATTCCTCTAATCTCAGGCCGCTTAGGACTACAACACCTTTTGTGTTATTCTCCTCATGAATAGGAGGAATATCAAGGGATCTTAGGCCTAACTTATGTGAATGGGGAATGGACTTTGAGCAATAAGGGTTCCTCGGGAAATGCAGGTCATAAAAACTCCAGGAATAATGGCTTGGTTGCTAGGGGCTAGATGATTAATCTCGCATAATAACAATGCTTGTACCTTCCTTCCTCCTTTGAATATCTTTTTATATCATTTCATGATGGTTGAGACCATTTTTATATGAGTTTTAGGGAGTTATTGAGTTAGTTTTCCTGTAAACCACGCTTTGGAGCGCTTAATTTTCACTTTTATGTTTTTGTCACATTAAGATGCACTCACACCTTTCCTAAAGGAAAAGGGTGAGTAATCACACGTTTCTAAAGGAAAAGGGTGAGTAATCACACCTTTACTAAGCATAAGTAGTGAGTGACTTTCTAGGAAGGAGTTTTTGCAAGGTTTTGGGAGAGCCCATGTAGCAAAAGAGGGGATATGAAGGGATAATGGCCAATCACATGCATCTCAACTATTGAGGTGGAAAAATATGCTATAGCAACTTTGCAGTTTTCGTTGAGTTAGAGGTCATTATATGGCGGTGGAAAGGGACTACAATGGAGGTTAAGCATGCTAATATTGAGATATTTCAATGCGCCCTGTGACATTTCTAGACAAAGAGCTCACCTAGGGATTATCAACATGTGGTGCAACACTTTATTTCATATTTTGTGTTCCAACGACAACATCATGAAAACACGATTCTCAACATTTTGGACAATTTTCCTTTTCTTGATTTTTTCTCTATATAGAACACAATCATTAGGGCATGCATAAATGAATTCATATAACACCCTTAGATCCTTGATTATTGTTTGTGCTTCCTAAGTAGATTTTGGAAGATTATTTTTCTTTGGCAACGACTTGTGATGTAAAGCATTATTGACATAGAATCATATCATGTAGTAATATATGAGGTGTTGGTCTTGGGCCTTCAACAAGTTTTGGAGCTGAAAACAAATAATTAAAAGTGTGTGGGGATTTTGATTTAATTGGAAAAAGAGTTTGAGATCATAGAAAGACAAGGCATGATTTTATCAAGAGATATATGCATAGGTTGTGGGATCTCCTACAATGTTTTGAAGAATTCTCAATAGAATATGTTCCTAGAGGATGAAATTAGTTGGTAAAGTCTTTATCTATCTCAATATCAATGTCTTCACCACATCCACACATGCAAAATAAAAAAATTCAATAGAAGTTGTGTTTCAAAATTTTGTTCTAGTTAACATTTAGCATTGGAAAGTCTTAATGATGATGATCAGACACTCAAATCCTCATAGTAAGTAGAAAAGTTAGAGGGGATTGTTGTACAAGACAATGTTGAAGTAGACAAAGTTAGAGGACTCAAAGGTTTTTGTCTAGGGAACATCTTTCAGTAAAAAACTAACAATATTTTAAAGGATCGATCATCATGGAGCCTTAGTTTAGTCATGGTGATGTTCGTAATTCAAGTTTTGATTAGAGGAGCAATCATTTTGAAAGGTATAATAATTTTTTTAGGTGAATATTTGAATTGAAGAGAAGCCCAAGTTGCTAAATTTGGGGGCAACTTGTATAATAGAAGAAAAAATAGAGGTTTGTGAAATTTTTAAGGATTACCAAGACATTTTTGTTTGGTCCTATGATGATCATATAATGTACAACCTGTTAGCGCTGGAAGTCACTCCTGGATTGCTTGCAGGAGTAGAGCCCAACGCCCATCAGTTTTTATGTCACGGTTTAATAAATGGGTGATCAAATGGGAAGAGACCCGAACAGGTATTGCTTCAAATTAGGAACTGTGTCTGATATGCGAGGAATAAAGGAGGTCTTGACCCAACTTCAGTTAGTGAGTTGATTTAAAAATGGGCAGGTGGAAGACTTGGGAGAAGAGTGAACAGACTATCTCAGGCAACGGGCCTTTCGATAGTATGTAGAGGAAAAACTCTGAATACAAGATCCGCTCGGTTTAGGGCTTCAAGAAACTGAAGATAAGACTTGACTGGATCCTCCAATTCCAAGTCGTTCAGTGCTGAGAAATTTATAGGGACTATCTAAAGCAACATAACCATTACAGTGATCCAACATACATCATCCTATAATAGTCAAAGCTCGACTGGATCCTCCAATTCCGAGCTGCTTTAACACAGTATAAACAAAGGTACGAAAGAAACTTACATTCATCAGGCAAGAAATCTCCAGAGTCCAGAAATACTAGAAAACAATTCTTCATTAAAGTTTTTACAACTGGGAGCCCCGCTCAACCATCCATCCTTGCCAAAAATAAAGACCGAGTCTATATACTCAAAAAACTCGCCTAGCAGCGGCGTGTCTAGTCATTCAAGGCTTGTCGTCTACAACTTCTTCTGTCAGGCTGGACTGACATTCTTTTGTCATACGCAAGATCAGATAGGTATGGTCTTCATAAGAAAATCCATGGCAGGGGACTTTCGGCTGACAGTCCTCCCTCCACGACCAAATTTTCCATGCTTTTCATTTATGGGTTGAAACGAGGTTTCAGCTACCTCTCCCTATTTCCATTAACTATCTGCATTGGGATCGGGATGGAACCTGACACCACTGAATGATCCAAGAGACACTCACGACCCCTCCAAGTCAATTTGAGGCCACGCAGATCCTTCTCTGCGACCAACTCGGGCGCTTTGATCTTTCGCGCAGCTCCTTTTCATCGCCCCACGCGACCTCGAGCTGTGACCTCGTGCTTATCCCACATGAAATTTCAGGATCTCGCGCTGTGCATCTCTGGATCGGACGACTGAAATGACGTCAGTGCCTTCAACATGAAGCTCCCGAAGGGCCCCACTCGCGACTCAACTACGTGTCATGTGTCCTTCAGATGGACGGTCCCGATGGTATTAGATTTTAGGAGAGGGCTGCCTCGATTACTAGACTCGCTTGATGTGACCTGGCGCTAGGACCGTGGGCCCGGCTTTGAAGGGCGCTTATCGACACTTCGGGGTTCGGGGCTCTAAAATGCATGGAACAGAAAGCTTCCTGTTCCCCGAAACGCCGATTCCCGATACGCCGACAACTTGCCATCTGTCCCAATGAGATCGGATGGTCCAGATTTGTTTTGAACCTCAGGCGCTTTCTCTTTCTAAACCCCAC
>ML802657.1:68196-84692 GCA_009831015.1 Picea engelmannii | reverse complement strand
GGATAGGAAAACGCCCCTATACAAGAATTATCACTAACACAACCCTAAGGTCATCCAAAATATTATCCCTCTTATCCTAGAGTTAAGAACCTTTCATTAGTGATAGGAGCCTATCGATTGTTGTTTGGAGCATGTAATAAGACAATAAATTTAGAAACTTTAGCAACAAAGTATATTTCTCCAATTAGATAATCTTTTTTGGGTAGCTACCTTTCTTCCCTCTAGGAAGAAAATTGGGGAAATATATTTGTGTTGATTTCAAAATCTTGAATAATGCCTCCCTCAAGATAGTTGTCCATCCCTAAGAATGGATTAGTTATTGTAGGTAGCTATATGATCAACAATGTTGGATTTTTGTCTAGTTACAATCAAGTAGTGGGTTCCTATAAATATATAAGGCAACTTTCATTATACCCCAAGATATGTATACATTTGGATACCGTTTGGGTTGATCAATGTAGGTGCTCCTCTTTAGAGGGCTATGAGGTTCGCTTTTGTATATTTGACAAATGAGCTTGGATTTTGTATATTGTACGTAGATGACCTCTATATTTTCAAAAAAAGGGAAGATCATATTCCACATTTAATGGAAGCATTTCAAAAGAGTCAAGATTTTGGTATTTCATATTTCCCTATAGATTGTCCCTCATCTCTGAGTGTTTCACTTTTCATATTAGCACTATTGGAAAACATTCCATTTAGCCCCTTAACATGACATATGGAAGTATTTCAAAAGAGTCAAGATTTTGGTATTTCATATTTCCCTATAGATTGTCCCTTGGTATTTCATATTTCCCTATAGATTGTCCCTCATCTATGAGTGTTTCACTTTTCATATTAGCACTATTGAAAAACATTCCATTTAGCCCCTTAACATGGCATAATGATCATAATTATTTGCCATCCTAATGATAAATAATTTTCATAATTTATTGTTACTTATCTTTAAGTTATTACATCTCATTGCTACATAGAGATATAGGAGCTCTTGTGCTAATGATGATAAACCTATTACATCTCATTGCTATATAGAGATATAGGAGCTCTTGTGCCAATGATGGTAAAGGGTGAACAAGCATGGTTTAAGCTAAATATATGAGGAATCTCCAAAAGAAACTTGAATGCATTATTAAGTATTGACATCCTCGAAAGAATGTATTTTAATTTCTAAGATGTTTAGAAAAATGCATTAATGAAAGTTGTTCTTTTTGGAAAATCTTGTTAAAACGTCAAGAACCTTTTTTATTCATTGAGGTGCTAGTGTGAAGAAAAATCATCCATTGAGATGTTAGTGTGAAAAAAAATGATGATGGAATTGCAATAATGCATTCAAATGCTTATTATGGATAGCTTGAAAGTTCCATCAATTACAAATGTTTTGTCTATTAAAACTCCATTAAAGTGTTGCCAGCCTTGTGTGAGTATAGAAATAACATGTTTACTTTGACATTAATAGTTTTTATTATTATTGTTAATTAAAAATGTTCTACATATTAAAATGGAGTGGTTTCATCTTTTTGTATTTTGAAGTTATATGAAATCTTTCACTACACTATTAATTATGAGAATTTATTTATTTATATAATGATTATTAAACCATAATTCGAAGAAAAATCTTTCATTATTAATGAGAATTTATTTATTTATGTAATGATAATTAAATCATGGAAAAAAATAAAAAAGAGGATAACCAAAATCAACGTTTTCAAATAAATACGAAAATGGATAATAACCGTTTTTAGCAGCGTTGGATCCGTGGCGCAATGGTAGCGCGTCTGACTCCAGATCAGAAGGTTGCGTGTTCGATTCACGTGCAGGAATGGGATATTCTTTTTAAAGCTCTGATATTTTTGTCCTTTTTAAAAGGAGCTTTCAAAGCGTACAATTTAATTAAACAAGAGGGTTTCAGCAACTCCTGAAACAATGAGATATGCTTTAAGCAGACGGAGGTTTCAAAACGCCCAATTTAATAAAACAAAAGGGTTTCAGTAACTCGCGAAAAGATGAATCTGCTCTAAAAGCACTGATAATTGTTTTACAGGAAGTTTCAGAAGCCTTAATTAAAAGGATACGATAAAATTGGAGATGCGGGGTATCGATCCCCGTACCTCTCGCATGCTAAGCGAGCGCTCTACCATCTGAGCTACATCCCCATTTGACAATTTTTAATACTGAGAGAACTTATATACAGAGACTTTCACACAGCAAAAGTTTAAAAGGAAATGAAAAGTTGTCAGTAATGCTGCGCGAAGAAACAAGATAACAAACTTTGGAAACCTAAGTAAAAGATTTTTCTAGCGAATAATTTTTTTGTTGGAGAAATTTCTTTTAAAATATGTAGATTTTCACAAAGTATATAGATTTTTACCATACTTCATAATTTTGAAAATAAATTGTGTATGAAATTTTCTTTTAATAAATAATGGTTTAAATTATGAGCTATGGTTAATGTTATTCTGGTTAATTCAGGGTTTCGATTATTCCTAAATGCTTAGTAATGGTTTAGTTTGTCCCTTTGAGATATATTACCGTAAATATTATTATGTGAACAATTTTCTGTATGTTTTTAAAATTCCATAAGAGCAGATTTGTGAAAGAACATTCAGTTTTATCGTTTTGATGTTGTATGGATAGCAGTCCTTAAACTTTATTTTCTTGACAATGATATTTTATAAGAGTTATGATTAGAAAGTTTTCAATCTATTTTTTTTGGTTTGTCATGTTATTTTAAAAAAAAATATATATTGACTTTATCAATCTATACTTCCACCACTACACAACTACAAAATGTTATTTCAATTTTCATTAGAATAAAAAATATTTTTTTAACAAAATTTTATTTCAGTTTTCACTAGAATAGAAAATATTTTTTTAATTTAAAAAAAAATATATAGAGAGTTGTCTTCTTTCTAATTGGAGATTCACTTCAAACCCATTAATGTTAAAAGCCCATGAATGTTAAAAGTAATTGTATATATTAACACCCATCTCAATTTCATCATGGTCGTTTTGTTAATACACTTCAGTGCTAGTTTCTCATATCTACAAACCCAAGCCCAAACTTATGTACAAAATTGGTAAGTAGTTTTGGGTTCATACACTTCAGAGCTCCCTTCTCATATCTACAAACCAAGTCCATACCCATGCACAAAACAAACCAAGATCATACCCATGCACAAAATTGGTAAGTAGTTTTGGGAGAATAACGTGTAAGGATTCAAGAAAGATAACCATTTGAAATTTATTTATTTATTTAGGAAACAAATTTGTCCTTGAAAAAAAGGTCTTCATGTTACTGTTGCAATTATTGAGATTTTATAGGTTGTGTCAAGGGATATTTGTCAAGAAAAGAGTTAATGGGTTCTTAGTTGGGAGCACCACATGATGAAATTGGCTAAGCATATGACACAAAGCAAGTATTGAAAAATGAGTACATTGTATAACCGTGCAGTTGACATCAACACAAGCAATGGGAATTTTTAATTCTCCAAGCAAATGTTTCCAAGTGGTTCATTGAGAAAACATTGAATGCTCAATGATCGATGCTCGACAATTCATTTGGCAAATGGAAGACTAAAATGAATTAAGTGTGAAAACACAATGAAAGACACTATGAAATGCTCGATGAAAGGAAGAGGGTAGTGGTAGAAACAAACCTTTGAGCAATGCCAATTGGTTCATGCTTTGAGCAAAACAAATGACAATACTATATGGAGAAATTAACTATATCAAAATATACTAGGTATGGAAAAGTTTTGATCACAATACAAAGAGAATACTTGAGTCTTAGTAGTATATATTAATTTGATTGAATTTGTCGTCGGATTGTCCAATTCATATCAAGCAATTCAAGCTTTCTGCTATGCTCTATCCACATTACTACAGTTTGGATAAATTTCAACCATTTTGTGGAACTCCTTGTTATATTGATGGGTACAATGTGTGTTTTCCTTGTTAACATTTTCTTTGGTTTAAAGGGTTTGAGATCTTCTTAATTTCATTATGTGTAAGAGAAGTTCTGGGTCTACATTCATATATCATTTGGGAACTTGTGTCAATCTATTCAGTTTGAGGGTAATTTGAAATGAACACCATTAATTTACTAAATAAATATCCAACATAAGGACAAACGATTAAAATCCATGTAGGACATTATATATATATATATATGAAATAGGTGATAAGTTGATATATACAATGCCATGTGATGGTGTATTTATAACATTGTATAGTCACAATGTCTGATAGGTCATGTCCCTTGATTAGGTCACGCCTCTTAGTTAGGATGTGTTTCTTCATTTATTGTGTGTGTGTGTGTGTGTGTATAACATCCCCATTTTTAATTCCCAGTTTAGCGATGTATAATGTAAACATGATATATGGTCGTAGGCCCGATGATGTAATATGAAAACATTGTATATTGAAATAATAAAATAAATGTAATGCCGGTTGTAGATGGACATAGATGGAGAAATGGACGCTAAGTTTCCACAAGAGAGGGGATGGTCTAAGAGAGGGTCTAAGAGGGGGCCCAAGGGGTAATTACCCATATCTATTCATTTCAACCCACTTTCTAAAATTATTATTGTGTATAAACCTTCTAATTTTCCTCTTGAGTGTATTAAAGCACAATCATTAAACACATGTAAGAGGGTGGGTGTGAAAAGTCACATCCCATAGTTATGAGAGCATGGGGGCTGAGTACAATCAACATGGGGGAGTGTGAGAGTAAACTTGCAAGGGGGAAAAGAAAGTTCGTATACGAAAAGAGGGCAATTTTTGGGACAACAAGGGAGGGAATAGTGCTCAAGATTGAAGGCAACCATAGTGGGCATGTGTGGAAGCTGTTTGGAGCTATAGATGCATGAAGAAGCAGGTTGTTAGGCTTGTAGAGTGAGATTTTGTGAGAGAAATTACCCTATGACAATGAGTTTGTTGCTGTGAGTTTTTCCTTGCAGCTGACATCCCTGGAGTCCCCAACAAGAGATATTCCTAACAAACCTACGTTGGAGCCCACGAGGGAAGTGGGA
This sequence comes from Picea engelmannii, assembly GCA_009831015.1. Lineage (NCBI taxonomy): Eukaryota > Viridiplantae > Streptophyta > Pinopsida > Pinales > Pinaceae > Picea > Picea engelmannii. The sequence continues at coordinate 79,662 of ML802657.1, read as the reverse complement.
AGGCATAAGGGATTGTGTATAGTGAAAAATGATGAATTTTAAGAAATTTGACTAAGTAAGAGAAGTGGATCGGGACAACGGGGCCACGAGTATGGACAATGTGATCGTGAGATAGTCTAAACCCGTAGTGAGATATTTGGAAAAGTTTCTAAGTATGGGTGCAAAATGAAGACGATGGAATGTGATGGTATATTTTGGAGGCCGTGAAAGTTGAACAAGAGTAAAAATACACCACGAACCCGCGACAAGCTATTTTTTTTTTCTAAGTATGGGAAATAAATATACAAGAGAGAGTTTGCAAAATAATTAATACATTTGAGGATCAACAACTTTCTGAAAAAAAGGTAGTTGAACTACCCAAACTACTTTATGAAGATATAAAAGGAGAGCAAGACAAAGAATGCATGGGAAAATAGAGAAGTAAAACTTCTGATAAGGTTTTCTCTAGCCTCAAGTGAGATTATTGTCTGTTCATTCCATACTAAGATTCATTAGAGTTGAGTTATCTTGTTGATAGAAAGGTTATTCTAAAGGTGGAAACGAAAGGACTAGGAAACATTGGCTGGTGACATGCTCCAAGGTCATTCATTTTCTTGAATGTCTGTTTGATTTTAGTTAGAAATTATGAAGTTATTTAAGTGCTAATTAATGCTAGTTTTCCAGAGTTCAAAACAATGATTTACATGTAACTTGGACTAATCCAACTCGGTTTTCTTTTCTAGTCTTGTTTTTTTTACATTAGTTGTCTATGTATGAGTCAAATAACATCTTGGAATTCTAAGTGTAACATTGGTCCAAGACCTCACAGGGGTTTGAAAAGATAAACTTAGTTGTAACTCAGATTGATATTAATAAAATTATTTACTGATTTCTTCTCATTTATGAGACTTATTGTATATTGATTTTTAGATTTGTACTTTTTCTTTCTCTTATCCACATATTTTCATAAATTCATTTTGCAAGTACACTTTCTACTTTGTTTCAGTTCATTTTGTATAAAAGATACACAAATTTTATATTTATAAATTGATATCATATCCAATAATCACACTTCTTGAGGTTTGATTGAGATTTTTGACATGCTATAAACATAGGGTTATAAATCTCACTTAGCCCAAGGAGATTAAAAAATGTTTGAGTAAGGATTTTACCATTCCTTGAATCAAAATTTATTTGGTGACCATATTGGGGAGTTTTCTTTACTCTCTAATTCTTTTCTTTTTTTGGTTTAATGACTTTTCCTACCCCTCAAAAACCAAACATAAGGTTTCATATTCCTGACCAAATAAATATCACTTCAGGTCTCTTTGATTTTGTTATAGAAACAACCCTCACCCGTGAAGAGCTTGAACGTTCTTGGGAAGTTATCGCTCGTGAAATTGAAATCCAAGAGCAAAGAGAGACGTTTCAAAGGGAAGCTTGTAATCAACCTCATCGTTAGAAGGTTGTCTTATGACCACTCAATCATCAATAAGAACAAGAGGTGAGTCCCCCGAATTTGATCCTTTCTTTGAAATTGGAAGAATAAAAGAAATCCTAAAGAACCTTCAACCAAGGATTCAACGATCCCTACTCGATTCTGAAACTAAAGTTACAAGTTTATCAATATCTTCCTCTCCCAAGAAAATCATGATGAATTCTTCTGGTGGTTCCGGTACTACTAGAAAATGTTCTTTTTCACATCATTCTTCCTCATCATTAATTGGAAGAATGTATAGTCACTTTAATCCTATTCAATCAACCAAAAATCTTGCAAAGTGATCAAGAAATATTGTTTATTCCAATTTGAAGAGGATGCAAATGCTACACCATGGCATGTATCCTCTCCTTTAGATTTGAATCCAACTACAAATCCTCTTCCAAAGTTTAAATATCATTTTCCCAAATTCTCTGGCAATGAAACCATTTTTGTCAATGAATATTTAGTTGCATTTTCAAATGCATGTTATAACATTGGGACAAATGACAATGATATGTGTATGGGATTATTTGTTAATTCTTTGGAAGGAAAGGATGTTATTGATTTTTTCGAATTACCACCTAAAGTATTTTCGACCTGGGATAAATAATCTTATTGGTTTAAATCAACTTATGGACATCCTCAAACTCCAACGGATTTGTTGAAACATTACAACAATCTTGTTTACAACAAGGGTGAAAAAATTAATCCTTTTAACTTACATTTCACTAAATTATATAATCAGATCCCGTAAATCATTCGACCACACAATCAAGCTACTTTAATTCATTATTATAATGTATTACCATCTTCTTATCACCATAGATTAGAAGAAAAAAATACCGATAGTATGGGATCTGCATTACAAACTTGTTTATAGTTTGAGGAGTAGTTGACAAGAATATGTCTCCTTGTTGAGGATTATGTCAAACAAACTGATATGTCATCTGTGTTACAACTTGTACAAGATATGAGAAACATAATGATTTCTTTTGAGAGAAAGGGTGTGACTTCCTGTTGACAGGTCCAAATGGCCTATGAAGCTATTAAGGGAGAACACCCAATGGCAGGTCCCAATTATACCTACTCTCATTTGGTGTAGCATTTATGACCAATATGTGGGCCTGGTTGTTGCTAAGAATCAAAAGAATAAAAAGGGGAAAGCCAAGACTTTCCCCCAAAGAGTTCTAATTAATTCTAAACCTAATCTAAACTTAAAGAAAACTAATCTATCCTAACTACTTCTAACCTATCCCGCGGGAGCAAGACTAACAGATGAACACAATTTAAATTGATATCTTGACATCAAAAATAGTTCATGACAACCAAGAATATGTTAACACAATAACCCTTCAGACATCATCTCAAATAGTTGAAGAAAAGACTTGTAATATCATCTCTATACTCATTAGAAATATCAACAACATGAACATTCTAAATATTAAGCACAAAAACAATTCATATAATCAAATCTTAGAAAACTCAAATAACAAATACATGTATACAGTAGTTGCACAAGCATTTGCAAACAATTATAACTTCATAAATGGGTTCTTCTCTTCATACATACATAAATAAGAGTATTATCAGTCTATACAACATGCAAAAGTCCCCTATTACATCCAACCAATTCTCTTTTATAAGAGAAGAGAGACTCCTCAACTCTTGTGACTGTTCATTTCGTTTCTCTTTGTTTTGTCATTTTATATTTCAAATTCCTTTTACATTTTTGAAAATAAATGTGAGCGCTATGAAAAAAAGATTAATAGACTCCTAAGTGGTAATAATTCAAATTCCTATTGATAAGGATAGATGATTATCTTTCAATTGTTCTTATTAACGTAAACTATTATAAAAACCAATTCAACATTTAGCCACTAGAATAAGAACCTTAACGACATCAATTTAATCATGATGTGGATGTAGTAAAGTCTTCGTTAGTACCAAGTCCTTCCATTTAAGGGTTGAAACTGATATACACAAGGATGCCGAGAGTTATCCTATCAACTAAATAAGGTTGGGGTTGATCTAAAAGTATTAAGGTGACGTGTTATCAACTATATAATTCAATTAAAAATATAACTTGCCACGGTTTTGTGTGACATGTGTTATGCATTCATAATGCGATAATAGTTATTGACAAGTGTTATTTATCTATCACGATAAATCTACACATATCCTCTATGCCATTAATACAACTTAACCTTCTTACTACATTGTATTATTTGTTTGAGGAGGAATTCAAGAGCATGCATTTGTTGTACCTTTTTACAATACTGTGCATGGAAATTTCTTCGTTGACAATGTTTCTTAAGGCTCGAAGATAACACTTTGTAACTGCATCAAACATTCCCAGAAGACCATCTCAAAGACATTTCCAAAGCAAACCACATCCTCACATCATCAGGTCACAGATAAGCAGTTTGTCGATAATAAATAAGTGCATAATAAGGCATGAACAAAATCAATAATCCCTCGTATCAATATTAACTGCTCAGTGGTAGGTATTAATTGCAGAATTGATGTTCCTACTGAAAGGTAAATTTTTGTTTTAAATTCAACACTTACATGAGATACAAAAAAGCCTTTTCATGATGACTTTTCAGACTGTAATAATTTCCCATGATGCAACATGACTCAATCTATAATTATCTGTAGAATTTACTCGGTGTGTTTGTGGCTCAATGAAGCAAAGGAATCCTTCACATACAATAAGTTTTAAAAAATTATCCGTTCCATCTATACGATAGGGATATTAGCGTAATGCATATGAATATAAGTTTTCTTCTTGGTCATAAACACATATTTTATAGAGACCTAATGCTATTTGACTTAAATTATACTCGCTATAAGGAAAACATCTTGTAACTTCACATATATTGTAATGCTGCATTGCTTCTCGATAATTCCAATACACACTTGAAATAAATAAAATTTTCACCAGGGATCCTTTATCTCAAGATTGTTTTAAGTGCCAATACCCAACACATAGCCTGTACAATTCTATACAAAACACAATCCATTTCCACGTAACACAATCCTTTACAATACACACCAAAAGTATCAAGATTACCATTATTGTGACTGCTAGATAGCTCCTGTGCAAATCTATGCAGGTCATTAATTACAACATCATTAAGATAATATATAACTAGAACTCAGATTATCATAAAGGGACCGTCATCCCAATTTAATATTAAAGTCACAATTAAATTAACATATTGGAAATCGATGGAAGAAATGTGTAACATCAACAAGCAACAATTTCAACTCAATTGTGTACATGCTCTAAAATTTCGTCGAAACTAGTAGCCCAAGTTAGATCTTGACTGGTAAGATGATTAGATCCCACAAGTGGTCAATTTTACAAGAATTTAAGACGAATTTAATTGGAGATATCAAGTGTAGCATTTAAATATATTTATCCAAATTTTTAACCTTAATTCAGATGTTTCACACTAAAAATAAAAGAAAAACTTTGATACTACTAACATCTAATAACATGAAATGAAACTTAATTAATTAACTCTAACATCTAATAACATGAAACTAAACTTAATTAATTAACTCTCGAACAATGGAATTAACAATATACTCGCTATGCGCTTAGTGAATCGAGAATGGCTAAGTATATACTCTATTACTGGTGTCGACCATGAGGACCGAATTTGGAATTTGGGTGATAAGAAGTTGGTAACATCAAAACTTAGATCGATATCAATGATGAATTTCAAATCTAAAGGTGCCTTAGGATGCTATTGAGTTTAAAAGTAGGAAACAAATCTTCAAAACTTTCAATATCATCTATTTTCTTAAATTTACCCAATTTTATGTTATCTTGCTCAACGAAAACATTTTGAAAGAAACTTGTCATAGTAAAGAGATATAAACCAGGATGAACCTTATGGAAAGGAAGTGAACCGAGATAATCACACACAATTTAATTACTACTGGTAGGTATACCAAATCATATCAATGAAAACTATAATAAAATTGAGACCCTGTTTGAACAAAGCAGTTGATATTTATATTCAAAGATCGAACCTTCTGATATTTTTATGCTAGCTATACTTTCCTTTCCATATTCAGTAAAACATAAATTTATATATATAACAGATTTTCATTTAAAATCAAGATGTTTTTTCATACACCATTAAGTATACAAAATTTAACATTTAATTCATTAAAATACAATAACCAAATACCGTAACCAACAGTTGGGTGATTGGTCCCTAACTTGAAATGTTGTGCTACATCCTTTGTCCTTTATTGCTTGCTAATAAACGACTTCACCTGTACCTCCAAGCCCATTCTTGGGGTACTCTTCTTCCCCCTTAGCCCCTCGAGCCGCAAAGGGGTCACACACAAAATTTCAGAATCTATAGCTCTAGCTTGCCCTCGCAAGGAGAGGCTTCCAACTCTTTGAAAAGCTTGCAGCCCAACTCACACAAGTAAGTCAATCATATTAAAATTTACAACATTTTAGTCAACCAATAATAGGGTGTTCTCCTCCTTACTCTTCCTTCTTTTTATAAGAAAATTTGTCTTCACACTTGTCAATTCATGCATAATTAAATATTTTTCAATACTTAAATTTAGAGATTATTTAGCCTCAACACATGTCACACTTCCCTCAAGTTTCACATGTTTTATTTTTTTTTAATTAAATAAATCTTGAATTTTTCCTCACCTCCACAATTAGTTCCTAGATTTTCTCCTAGTTGTCCCTTAGTTCCCCAATTTCTCTTTTATTGTGTCTCCTAACTAATTTACAGTTGGAGTTTGATCATGAATCTTCTCTCAGTTATGATTTAGAGTCTAGTTTGACTTAGGATTCTAACTCTATGTTGACAACCCATTATCTCATGAAATAATTTCTTTTAATTAAAAATATTTTTTTATTAATTACATGCGCACATTGTGCACATGCCTTAATTTTTGTTCTCCCTTTTCTAGGTTTTATTTAGTCTAAAGTCCCTTAGATCTATTTCTATAAAATTTATTTAGGTATACGAATTTAGACTTACATTTTATTATTTTTCCAGTTTATAAATTTGTATAAATTTATATTCTCTTTTCTATCAGTTCCAAGTATTTGTTTTATTTTCTAAGGTCTTCTAGATTTTTATCAACTCATTAATTTATTCATGCGACATGCCCTTCAAGACACACCTATGTGCTCCAAGGGTGCCACTCACCATTTGAATTAGTTTGGAAGTTTTTTGACGCTTGGAGTCAATACTCCACTTGTCGACCTTGTGTGAGACTAAGGACTTACTGAGGAATAAATAATCCACATTATTGTGTGCCCCTAAAAAATCCCCGTGAGCGACTATCTCAGTCTTCCCTCACGACATCGTGAACCTATCAGGAACAAGGTAGTCGTTAAAATTTAGTTCAGGTCATGACGGGAGCGCTAGTAGGCTGTATCAGGGATGCTGCCACACCTCTCCCTCATCTATATGATATATGTGTATGACCCCTTTACTCCATATGTGATTCGTATTAGCAAGCATCACCTTTCCTTCATCCACTAACAAAAAAAATATTAATAACTCTCATACATGAAATCCATAACTGATATAATAATCATAACACATGCATAATAAAATTTAGTACTCATAATCAAAGTCAATAGTTCACTCCCTGACTCAATCCAGAGTCCAAGGAATTTTGTCGATGCCATCAACATCCTCATCGCATCATGTTTCTTGCACACTCAAGAAACCTCATCATAATAACTATCAATACTATACATCAATATAAATAACATATCAAAATTTCAACATTTAATTATAGCATAAAACTTAACTCATAAACTAATCAGATAATCATAAAGTACCATGTTTAGCCGGATCACTTGCACACAAGTGTCCTCAAATAATAATTTGTTTTATGAAAATGTGGTCAGTGAAAATTGGATGTTACATACACCCCCTCTTGGTTTAAACTTCATCTCGAAGTTTGTATAATCTAAAATGAAAAACAATAAATATAATTGCTACTAATCTATATATCAACTTTCAAAATAAATATGGAAACTGCTGATGCATCTCATGTGCGTCCTCCAAAGTGGAAGAATGTAGACTATAAATAAACCACTGGACCTTGACCTAATCAACCAATCAACATTGTAGCTGTCGAGTGCGATGGTCCAACATGTGGATTGGCTCCGCTATGGAAGGACCCTTGTCCGATACCTGCAATGAACTCAAATCAATAACATGTGATGGCTCTGAAATATAATGAAGTAAAACTGAAACATGAAACACATCATGCATACGCCTCAAAGAATTAGGTAAGGCTATTCGATAAGCCACAAGTCCCTTCTTTTATATAAATTCAAAAGGTCCCATAAATATTGGAGAGAGTTTAGCGCCCTTTCCCAACTTAATCAAAATCTTATGTGGTTTCACCCACAAGAACACTTTATCACCAACCTCATAACTACGGTCTATACAATGCACATCTGCGTAATTCTTTTGTTGGTATTTCACTTCCTTAATTATTTTCTTATGGTTCGCATCTGATCTTCCATTTCCTAGATCACTTTTGGTCCCACCAGGACCCTATCTTCTAGTCAATCCCAGCTCAAAGGTTTTCTACATGATTGTCCATATAGAAACTCGAAAGATGCCATATTTATCGAACTTTGGTAACTGTTATTATACGTAAATTATACCAATTGTAAAATTTCTTCCCATCGTTTCTGTCGATCCATCACATACATTCAAAGCATATCTTCTAAAATTTGATTCGTTCTTTCCGTTTGTCCATCGATTTTGGGGTGATATGATGTACTAAAATTTAATTGTGTGCCCAAAGCGTCTTGGAAACTAGTCCAAAAACGTCCAGTGAAAACCGATCCTTGATCGAATATTATCTTTCTCGGTACACCATGTAGTTTACAATTTAATTAACAAAATTTTTGAGCTAAAAGGTCTTTTATTGTACATTTTATTCTACTATGGATGCACTGGGATATGAGTTTAAAATGATCTATTTTGAGTTTTTCTATGAGCGTCTTACCATGGAATATTCTAAGCTTATGCAATTAGATTCTTTTTATATCTCTAAGAATCAATATCTTGTGGCTCAAGCCTCCAATGTTAAGCACAAAACTCGACATAAATAGAAGAACTATTTTTCTCAGGTTGGTGAGTCTCCCTCCAATCCTCAATAGAAAAAATAATCCTTTTCTCCATCTTCCAAGTCCAATGAGTATTCCTCCAATACAAGGAAGAAAACGTCAAGTGAAACTTTCATTTTTTGTGGAAGACTTGGGCATGCCGAATCCAAACACTAGTTGAAATTTGAATATTTGAATGAATCCATCCAACAACATAAAATTCCACTTCCCAAAACTTAATCATTTGGTAAATGGAATGCTTTATCTTCTCAATCCTTATATGCGTCTTCAGATAGATGGATACTTGATTCTAGTTCATGCACCATACGGTTCATTTCATGAGTTTTTTCCTTCCACATCTAATTGTAACATCTGAGTTGTTGGGACATATTTTTTCTGGATAAGGTATCGATGTGGATCCAACGAAGGTGGAGGCTATTATGGAATGGCCAACACCGATGAACATGAAAGAAGTACATATTTTTATGGGATTAGTAGGTTACTATAGACATTTCGTCGAAAGTTTTTCAAAGATAGCAAATCCAATTACGAAACTGCAAAAGAATAATAAGAAATTTGTATGGTCAGAAAAATGCATTGAAGCATTTCAGAATCTTAAGGAATTATTAACAACAACATCGATACTGAAAGTTCTGAATATGGAAAAGGAATTCTTAGTATGTACCAACACATCCAAGGAATGATTGGGTGGAGTATTAATGCAAGAAGGTTGAGTTATCACATATATTTCTAGGAAACTGAGAATTCATGAAGAGAATTATGCGACACATGATTTGGAATTATTAGCGATTGTTTATGCTTTACAAGTTTGGAGACACTACCTTATTGGATGAAAAATCAAGTTGAAAATTGATCACAATGGATTGCGACACATTTTTACTAAGAGTGATTTGAACGCACGACAACGACGTTGGTCAGAACTTTTAAGTGAGTATGATTTTGAAACCACGTACATTAAAGGAATAGTTAACAGAGTAGCGGATGCGTTGAGCCGAAGACCACACATTTTCTCAGTAATACCTTTAAAAATGAACCTTCGGGAAAATATTTTAGCATTACATATTGATGGCTACTGGTACAAGGAAGTAAAAGATAATATCGAACAAGATACCATGATGATACCTAGATATGAGGGTTATTCTTTGGACAATGATGGACTATTAATATATAATGGTAGAATTTATGTACCACCAAATGATGAATAGAGAAATTTAATTTTGAACGAAGCTCATCGAGGAATATATATGGCTCATCCGAGAGTCATGAAAATGAAGGCATATCTTAAACCACTATTCTATTGAAGGGGATGAGATATGATATAGTTAACTATGTGGCGAGATGTATTGAATGTCAGAAAGTGAAGGCTGAACATAGACATCCAACGAGATTATTACAACCACATGCAATTCCTGAATCGAAATGGAAAGTTATATCAATGGATTTTATTGTTAGATTTCCATTGACGACAAGGAGACATGATTCTATTTTTGTAGTTGTCGATACTTTGTTGAAGAGTACACATTTTATTCCAGTTCGTATGACATATCAAGCACCTGGCATAGGTAGATAATCATAGGTGGATGTAGATAAGTTTCCTAAAAACTGCACGTACCAAGTCTCAAACTCAAAAGATGGATTACTGATTTTACGATTCAAACTTAGAGTTCAAAACGTAAGAGTAGGATGAACATGTGAAAGCATAAATATGATGACATTGAGCACAACATGTAAGTGAGAGGATGCAAAATTTAAGTTATCCATTTAGAAAATATTCAACATCAAAGTCATCCAAGGAATACAATAGAACACCAAACCCTCCAACCGCATATGATCATCAAGCACTTCAGAATCTACAAAATGTATGAAGATAGTGTGTCAATTCCATCATACATATGTCTACATAACATCATAGGTCAAGAAACATCATGAAGACATTTGAAATCATGATATCAAAAGGAATAATCAACCTCCATCAAAGACAACCATCAATCAATATCAAAACCACAACTCCCTCAAGGTAGAAAAATAATTAACATTAAGTTCAAGTATTAGAGGATTATGCATTAGGATCAAAATTTTAGTAGGGGGCTCCTTTCCTTTCACTTGTAAAAGCAAAAGTAAAGAAGGGTTGTTGTGGCCTCAACACTTCCACTTCTGTAGAAACCTCCACCTGGGTGTTACAAGAAAAATACCTATGTCTATGGGTCAAATCCACAACAAATCATCGACTGTTTAAATATCAAACAACTTCCAAAGAAAGAAAACATAAATATGTAACTAGCTTGATGATCAGGGGATCAAAATTTGCTCAAATTTCAAAGTGCTCGGAATGCGACGAAAACAGTGCCATTGCGTCCGTCTCGTCTTCTTGATTTCGGCGGTATATTTACTTTGTCAAACGGAGTCCGTATGGAGAAGATATCGCGATCTGTTCGTCAAGCCAAACAGGCAAAAAAATTTGATGTTGACTGTACATGTCCATACAGTCCGTACAGTCCATACGATCTGACGTGGCAGGGCCATACAGTCTGTACGATGATGTGTCAGGTGGATGATGTGGCAAGCCTTCATTGGTTAGTAGTTGGCGAATCATGGAGTGACACGTGTCCTTGGGTGGCGAATGATGTGAGGACACGTGGCCCAATCCGTGGGCGCCACGTGTCACTTGGTTATTGGTTGGTTGATTGATGTGTAAAAGGTATGGTAGAGTCCGCGGGGTTCGACCCCCGGACCTCTCCCACTATACAACGCTTTAACAAACCTCCACTAACCAATATGCCGCCCATTGTTGCTTGTTATGAATACGGGTCATATTGTATTTAAGTTTCATTATGTATTGTTTTGGCGGGGGGTCGGG
>ML802657.1:19557-47016 GCA_009831015.1 Picea engelmannii | reverse complement strand
TGATTGATTGATGTCAATGGATTGATTGATTGATAATATTGATTGATTGATGATTAATGTATATGTATTATCCTTGATGAGAATGATAGATGTCAAGTGGAAACCAATAGATGAAGATGGCTCAATGAGTTGTCATTGATACATGATGAAGATGGATTCTTTGATATATTATGCATAGTTTGATAACTCATTATCGTCTTATCATGATTGATAAGGAGAACAAATGGATGAACTCCAAAGTGGTCCCCTTATGGTGAAAACCCTCACGAGAAGACGCTTTGCGGATTGAGTTATCCTAGAAGAATGGTTGGAGGACCCATGATTGCATGTGGAATAATGAGATGAAGATCATTGAAGTTGTTGGTGAAACTATCTTAGATGGATAGTTCTTTTCATACCATTTCCGGTGGTATGTGTAATGTCACATAACTCCTAATGGTTTGAGATTTATGGCCTTACGAAGATGAAGGACCCCCACATGAAGGCTTGAAGCCCCCAAGGTCAAAGAAGTCAAAGTGACCTAAAATAAGAAATCATTATTTAAATGATAAAGTAAAGTGACAAAGTCAAGGTGGATTATTTAAATGATAAAGTAAGGTGACAAAATCAAGAAGGAATATTTAAATGATAAAGTATTGGAGAAGTTTCTATTTATGGAAAGTGGTTAACCCTAAAATAAGGAAAATAGATTAAATGACCTAGAAATGGGTTAAATAACCTAGAAATGGGTTAAGTGACCTAGAGGATGAAAGTATAAATAAGAAAGCTATGGACTCTTGTAAAACATCCTTTTTGGTGGATCAATGGAGAGCTTCTTGTGAGAATATCTTTTGGAGTATTGATGGAGAGATTCTTGTGAGAGCATCTTTGGTGTGAATCTCTTGAGCATGATTGAAGATCTATTCTGAGAAAGAGAGTGTGAGGAGGATCTCATGGACACATAAAAGTTTCATCAATGTCAGAGATCTTGATGACAAAATTCTTGGAGCTTCAGAAACCCTAGTTTCTGAGGTGTATGCGGGCTGTAATGGGCCAGGGTGTGTACATACGCGGGCTGTATGAGGACAAGGTGCGTACAATGGATAAAATCACAAAGATTTGCGTTTGAGCTGATGACTGGTTGTTGAAGACTCTGGCAGGTTCCAGATCTGCATTCTATGGGCTCAGATTTATAACTGAGATACTGGTATGGTTGCATTATTGTCTTGATGGATAGTATTGTTTGTTGTGTTGTGAATTCTTAGGGAATTCTTGGTATGGACGTTGTGATATGATTTATGTTGGTTGATGGAATAGTCTTGTGATTCAGTGGTGACATGATTGCTATGGTATACTAGGTTTTTATACATGATTGAGATATCATTCATATTGATTGATTGTGGAGCATTAGTAGACTATTGGAAAGATTGGATGTGTTGTGACTGGCTGGTGGTCAGATTGGTCAGTCAGAGACATAAGAGAATGAAATATTGGTTGCATAGGATTTGACTCGATCTTGAAGGATAAACCCTAATAGTTCAGAAGGTATACGCAGGTTGTTTTATACAATGGCCGCGTACACACACGGGTTGTAGTGAGCCAGGGCGCGTACACACGTGGGTTGCACTACTGACAGGTCACGTACCTGTTGAGCATTGTTGCCTCATCTCAGTTGATGCTGAGAATGTAAGTTGAGTCTTGCATATAGAGCTGGTGCTCTTGTAGAGTTGTACTCTATTCAGTTGTTGCTGAAAAACCCCTGGATTGTTGTCCATAATAAAAAGAAAAATTGTACATACATCTTGTGTTCTTTGTGTTCCTTGTGGTGATGACTTGTTGATGATATATTGCTGATATATGTTTTTGATATATGTTCACATCTAACTGGTTATAAATAAAAACAATGAGTAATGAGTAGATGTTGAATGTTAACTAAGGAGTTTTGTGTAAGAGGGAAGTTTTGGGAAAAAAATCCCCACACTCATTCACCCCCCCCTCTAAGTGTGGTAGGTGTGTGCAACATCAAGGGACATTGATTTATTCTCAATGTCAATAGTGAGAGAACTTGCCACTAATGAATGCAGACCCCAAGGTACTAATAAAGAATCTAGATCCCTATCCCAGAGAAATATGTGTCAAAGTTGATAGGAAGAGATCTGCTGGAAGGAGGACATTAAGGCACCCTCCATCATCCAACACAAGGAATAGTAGAAGGCCAAATATTTAGAAGAACTCAGATGTAAATATTGAAAGAACTCACCACAAAGTACATCTCTCATGTGCACCAGATAGAATAACACACAAAAGTGACCCTCTGAATAACAACCAATAATGAAGACCGTCAACAAAGGTGAGGAAACCACCAATGGGAACAAATGGAATCCAAGGCAATGTAGAAATCCCAATGTGTGAATAATGTTCTTGCTTTCAAACACAAGGCAAACCACTTAGTCACTGATCGATGATGAAATGTCATTTGCTGAGCACAAGGCCACCTATCAATGATGTAAATAGGGCTAGGGTGTGACTCTTGGTCATATTCTCAAAGAAATGTGTCATAGTCGATAAGAGATGACCTGCCAGTAGGAAGCCAATGGGGACCTTCCATACCAGCACGAGTATATGACAAATATGCTTGTGATTATGAGAAGTATTTGACATATAAGAAGGTCGACTTGCAAGGTCAAGAATTCTAGGGAATGGCTAACATAGGATAAACTTCCTTTGAACAAAATCAAAATAAAATAGAGTGACTTAGGTAGCATGAACTAAAAGATGAACATTGGAATAAATTTGGGACACATGAGGTGTTGACAAAGTATTCATAATGACTAGAAGAATAAATAGCCGAGGGAGTAAAACTCAGTGTAACTGGTCCAATTTCCTAAATTCATACTAAACCCAAATTGTTGAGACATGGACTCAAAGATTTGTGCTTTGTTCAAATGCGACTTGACTCCTTCTAATTAAAAAGAAGACTCTTTCCCACACTCTTTTTTTGTTATTTTTTTTTTTATCTTTTTCATATTGGAAATCCTGAAAAAGAATAAAATAATTCTAAAATACAATGGAGGAAATGAGTGTCACGAGAAAACAAATTAGTTCCAAGCGCAAGGAACATACCTATGCTCAATTCAAGGAAACACTTGCAGGATATGGACACTCGGGGGAGTGTTTCCTCCTAGGATACATCTGTCAAATTACAAAGGAAAATATTGCAAGACTAGTGACTGATGATAATGTATAAGAAAATGGTTAATCAACAACAAGTTGAAGCTGAAATTAGGTTCAAAAACACAAGCAGTAAATATGCAATGCAACTACAACTCAATACAAAAATTATGGGAGCCCCGTAGGTAAATAAATAGAGAAAGATTGAGAAGAATAAGAGGCTTCAACACAATGTCATGGAGGGACTAAAAAGGACTCTCAAGTCGATACAAATATTGCATCACAGGCACAAAAAGGAAAATCAATGTTCTATCTAGGATTCCCATGAACATAGGCTCTACCATGAACAAAATGACACTTAAAATCAACGGAAAAAGGCTCATTTCTCTAGTAAGTGGGATCGATCCTAAGGCAAATGCATAATAGTCACTGAATGTGCAAAATGCAAGACATAAATAACCTACCCTATATGCCAGTGATGGAAAATTACCTTAGAGGAGTAAAATAAGCAGACTGACAGGCATGGAAATTTCCATTATTCATCATCTTCCCTGAAAAACCTAGACTCAAATGGTTATCTACACTAAAATATTAGTTCATTAGGTGTCCAAAAATTTAAATATGGTTAAAAACTATAAAAAAGTGGATACAAATTACATTCAAATAGTCAGAATTACCCAAATTACAATATCATTTGTGTTTTTTTTACCAAAATAGTAAAATTGGTATGAAAATCCCTTCAAAATTCAGTTGGTGATTGCGGGAGCTACAAAGATCGGAATCGAACACCATCTGAACTAGGTAGGAGAGCTCTTCCCCTTCTTCAGTTTCATCCAATATTTTTCAATGTTTAAGTATTATTTTAGTTTTCTAAAGGGGGTGGAATTGTATTCACCTCCCTTTGGCACAAGGCACATACAAAATGCCCTATATGTGCTTTCCCTTCATGAAAATCATGCATATATGCAACTTTCCTAAAGGGAAATTGCATGCATGTCCAATAAAATGCAAAAATAAGATGCTAACCCCCCCTTTTCTTTTGGAAAAAATTAGGATGGTGATAGAGTCGAGGAAGAGAGAGCATAAGGATATATATAACAAAGTTCTTGAAGACGTGGAGGCAGTGGAAGCCCTCCACCAACGTGGTCTAAAATATTTATTCGAAATGAGTAATATGCGAGCTCAAAAGAGGTTGTTGAAAATTATTATTAATTACTGGGAAACATATGTGGACGCCTTTATGCTTGATGGTCAATATCTAAAAATAGAGGTTGAGGATATCTACTTTATCACAAGATTGTCACGATGAGGAAATATTTCTAACCTTTGTAAATGAGGAGGAGGGGGCATGACTATTAAGGAGTATATTTCCCTTTACCACACACTCGAGACTCAACAAGTTGGGAGTCAAGTCCCAATATGAAACATAGAGAGCTTGAGTTTGAAGATCATCCTATTGACCATTGCTAGGATTTCTAGATCAATTATAGTACATTGGGCTTCCATGCCATAGATGTTTTACACAATAGAGTGTTTGTGGCCTACCATATATGATTGGAGCTCCACTTTATTTCAATGCATGAAGACACAATTGACTGAGTGTAAACAAGGAAAGATGAAAAACTTCGACCATGGTAGTGTTCTTTGCACGTTATTTTTCAAGAGGGTGCCTACCATTATCCTGGAAGTGTACATGGAACTCCATGGACTCAGAATTCCATTCACGGTTAGATGGGCATGACTTATGCTACATTTGGGAGGTGGATGACTGTCCAACCCCTATGACGACGACTTTTTCCACTAGTGAGAGAGACATGTCATAACCATTGATGATTATCCCTATGAGGAGATAAACTTCAACCAAGACCGAGACATGCCCGTTCCAACTGGTGTGACATTGGGAAAGATAGGTAAAATTTTAAATTTTCAAAGTTATTAAATTTTTATTGATTTTATTAAATAAAGTTCTCAAGAAGTAACCATTTTTTTGTTTTCTTGGTGTGGGTAACAAAGATAACAATATGACATGAATGTGCAAACATTGGAGTGAGAAGACACTAGGGATAACCTAGCCACTGTTGTAGAGGATGTGGCATGGAGTAGCTAGGTGATAATGCCGAAAGTGTCGAGAGATTTCTCCAAAATGTTGAGAGGAACCTGGATTGCTTGACACACCAAGTACCCATGGTGMAAATAGAGGACTTGCCAGAGCACATGAAAAAGTCACATTGTTGGAGTACCACATGCTTGGGTGTGTTTTTTTSGGTGCTTAGCCAATGCCGTAATCTACTACAAAGACACTCATGCGGGGGAAAGGCCCTCAACATATATTTTTATGTATTATTGTATCAGTATAGATATAGACACTCAGGGCTAGGAGCCCGATTTTGTAACTTTGAACCACAATTTTGTACTTAATGAACATTAAACTAATATACACATATATTTTTTCCCCGATATGCTTTTGTTGTTCGGTGCAAATGTGAAATTTTTTATATACATTTATTTGTGTGTGATTCTAATTTTTAATTATGAGACAAATTCCAATCTAACACGTAATTAACATATGCATTGAATACTGAATTTGTGCTCCTAGAAATGTGAACACATGTAATGTAGTTAAAATAAAGTTCCAGAAGATGTACTTGAAGGAATCATTGAAGAAGTGTAGGATCACACACATGACAATCGTCGTTTAACTGTGACACTACAAATTGAAAATCTAGGAGAACTTCTAGAGACAAGATAGCAGGCATCTCTAAGAAGCTCAATCACGTCGCTATACTCGGCCACATTGTTGGTTGTTGTCCCTAGAAAAATCAGCTCCATACATTAGCACTTGGCCTAAAGGTGAGAAAATCACCCACGCAGTGGAAGCAAGGTTCCGAGTGTGACAACTAGCTCCATCTGTGAACCAGATGAAGACCAAAGACTCTAGTGACATCTGCCAATCAAGAAGAAGAACCATAAGAGAATCGAAAAAAAAAGGAATATGAACTATACAAGTCCTAAATACTACAAATTTACCATAATTACAAAGGGGAAAGCACTCGAGCATTAACGCTTAAGCATAGTACCTATTGAGATATAGCCCATTTATGGTATCCGACAATACATTACCTTCATAATTAGATAATTCGTAAGCTCTTTTCCACAAAGCATGCCTCACAATGTAAGGATTGTGCCACATCAAGATAAACTTACCTACTCCTAACACTTCCTTGTCTTGGTCGTAAACCAAAACAAGGCCCCCCTCGGAAAAAATCCTTATGTAGACAGACTTATCGTATTGATTCTTGAAACACTTTTTGTGCACCTCATTCACCATGGATGCATCACGATAAGGGTTTACAAAGATTGAAAACACACACACACACACACACACACACACACACACACATATATATGAAGCATTGTGGATCCTAATCAAGTAGAGGAAATATCTGTACTTGAAATGGGATGCCATTGGGAGTGATTCAATAACCAAAACTTCTGCATGGATTATATTCTGTTTTTTCATCGAATCTCCTCCTCTTTTGATAAAAATACTTTACTAATGAATTAACTTTCCTAAAAGCAAAAGTAACTCTAGTGTAGTGTTAAAAATATAGCAATTTCTCCATGGTTGCATCACGACACTACTCATCGATATGTTCCAGCTGAAAAAGACGTGCCTCCAATTTAGTCATGTCTGGAAGAAGGTCTACAACAATATTTAATGAAGGAATCTCACACTCAATCAACATAAATGCTTCCACCCAGTGAATGAGTTGGAAAGGAGAGAATCTTGCAATAGTATTAATCGCGGTTTAGTATGCCCATAAGGATGGACAACACATCAAATGCCAATTTAATTTACTTTCATTGATAGTCCTTTAAAGGATGGTATTAAGACACTTGTTGATGACCTCTACTTGACCATTCACTTGTGGATAATAAAGAGATGGATGCTCCTTCTTAAAACCCATTTTTGATGCTAACTCCATTATCATTCTGTTATGAAAGTATCTGGCATGGTTAGTGACAATCTCTCTCAAAATTACGAACCTGAAAATTATTTGATTGAATATGAACAACGTTGCAATATCACCGTCATTTGCAAACGTAGGTATGGCCTCTGCCCACTTCATAAAGTAATCAATGACCACAGTAATACAATGATGCCCCCTAGCTGAAGGTGGGTGGCATGTTGTGAAATTAATCCCCCACTTAGTGAAGGGAACAACGGTGATGAAATGAAACAAAGGAGCATGATGCGCCTGCATATTTCTAGAAAACATCTGACAAGGGTGACACTGTTTGAACGCCTCAACACAATCTTTAAAGATTGTCGACCAAAAGTATTTGACGCACATGATTTTTTGGGTTGTCGCCAACCTAGATAGATGACCACCACATTCTCCACTATGGAAATCATTAAGAGCAACCTCCACTTCTTCGTGTGTCAAATAATGATGGAGAATCGAATTGACCCCATGAAGATACAAAGTGTCACCGATAATGAGGTAGTTCTTCACTTGATGGCAAATACAACACCATTCATCTCACAAATGATGCGAAGAGAAATTCAAAGTTTGGAGTTATATGAGGATATCCCATACCAAGGATCACTGTAAGTGATAAGGAAAAGATGATCGTCTGAAAATGAGTTCATAATAACAGTTTCCTCATCATCTTGAGGAAACTTTGACATGAGTTAAAAAAAACAAAACAATAATTTATTGGACTTGGAAAACACAAAGTCCAAATCAAACTCCTGTAATATGATGATCCATTTGTTATATTTTACCCTAATTATATGTCATGTGAGGACATATTGAAATGGATTAATGTCATCAATCACAATAGTCTTATGTAAAATAATATAGTGTCGAAGTCTCTGGACAATGTGCATGGCTTCCAAAGTCAAATTCTCAATGTGCGAATAGTCAAGTTCAAGGCTAATCAAACCATGATTGAGATAATAAATGACACGCTCTTGGATCTCATCATCTTTCTGAACTAACGCCATGCCAACAATGGATTCCGCTGCTGCGATGTACAACACAAAATGTCTACTATAGTCCAAAGGACTAAGCAAAGGGGTATAAATGACAGCATTCTTGAGCACGTCGAAAGATCGTTGCGTGAAATCGTCCCAAACAAAAGGGACCCCTTTTCACCAAGGGCATAAAGCCCTTGGTGATGTCAGCATAATTGACTATAAAGCGACAAAATAAATTATCTTTTCCTTGTAGACTTTGAATTCGACGAATATTTTGAGGGGGATGTAACTAAATTATTTCCTTAACCTTCAACAGATCAACCATGATATCCTTGTTGGAAACAATAAATCCCAACATACGCCTCGAGACAACACAAAAGATGCACTTTTCGGATTTAATAAAATATTATACGACTGACATGTTTCAAAAATTAACCGAATATGAGCGGGATGATCCGCTATCTTGCGAGAGCGAGTAACAAGATCATCAAGATAATCCTAAAAAATATGCTTCAAATCATGAAAAGTGAGAGACATGGCTTGCTGGAACGTATCCCTATCATTTTTAAGGCCAAAAGACATCTTCTTGTATGAGAAAGTACCCCAAGGAAATATAAATTACATTTTATGTTGATCCTCGAGCCTGATTTAAATTTGGTTGTAACCAGAAAATCCATCCATAAACGAAATATTTCACTTCCCACACACTCATCGATAATCAAATCGATAAATGGTGTGGGGAAATTTTCCTTAGGACATGACTTATTCATATCATGAAAGTCCATATGGACATGGATGGTTCCTTTCTTTTTATCAACTGTAATGAGATTTTACACCCATTCAGTAAGGGGAACTAGATAGATGAAACCAACCTTAAGTAACTTTTCTCTACCTCTGCCTTAATTGATGCCGCCTTTCTTGGATTCACAGATCGTAGATTTTTTCAAATAGGGTTAGCGTTTTTGTACATTTTAATTTCATGTTCAAGAATATGGGTGTCTATGCTATAAATTTCCTCGTAGGACCAGGAAAAAACATCACACAACTCTTTTAACAAAGCGACATACATGTGCTTCTCTTTCGGGGAACAATCTGCATTGATAAACAATTTTTCCATGATGCCAAGGGTTTTATAGATCTTAATCAGAATAGTATCCGATATATTGGCCATGTAACCCTCAACATAGACACTATGATTTGCTAAGGGTTCACAGGGTGATCAACACCTCCATTCAAATTTGATCAAAATTCTTCCTTTTCCACTCGGCTAAATTCTGGAAGGAAATAAGATTAATGATGCAAGTCCTTCCAAGGTAGTTTTGACCTTGTCATTTCATTGAGAATAGATTTTTCAGAAGGAAAAAAATATCAATACAATCGAGTGAATTAGAAGAATTCAAGGCCTAAATGAGATCTATAAGCTAATCCAATTCTTCCATTGAAGGAGTGAGATCAAAATTTGCAACAGATTGTCGGATTGCCCGATAAGCTATCTCGGTTGCAGATAACGACATAGTGATCTCGACATGCACAAGAACTTCTACCAAATATCACAGAGAGGGTAACACCCAGGCATCATCGAAGAGATTGATTTTTGGTATCCAACTGGGACAACGTTAATATACGAAATTGGCACTGAGAAGTTAAAATTTCCCATTAATGAAGGATACATCTCAACACCAATGCTCTCAGTTTCCATCTGGGAGATTTTGATCAATGGGACTGTAGATCCCAGATTCGCTGTAGATTCAAAGCGATTTAATGTAATTTTGTCTATCATGATGATTTTCCCTTCATGAGGGAAGAACAAAACTCATAAGACCAATGAAATGGTAGTTGTCATCACATATATCAAACTCCTTCCTAGAAATAGGTTGTAGTTGAGAGAAGAATCAACCACTTCCACCTCTAGAAAATGGACTCGCCCCCAACTGGACATGGAAGGAGGAAATGAGACCATGTGGCCTACACAAACGCCCATAGAATGAAATTAACAACATGGGAGATAGAGAGAGCTCAGGAGAGCCAATGGATTTCCAACAAGATAATGAAATTACACATGTCGAAGCACCTTCATTGAAAACAATCCTTCCAATAATGTTCTTGGAATACACAACATTGATTTGGAAGGCAACATGATATGGAAGATGAGGATTCACATATGTAGTATCGAACTTGATGACTTGCAAGTTCTAGGATTCAGTAGGATAACAATGCAATCCATTGCATGGGGAAACTCTGAAGCACCTCAATGACATACTTTGTACATGGTGTATGAGCTAAGTCCTCAACAATTGAATAGTTGGCTGCAACTTGAGCATTTGGATTGTGTGAGGAACAATTGTACACACCTTTCAGTATGTGTGACATTGTATCCCCCCCATGCTTCTCTATGTGAAGATTTATGGGGATCAAAAGTTTCCTTTCCTTTAGATGTTGGCTGAAGTTTACTTTAATCAAGGGTTACTGTAATCATGGGCCCTGGTTGACACATATATGTCCGAATCCAACATATTGATGAACGACATATTTCCCTCAGGAAAGGGTGCATTTTGGGTGCACCCTTGTGGATTTCTACTGGAAGAGATCATTGTCATATTTTGTCCCTGAGGGAAAATGTTCTTCAACATAATAGGTTGCTTCTGCACCAATAAGCTTTGAGCATATTCCATCTTGGGGAATTGATGGGTAAGGTGATCATCTTTACAAAGTTTGCATGAAAACTTCACCTTCCTCTTTTCCTTTTTATTCCCTCCAACATCAACATTAGATTTAACATTTTTAGTGTTGTTTCCACCTACTTATCTTTACTCTTCTTCTTCCCTCTAGGTTTCTAGGTACTCTTTGGGTTTGTCAATCACACAACATGTGCATCTGATGATTGGATGGTGGAAATGGTTGAAGTCATAGATTGAACAAAAATAGTTGGATGAATTGTTATTTGGCTCATTTGTCTCACAACCAGATTTGCGGTAGCGCTATTGATCGAACCAACGATGCCATCGACATTTGATCCAAACTTTATTTTTGATGGTTAGTACCTGGATGTGGTGTGTTAGAACCCTATAAAATAGGGAATCCGTGTTCTGAATGATATTTATCTTTTCAGGCATATGTGTTCGCTCATGACGCATGGCGAAGGCGGCGGAAAGCGCCCAACACTGACCAAGCATAAGATGGATGTTTGCGCGCAAGCTTCAAAGCGAGTTCCGGTGTAAGAAATTGTGAAGTGTTTTGAAATGGCAAAATTTGACTTTGGGGTAAAGGCAAAGTTGGTTTATGAGCCAAGTTTTGGTTTTATTTATAATTTTCTTGGTCTTTAAAGCAAAATTTGGCCCCTCAGCCTTGATACAGAGTATTTGGTTTTGGTTTTGGTTTTTTCAAATTATAAATTTGTTGAAAAAAATAATAGTTTAGGCAAAAAGTTAAAGTGACCGAGGGCCAATCTCAAAAGCCATCAGAACAAAGAGTCAGCGCCAACACCTAACCCCAAAGCCCAAGCCTCGGGCTCCTTTCATCGACACATTATGTGACTATTATCTCTTTTAAACGCCCAAACGTTCAGTTCGCCACGCGAATGTGGGATATCGCCCACAGAGAGTCCAAAATGTATAAAACGCAGCTTTTAAAGCCCTCAGCCAGGTGTTTGAAACAACTTCAAGGTGTCGATTGCAGGGAGCCACGCATCTGCATCAACAACAACACAAGTCAACCACCAAAGCAACCAACATCCGAATACCCAACATCAAGGATAAGCACCGTTTCATACAGCAAAAGCAAAATCATATTGTGATTCCTTTTTGCAAATGAGTTTTAAGGATTTTGACTCTCACACGTCCCTATCATCATCTGCTAATAGAGGGCCGACTAGTATCAGTGTTCTGGGATTACCAGCTGGGGCATCAGTCATGTCTCCCCAAGGGCACACATCTTTCCATGATATAGGTAGCCAACATCAGTTATCTGTTCATGATCAATCAGCTTCTGGGCAGTCTCATCAACTATTCATGGCTGCCAGTCAGCAGCAACCACAGCTTCCTGCACAAGTGCAGAGATTAGTTTCAAGGGGCCTTGAGGATGGCAGGACAAACACCAATGAAGGAAGTTGCAGTGAAGGTGGAAGTTCAGATGACATGAAAGTACCAGCTAAACATCAACGCTATCAAGCATACTGGGAAGCAGTAGCACCAACGTACATTCAAGGTTCTCCAACAAGTGGCACTTTTAGCTTAACACGCAATTGTAGTCCACCTCGAAATCCAATGGTCCCAAGTACTGATGATGGAAGTTCCATTGCTTATGCTAGTATATCCATTCCTGCCCAACAGCCTAGCCATAGCTCTAAGAAGATGGCTCGCACTAAGGCTACTTCAAGCTCTATTGTATTCTCATCCCAAGCAGAATCGCCTGTGATTACCATTGTAGATATTCATCTTAATATAGCCAACTCTCCTAATGTTCCCTGTGGGCAGGCTGTGCCTTTCCCAGGACAAATTTCAGATTCTTCTAAGCAGTGTAGAAGGCATGGGCATTCTCAGCAGTTCGCTCAAACGAAAATTACAGGACCACCATCATCTACTGCATCAGGAACTCCAGATTCAACAGTCTTTCTTTAGACAGCAAAGTCCACAATCTGGACATGCATCATATCAAAATCATCAGTTTGAGAATATGCAAAGGAAGAATGTCACACATCTACAGCAGCATCAACAAACATTTTCAACACCTTATAGCATTGTAATGAATGGGGGTCTAGCTTCACCTTTGACTTTAGGTACCAATGCAAGAAATTCTCTTCGAAGTATAGTTTCTGATGTAACTGTGATATCTCAGAGCAGCATTTTAAGGCCTACCACGCCTGTTAATTTTACAACAACTGCTAGTGTACCATCCAGTACTTCTCAAGGGATTGATGCTTTTGGGTCTGTTCTTCAAAATAATGAGTATGGGTCTGGGTCTGATCCCTGAGGATCCTTTGAAAAGCAACGATCCCATGCTCATAGATAAACAGAAGGTCATAATACCATCTTAGCAATGCAGTCTTACTTGCTACTTTTTAAATTTTAATCAGGTATCATGTGACGAGAGTTTCCAATGTCAAAAGAATTGATGTACTTAGTAGAGATCAGGGACTGCTTAACTCGGCGAAGTTTTTTCTACATCTGACATTTGAATTTGAAGGAGAGGCTTGTCATGTTGCTGTGCAAAGGAGTCATCCAAGCCAACAGAGGTTTTGGAAACATGCACTTGCTCGACAGAATGCAAAAGGGGAAGGCTTTAGACCTGTGATGCAGTTTGTCTCATTTGGTTCAAAATTGAGCAATCGAGCTCCAACTTTTGACATGTATTTGGCCAATTTCTTGGATACAATGGTCCTATTACGTATGAGAAAGCATGGAAATATTTTGCACAGGACCCATCCCAGAAGTGGGATGCATATGTTGCGGGAACAATTCTTGTTTTAGAGCAAATCCCATTCAAAGTACTAGGGGCATTGAAAAGACAGTAAAGGCCCTTGTTTTGGAACTCAAAAGTTTGTCAAAGGAGGTCGAAGACAGTGAAGTGGCAGAGTATCCATATTTCGAGGTTTCCAGATGGCAAAAATGGAAAATATCCCAGCGTTTAGATGTTGGTTAAACCAGATGGAAAACAATGAGTTAATTTACAGTGAACAACGGGCAGTTAGAACACAGGTGGCAAAACATTCCTGTCTAAGAAGATTCGACTCCAGAGTGTCTTCAACAACCTCCAACATGTTCCAGATGTCGAGCAACAGATATCAAATTCAGTTTTCATTTATTTGCTGTCTTGTTTATTATGGGGGACCATCTGCTACAGGTGTCAATCTGTGTAACTGCTTTTCTATCTTTAGAAAGCAGAGTTAAAGCGCAAGTCTTGGAGGATTGTTAGGCAGGGGGGGTTTGGTTTATTATTTATACACCTGTAAATGACTAGAAGGGGGTTCGACTGGGCTGAAGAGGAGAGGCTCGACCTGTGTGAGAGGTCTAGAGCTGTAATTTTCATTTTCTTTGCTGGATGATGGCTGTGTTTAGCCAGAGAATATTTCTCTGTAATTTTAATGATGGATCAGTAATTAGACATATTTCTCTTACAGGATTCTTGTGCAGTGATATTGGTGGAGTTTCTCCCTGTTAAATGTTTTCTTGTCTTCTTTATCAATTTGTTTTCAGTTCTTATTATCAGAAGGAGAGTAGTAGGGGCAGAATTTATTATCAGATACTTTTCCTCTCAGCGTGTGATAATCTTTATGTTGATCTTCTAAAAGGCTAGTTTAGGAATTCTTAAATGCTCCTTTGCCTGTCTTTTTCCTCACCTATTCCTTCCTTAAACCGATGCCATCATAACTTGATTCAATCCAATATTTCTGCTACCTTGCCCTGTGAAAGGATTTTGTCCAAATCTGAGAACTAAATCACATTGTTTAAAACGCAGACCCCATTTGCCCAATGGCCCTCCTTGCTGTCCCAAACTGACCATTTAAAAACCAAAACCAAAACCCTTTACTTTTATAGCTAGCCTAAAACCCATCCTTTACAAACAAAGCTAAATCTAAAAGAGAGATCCCTCTCTGAGTCTTGGAGGGCTAGATCCAAGACTCGAAGTGGTTCGAGGTTACCTCTGTGTTTGCCTCAGCAGCCTTAGGCAAATTACATAGTGCTAACATGGTGCATCCATAAATATCTCATATAGGATCCTAGAATTTGAATAGATCAAATCTAATGGATGGGCCCTAAAAATAGCTCCCTCTTCAGAGGATACCTTTGATGTAGAAACATCCTTGGAGATATATGGAAATAAGGATTTTAAAAACCATTCTAGAAGTAATTCAGGAGGAGTCTTGGCCTTGATCATCCTTTTCCACTCTTGGATACGATATCATAGACAATAAATAAATTCCAACATCATACTAGACTGGAAGCTGAAAATGATTTAGAAACACCAAAGCCAAATCGTGAAAAGTGCAAAATGTCGAGCCCCACAATTTGATATACGATTTTTCCGCAACTCCCATGAGAGTGCATTGAAAAATACATAGCCAATTGGAGTTATTGTTCAATTAATTGGATGAGCACCATAAATGAAAAGTCATCACATGATATCCCTGATCCTTGCCATATTTTCCCTCGAACTTCAGAATGTCTGAAGGTAGTTTGGTGGGGACTAGGGGCCAATTCAGATCATGACACACCAGGTCATTCATAAGTTTTGATATATATGGAAGTTTAACATTGCCAGGAATGTAAATCCTGGTTGTGATCCAGAATTCCAACTAGTAGTGTTGGAGACTCAGGGTTGGTTAGCAACCAAAAAAGGATATCCTAGATTGTTAATGGCACTAGGTTTCCAAAAAGAGTTCACTGACGAGCCAAGGTTTTTATTAAAACCTTTAAATCCTTGGTTAAAGGGAGGAAATCCTCCACCCATTTGGTTTCCATAAGAGTGGGCATGGTTTCCCATTGCTGACATCCCTTGTGAAGGGTAATACCCTTGTGTCAGATTGTACCGACTTTGGAAGGGGTTTCCCCTTGATGACATCCCTTGCGAAAGGAAGGACCCTTGTGTAGGATTCCACTGGACTTGGAAGGGGTTTCCCCCTACCAGAATCCCATATGAAGGTAAGGGGTTTCTACTAAACCCAAAAAACAACGTGAAAGGGTTAGAAGTCAAAGGCATGCCGAATTAAAATCCTCTTCCCATAGCATCACCCCATTCCACAAAGGGATTAGGCCCAAAAGATGGGAAATACCCACTTCCACGTGAGGGGATTAAAGGAGGGATATGCCTCCCACCCAAAGGAACAACTTGCAATGGAGTTGAAGAAATCCTTTCTTCAAATTTAATACTTTGAGGGATCTTCTGAGAACTAGCTGACACATTCTTCATGCTTATCGATGGAATTCCAAATGAAAAGGTGTTAGAAATGAGAAATGACGAAGAAATCACACTCAAAGGATGAGTGGACCCAACAATTAGTGGTGCAAATATATTGATTGATGCATCTACCATGGTTTGAACTACATTAGTTGTCTGGATAGAAAGAAAGGGAGGTAGAATCCCGACCCCAACTATAGACAAAGTGGGGGTTGTAAGGACCCCCAACCCAGACACATCTGGAATGCCTTTCACAAAAACCCACCGAAAAGGGAAATCATCATGTTTATCTAACCCATAAGTTGGAAGATGCACTGAGACATGATTCTTCGATCCAATCAGTGAAGGGTTAAAGGGTTTGATGAAGCCTTTGACTTCGAGATCCGATATATGTGTAACCTCTGGTGCATAAGAGTTTGATTCTGTGGTATCAATCTCAATAATGTCATTAGAACTAGTTGGTACAAAAGTGTCGAATTGATCAAGTTGATTCATTAGAGGAGGCGATGGAGAATTGACTCTTACATGTGGAAGGCCTTGAACCCTTTGAGATCGACAAAGTGGTTTATCAACCACTTTAAATGAATGACTCAAGGTGGTTTCCAACGAACC
Organism: Picea engelmannii; assembly: GCA_009831015.1. Taxonomy (NCBI): domain Eukaryota; kingdom Viridiplantae; phylum Streptophyta; class Pinopsida; order Pinales; family Pinaceae; genus Picea; species Picea engelmannii. The sequence goes on along the minus strand of ML802657.1, from coordinate 30,377 downwards.
TGCTAAATTCATCTATGCACAAAGAGAAAAACACTATGAAAAAATCCTATGGAAACAACACAAGCATACTACTTCCTCAATACCCCATCTCAGGTGGATTAGGTCCTGAGACTATAATAGAAAAGAAGTTAGGTAAAGTCCCTTTTGGAAAATGACACAGGTTGATTAAGTCCCATGATTGAAGAACAAAGGAGTGAGAAGAAGTTACCCCGACCTCCACTAACCATCCCTACCTGGTGCAAGTAACCCTCACTTCATGGGGAACCCTCTAGGGGTACTGATAGCGTGATACAATGTCTTCTTTAGGTACCATGGGAAACCCCCTGCAGTCACCTCTAAGATACCTAAGAAAAACAACTAAGGATACCAACTCACAGTCAACATTCAAGGGGTACAGCTGAAAGTCAGGATTGAATGTATGGGAAGGGTAACAAATCCTTTAGCTCCAAAAGCACCTCCTCTCAAGGAGGTATGGGTACCAGCGAAACCATCGTACACAATCTGTTCACTATGCTTGGTTAAGCCTTAGAGGGGTTATCTCCTTGACTCTTCCTCACATAACCTCCTGTTTAACTCCCGTGTTAGAGGAGGCTCCCAATTATACTTATACAAAAATTGGATTGGATTCTCCCTATCTTAGACTCCTATGTTTGTTTTAATGTCCTTGGAGAGTTATTTCTCCAATCCTAGTCTAAGGCCATACACCTAGCTAGTTTATATACCCTACAAACAAAATTCTAATTGGTTTTAAGTTATGTGTTAATTTTAGTGGGTGTTGTTTACTCAAAAGGTTGCAGATGTGAAACTTGATGGTGTTTAGAGACTTAACAAAAACTAAAACACTTTTAAGAACACTGTTATTAAATAAGCTTATTCTTCAATGGAAAATATAGCGTTAAAGGGTGCTTCAAAAATACACATTGTTTATCTTTTCAATGCCAGGAAAGTAATGCAGATTTTCTTTTAGATGCAATGAAAAACTATTGTAATTTTATGAACACAAAGAAACTATCCAAAAGTATGAAAGACCACACTTTCCTTCTCAACAAAACTTGTAACTAACACTTGTGAAAACTCAAAGTTTTCAAGAAAATTTTGAAATCAAAATGCTCAGAGGAGGAAATAAGAAACAAGTTTTATTTGTAGATAACAAAAAAGGGTAGAGACTGAAAAATACAAGCACAAAGAAAACTTTTTGTTTTTTTTCTTGTTTTAAAGAAAAATGAGAATATGAACAACTAAACTAATTCTTCTTTTCAATGCAAAACAAGAAAAAAAAAAAATGAGAAGCAAAGAGACCCACCCAGACTTAATAATACTAGGAGAGTTAGCACAACTCCAAATAGAAAAGACATGAGAAAGAACTCTCAAACTACTCACACAAACTTGAAGCACAAAGTAAAAAAACCAATTTTTTTTTTCTTTTATTTACAACAACATCTAACTTATCGAATTTCTGTAACTAACAATAGACAAACAAGAGCTAGAGGACCCAAAATAGATCCTTAGATCCAAACCCAACACCCCAGAAAGACATAGAAGAGTCAAAAACTCTTTCTTTGGAGGTGTACACGACTGTGTACAAGGAAAAACACATATGTATGCAACTGTCTCCAAACAAAAGAACGTATGTACATGACTGTTTGCATAATAAATCATGTATATGACTAAAAAAATCCCATAAAGGACTGGAAGAAAAATCCAAAAGGCCTGATAAAGCATAAACAAGACTTGGGAAATTTTAAACTACTCACTTAAGAAACAAAAGAATTCAAAAACAAATAAAAACAAAAAAATCCTCTAGAGACTAACCCACTAAGGATAGTCCCTAGTATGGTCACTAGTTCTATTACAAGAAGACTTACATGGTGTCCTACGACTGATGAAGATCCCAAGGTTGAAATATTTTCCACTCCTTCCAAATCACTCCTCTATTAACCTGCAAAAATTTCAAGTGCAATAATATAAAGGACAATAATTAAATCATAACTAACCCCTATGAATTTGATAAAAAAATAATAATTTCAGCAGCTAATATTCTAAGTAAATAAATATTCAAACATAATGGACATGTACAAAGAAGACCAAAATTTTGAAGGAAAGAGTATCTTTATTGATTGACAACATATTTTGAGGTAGTTATCACCTATACCTACTGCAACACTGCTCCTTGGACGAAATCTAGGTCCCTCCACCCAGGCCACTAAATATATGATGAACCTTTGATTGCTTTTCTCTGACAGACCCAAAAATGATCAAGGGAGACTTCTTGGTCAGATATGGAAAGCAAGTAAAAGGCTGGAAATGAGGGTTTCCAGGTCCGAGGACATGAAATAACAATGCCAATACAAGGGCTTACATACAAGGCGAGAATTATCCAGCATAACTTTGCTTGAAGAATGATTACCTTCTCCTCATGGATCATGCCCAATTTATACCATCTCCAAGTGGTTGGAATGGTTGCAGACGATTGTGTACAGGTAAAAGGGAGTTAGGAAACTAACAAAGTTGTAACCTAGCACAAAATTATGCAAACTTATATATATTTTTAGCAATAAATTACATGTATGCAAATTTCTTTAGAGAAACACGCATATACACACCTTTCATAGCTGTTAGGGTGCATACAATCAACATAAAATGTTTTTTGAAGAATCTAGAGAAGGTATAGGGAATTGATGTCTGCAAGTAGGACATGGAAAAGGCTAAACAATTCATCAATGCATATGTGGTGGAAATTGATGCTATAACACCGTGCTACCTTGTTAAATCATACTCATAGTTTTCAACCTAAGGCAATACTTTCAAGAACTTGATGTAGTTTCAGTGAGGAGAATCATGATGAGAACACTAGTGAGATTAAAAAGAACGCAAGAACACATATTTGGAAAAATATCCGACACCAAAATTGTAGCCTTATATTTGGCTCCTGAAGAGGATGTAATGATGGTCGATACTCAAAATAAATCTTATCAGAACAAGAAAATAGGTGGTCTTCCTAAAACCATTTTTTCTCCAAGTACATCATTTCATCAAATTGAGTCTCAAATCACAATGGGTACTAAGAGTCTTGAGGTAATTTCAACCTCATCTTCTTCATCAAAATATAATATTTTGAAGCAATTGGCCAACATTAAAGAATATACCTCTTTATCAGACATGGTAATTGTTCTTGAACAACAAAGGCATCTGAAAGATTTTATGGAAAGTAAAACTTCTACTGTTGCTAGTTTGACTAAGGAACAAAATGATGAAGAAACATATATAAATAAATTAGGTGTATATTGTTGGGGTACATGATCAACTACATACTCAGTGACATGTGGGATTAAACCACACTCCAATATATAATTATGAGTAGGATATAATACACTAGTTAGTTGTAAAAGAAAGAGAGGAGAGATACAAATAGAATCAATCTTCACATATAAGAGACTAAGAAACCAACTTGAATAACCTTGTATTAATCCTTGATAACGAGTACAATATATAGAACTCTCCACAAAAGGTGTAATGCACACTAGGTTAGGGTTTCCGTGTGCATGCTTAAGTAAAAAATCAACCACTCCCACTAGCAACAATTAACTAAAGTCAAAAGTTGCTAAAAATAGAAAAATGACAAAAATAGACGTGATTAAAAATAGTCAGGCTAGGTAAGTGTTGACCAAAATTTAGTCATCTATATTTTCCCGCTCTTGGATTCATATAAAAAAACGATATCAGAAGAAGAAAATTTTTGAACTATTATATGTTCATTGTGTATTCCTTGGTCTCAACCTTGCCACACATTTCAAATAATCAAAATTCGAGTCTTTATGACCAAGATATGCATAATTTTTTCCCGAAGTCCAACAAAGATATTACAAAAAAAAAATATGAAGAATTTTTCTAAGTGTCATGTTCTCCTCTCCTCTCCTTTCCCTTCACCTCTCCTTTCACCTCTGTTCATGCTCTCATTCTGTACTTAACCATTTTCCCATTTTGCCCTCTCCCCTCCTCTCCTTTCCATACTTAACCATTTTCTCTTTTCCACTCAACTCTCCTACCAGATATTCCACACTTAGCATTTTTTCCCTCTTTCATTCCTTATTCTCTTTTCATAACTGATCCATTCCCATTCACGTTCATTTTCCATTTTTCTTTTATTTCCCACTTTCTTTTATTGTATTTTTCCATTTTATTTCCATTATCTCATTTTCCATTTCTTTCTTCTTATTTTCCTTTTCCTTATCCCTTTCCTAGATTTCATGTAATTCTTTTTATATTTCATTTTTCTTTTCCATATTTTCCATACTTCATGTGAATTCTATTACTCTCTCCTCTCCAGTGCTTAGTCATATTTCTTACCACGTGTTCATTGTTTGGTGATAATTATTTTATATACTATACCCCTTCGTCTATCCACCTTTTCTCCTTACTTAGAATATTTTACAAATCTTTTTACTACCTTTTACTGTGTAACTCTTCCAACACTTAGTAAATTTCATGAGTTACGTCGGGTTGGCAGGTTCATGGGTTGGCATGTTCACTTCATATACTATATATTATGTAAGTCCACCTATGTATTTCCGCCAATTCACCAGACTTAAATTTTTTCACAAATTTTTACCATTAATTACCACTCTACCTACCTCCGCGTTCACGTAACCTGCCTATTCTCCATATTATTTTAATAATATTTCTCTTATCCTAAGTTCCATGGGCATATCTCCAAGTGACACATGGCCGCCACTTGTCAACTAAGCATTGGTGACACCTGGAAACTCTACAACCAATTGGGTGGTGACATGTGGAAGATATGATATCCAATAACAACATTAAACGTGGCAACAATGTGGATGCTCACTCATCATTGACTGGGCAATTAAAAAATTAATTAATTCATTAATTTTCTAAGGGTTCGAGCTCTCAAAGCTCCATAATCTTCTCTTCATGTTTCTTACTAAGTGCATGATACACTTAGTATTACATACATTAAATGTTCCAACATACCAATGCATGTGGGATAAATTGTTTCAAAAACAATTCGAATTCTTAAGAAGAAAAATGAATTCAAATCAAGGGCCCACATTTTCCCATCAAACTCAATCTACGATTGTTGAGTCAAGATCTTGTAGAGGTCGTAGCATGAGCTTCCGACCTCCGTTTGTAGAAAATGTTATACCATTGGAAAGATATTTCGATGAAGAAGATGATGGAATAGGTATTGAGAGCTTAAAATTTCGAAAAAAATAAAATAACAGTCAACAATAGTTTCATACCTTGCTAATAAATTTGTTTGACACTTCAACTTCATGAGGTCGTATCGTGAGATCCGAGGGTCGGATTTGGACAAAATTTATATCGTTGGAAATATAAGACGATGAATATCACATAGAAATTGGTTTCCATTGTTGAAAGGGTTGATATTTCATTTATAAAATTAAAATACAATCACCTCTTAAAAAGACAATTAATTAAATTTTTGAAAAATAAAAGTTTTTTTTTATTTTTTATTAAAGATGGAAAGGGACCCATTTTAAAGATACGAATGATAATGATGTGAACTCATTTAAAACACTTAAATGTGACATTAATTAAAGTTAATTATTTAATAAAAGAAAAGTGTACAATAAATTCAAGAAGGGGAAAACCCTAACTACTCAAGTAGTTAGAAGATCTAATTTTAAAAAGGAGAAGAAGTGCTTCATCAAGGGTTCCATAATCAAAATAATCAGAGGGGTAGGGGAAGAAAATCGAAAGAAGAAGAAGGTACAACCATGAATATACAACCAAACTTCTGATCAACGAAGAAATATCTTCATCTTCTCTACTCTTTCTCTTCTTCTACACCATTTCTCATAGCTTTATGCTTGATTATTTGAATTGGGCACAAGGATGAGTTCTTGAGTGTTCCTTTTGTATTCTTAAAAATATTTTTATTATATGATCATGGAGTATTTACATCCATATACATGAATATCAAATATTTTTTAATGAAGATTATTTTTCATGCATAAAACTCCACAAAGAATTATTTCAGGGTTGATTTTGATTGTGTCTTGTAACTTTGAGTCTTAAGTATGAGATATTTGATATTGACCTATCAAATTATCTTTTGATTTTAATAGTAATACTCTTTTAAAATTCTTTGAGATGATAAAAATTGTTTCTCCTATTTCTCGTGAAGAAGATATGGATGCATTTGTATGTGATTAAGAAGATTATGTATGTGATGCTGATGACAAAGGACTTCTTATGTTGAAGCCGTCCTTCAATATTTTCAATTGTTAGAAGACTTCTTGTTGCACATAAAGATCAGATCAGGTTATTGAAGAACCATTTTATTGGATAAATTTGAGCAAGATATATCTAGGGTTTGATGCCTAAGCATTCTCCTAATCCAATATATTCAAGATATATATTTTATCCAAAGAGGAGTACCACCTCTCTAAAAAAGAAGTGGGATTCATATCCTTATGAGGTTTTCATTTCGGTCCTGAAGATTAAAACATTAAAATTTTTGGTGACCATACTGGGGAGCCATTTATTTTCAAGATATTTGAGGCCCTACTTCAGATCAGATTGAGGAACCAAAACCTCCATGGTTCAAGGTTTCGAAAAGAATATTTAAGAAAATTGTTGTTTGTTCTAAATGCAAAGAGTTTATAATTTTTTTTATTGAAAGATGTTGCAATGACCTCAAAAAGACTCAAGAAATCCAAGAAGCACAAAAGATTCAGGAGAATGAACTCCCTGGCAACTCCATTGGAAATACTCAAAAATATCAAGAAGATTTATATTTTGAATCCTATGAAGAACTTCATTCATGTCATGATGCTCCTTTACCTTCTTCATCGAGCCCATCAATGGTTTCAATAGATGCAAAAAAAGGAACAATTGCCCAAAGAAGGAGGCGACTACATAGAGGTCCTTTAAATATGTCAGAAGAAAGTCTTTAGATGCCTAATATTCCCATGGAAACATTTTCTACATTCTTTGGAAATGCTTTGGAGGATGCAAAGAAACATTTGTATAGATTCAATTGTGCATGTCAAATTTTTAATCTTACTAAAGACAATATTGTATGCCGAATATTTTTACAAACTTTGTCAGGGGATGCTCTTGAGTGGTATAGTTTATTGCTGCTTGGTACCATTACTGGTTGGGACATATTAGAAGATTTATCTGTCAAAATTTTTTCCAACTCATCCTCTTTCATATGGATGCAAGATAATCAAGTGACCAATTTTGAAGAAGAATCTAATCAAATATTGGATGAATTTTCTAATTCAAGTCATGTTGTTGAAGATGAAGATGAAAATTCCAATTTACAAGAAGAAATTTTTAGCTTCCTACATACTCCATATGAAGATCTTTCAAGCAACAAATTTGAGAATGAAATTGAGGAACCTCCACCAAATGCATGAGAAGATTTCAACCTTGCAATATATGATGAAAAGTCGCAAGAGCACTTGCAACAAGAAAAAATAGTGAAAGAAATGAATCTTGAGAAGAATGATGAGCACGATTTCCATTACATGAAGGAAGAGTCTTTTGAAGACATTGTTGATGAATCAGAAACCTTGGAAGTGGTTGGAGATAAGGAGAAATATGAAAGAATGTTAAAATTGAAAACTATTCATCCAATCAAAGACAATAGTATTCTTGAGAAGCCAAGAATTGACTTCATTGAATTATGGATCCAAAGCATTGTTGGCCAAACAATGCAATTAGATTTTCATCATACCTAGTTCAATGTTTCTCCAGTACACATTGAGAGTGCCCCTGACGCATTGGTACAAGTTTCAATATGTTCCATAGTTTTGGAGCTCATTTCACAGATTAGTTGGATGCTTGAATGGATCCATTGGAAATATACCTATACCTAAGGTTCCCCTTTATTCCAATTAATACAGGGTAGGTAGACCATGTATGTACATATTTTGTTTCTTTAGTTCAAGTTTTGCTCAATAAGGTAATCCTCATATTGAAATTTGAAGATAACTCCATGAAAGAGGAAGAATTAAAATATTTTGTTTTGGAAGATGAATCCATAGCCCAATGGAGAAGATAGTTGGTTTTCAGATTCTAGATTCTCAACAACCCACATGGGGCCACTGTCCCGTAGTTGGAGCCAATTGTTGACCAAAATTTGGTCATCTATATTTTCTCTCTCTTGGATTCATATAAAAAAATGATATCATAAGAAGACAATTTTTGAAATATTACATGTTCATTATGTATTCCTTGGTCTCAGCCTTGCCACACATTTTGCAGAATCAAAATCCGAGTCTTTACGACCAAGATATGCATAATTTTGTCAAAAAGTCCAACCAAGATATTACAAAAGAAAATGAATAATTTTCTAAGGGTCATGTTCTCCTCTCCTCTCCCTTAACCTCTCCTTTCACCTCTCTTCATGCTCTCATTCTATACTTAACCATTTTTCCATTTTCCATTGTCCCCTCTCCCCTCCTCTCCTTTCCATACTTAACCATTTTCTCTTTTCCACTCAACTCTCCTACCGGATATTCCACAATTAGTCATTTTTCCCTCTTTCATTCCTTATTCTCTTTTCATTACTTAGCCATTTCCATACCAAATATTCCACACTTAGTCATTTTTTCCCTCTTTCATTCGTTCGTTTTTCCTTATTTTCCCTTTCCTTATCCCTTTCCCAGATTTTACATAATTCTTTTTATATTTATATTTTATTTTTCTTTTCCATATTTTCCATATTCATTTTCCATACTTCGTGTGAATTCTATGACTCTCTCCTCTCCAATACTTAGTCATATTTTTTACATTCCACAATTAGTCATTTTTTTCCTCTTTCATTCCTTATTCTCTTTTCATTACTTAGCCATTTCCATACCGAATATTCCACACTTAGTCATTTTTTCCCTCTTTCATTCGTTCTTTTTCCTTATTTTCCCTTTCCTTATCCCTTTCCCAGATTTTACATAATTCTTTTTATATTTATATTTCATTTTTCTTTTCCATATTTTCCATATTCATTTTCCATACTTCGCGTGAATTCTATTACTCTCTTCTCTCCAATACTTAGTCATATTTTTTACCGTGGGTTGGTGATAATTATTTTATATACTATGCCCCTCCGTTCGCCTTTTCTCCTTACTTAGAATATTTTACAACTGTTTTTACTACCTTTTACTATGTAACTATTCCAACACTTAGTCAATTTCATGAGTTACATGGGCTTCATATACTATATACTACCTATGTACGACAACCAATTCTCCACACTTAGAATTTTTCACAACTTTTTACCATCAATTACCACTCTACCTACCTCCGCGTTCACGTAACCTAACCTTTCCTATTCTCCATATTATTTTAATAATATTTCTCTTATCCTAAGTTCCATGGGCATATCTCCAAGTGGCACATAGCAGGCACATGGAAACTAAGCATTGGTGACATGTGGAAACTCTACAACCAATTGGGTGGTGACATGTGGAAAATATGATATTCAATAACAATGTGACGTGTGGAAATGATGTAGATTTTGAATCATCGTTGACTGGGCATGAGGTGGATGATGACTGGGAAATTAAAAACTTAATTTATTCATTAATTTTCTAAGGGTTCAATCTCTAAAAGCTCCATAATCTTCTCTTCATGTTTCTTACTAAGTGCATGATACACTAGTATTATATACATTAAAGGTTCCAACATCCCAATGCATGTGGGATAATATTTTTCACAAAAAAGTCGAAATCTTAAGAGGAAAGATGAATTCAAATCAAGGGCCCACATTTTCCCATCAAACTCAATCTACGACTACTGAGTCGCAATCTTGTAGAGGCCATAACTTGAGCTCTCGACCTTCGTTTGCAGAAAAATTTATACTGTTGGAAAGGTATTTAGATGAAGAAGATGATAGGACATGTATTGAGAGATGAAAATTTCCAAAATTTTCTGAAAAAATAAAAGAACAGTCATCAATAGTTTCATACCTTGCTGATAAATTTGTTTGACATCTCGACTTCACGAGGTAGTATCTTGAGATCCGAGAGTTGGATTTGGAAAAACAATTTATCGTTGGAAATATAAGATGATGAAGATCACATATAAATTTGTTTACATGGTTTAAATGGTTGATATTCCATTTAGAAAATTAAAATATAGTCCACTCTTAAAAAAAAGATTTAATTAAAATTTTGAAAAATAAAAAGTTTATTTAAAAACTTTTATTAAATATGGAAAGGGACCCATTTTAAAGATACAAATGATTATGATGTGAAATAATTTGAAACACTGAAATGAAGAATTAATTAAAGTGAATGCTTCAATAAAATAAAAGTGTACAAGAAATTCAAGAAGGGAAAAACCCTAACTACTCAAGTAGTTAAAAGATCTAATTTTAAAAAGGAGAAGAAGTGCTTCATCAAGGGTTCCATATGCAGAATAATCAGAGGGGCAAGTGAAGAAAATTGGAAGAAGAAGAAGGTACAACCAATCTTTTGATCAACAAAGAAATATCTCCATCTTCTCTACCCTTTTTCTTCTTCTACACCATTTCTTATAGCTTTATTATTGAATCTATGAATTGGGCACAAGGCTAAGTTATTGAGTTTTGTTCTTGTATTCTTCAAAACAATTTTCTTATATTATCATGGAGTATTTACAACAATATACATGACTGTCAAATATTTTATAATGAAGAACATTTTTCATGAATAAAACTCCACAAATACTTATTTCAGGGTTGATTTCGATTGTATCTTGTAACTTTGAGTGCTAAGTGTTCGACAACACAGGTATTCCAACAGAGGACGAACACCTTCAGTAACCACTCACATAACCAGATCAAA
>ML802656.1:373889-390936 GCA_009831015.1 Picea engelmannii | reverse complement strand
GTTTGTGCACAAGGAAATCGCGATACGCGATTCTCTGATACAATCAGGACCGTCCATCATTTGAGGGACGCGTGTCAGTGGATCTAACATAGTTGGGGTTCGGCATATCGGGGTTTTCGAATGCAAGGAACTCTTGCCATACGAAATCGCGAACCGCGAAACCCCGATGAGTGGGAGCCAGCTGTCAAGTCCATAAGTGGAGGAGGACGGAGCTGTAGGGAGGACGCGTGTCAAGCATCCGGAGAAAGTCGGGAATCGGGATACTGCGGGTCCTGTGGACGTGGGTCTTGTGACATGGGAAATCCCGTAGCCCCGAAGGGGATAAGGTAGTGGTCACGGAGTTGGTCATGTGGACCAGAGGCTAAACTAGTGGGGGCTAGCGTGATCAGAAAAGCGCGTCGCGAATCGGGAAATCGCAGATCCCGTGGACATGTGTTTTGTGTCATCACAAATGTTGAAATCCCGATGGGAGGTCATACGGCGGTGGTCCCATGGTAAATGGTAACATGGGCTATTGTATAGCCTAGAGGGATAATGCATTAAGGGTATATCGGGGATCGAAGAGTCGCGAGTTCTGAGGACTCGTGAACTACGACACTGGGAATCCAGAAACTCCGATAGGAGTAGCCCCGAAAGAAGGTAAGACCACAGTCGTAAATACAGTGAATCACAGGCTTAGCCTAGGGAGCGAATGCTTAAGGAGCGCTTCGGAATTCGGAGGATCGCGAGTTATGGGGGTGAATGAATTTTGACTTTCGAAACCCCGAATCCCGATATTGAACCAGGGATTGGCACTTCGCTAATGAGGGTTTCTAGAGATTCATCATTATGGGAGATTAACCCCAAAATTTTAAAAAATAAATAATGATAGTGGGTGTGTTACATTATCACTTGACGCAATAATTGGTATAAAGAAGCAAGAAGAGAAACCAAGGATAATGTTCACATATGGTAGAAGATGGTTTATTTCTCCACACAGATTGGATGTCTGCACATTCATTCATGGGAAAGGTAAAATTAAAGCAAAAGAATGGAAACCAATGGTTATTGAAACAGGTAAGACATGTACCAGATTTAAGGAAAAATCTAATTTCAACAGGGTAGTTGGCAAGTGAAGGTTGTATATCTATATTTAGATATAAGGTGTGGAATGTCACCAAAGGATCATGGGTGATAGAAAAAGGAGAGAAGGTAGGTACATTGTGTTTATGTACTGGTAATATTGACTCTTCTATCTCTTTAGCTTCTACATGAGTGGATACAACATTGTGGCATCATAGGCTTTGTAAGGTCTCTCCAAACAAAGCCTTATAAAACATAAATTTAAGTATAGAAATGTTATCCTCAATTCTTTACAGTGCATTATTCAACATATAACAACTCAATGTTCAGCATGATTTAAAATTTAGCAGCATGATAATGAATAACATATTCAATATAAAAAAATAATGAACAATATAACAATAATTAACACAGGATAATAATGATGATAAATACCTCAAACTGATGTTGTTCTAAAACTCTGCCCCAAGCTGAAGCTCTGCTCAAAACTGACTAACCTCCCAGCCAGCTAGGAACAACCTATCCGACTCCCTAGCCCCAGGATTCCTTACGGCTTCTTCGCCAACAAGCCCAAAATTCCCAGCAACAGGTGCCCCCTGTGAAAGTCCTCAAGCAAGATGCTAGTAAATCTAGAAATACAGATGCAGTAAAAAACTATCCCCCTTTCACCTTCTCCTTCTCCCCTCTGAAAATATTACTACCCCACAAAAGAATACCCCCTTCCTTATTGTTTCCCCTTGCCTTATCCTCCTTTCCCTCATTATTCACCACCTTATCCCCCCATTAAACCTCAACCACCTTATCCCCCCTTCCATAAATGGGTCCATCTACCAATACACTAAGTCTCCAAAATAAAAATTAATAATTTATTAAACTAAAATTCATTAAACAAATATTTAATCATGAAATTAATTAAACTAATATTCATTAAACAAATATTTAATCATGAAATTAATTAAACTAATATTCATTAAACAAATATTTAATCATGAAATTAATTAAACTAATATTCATTAAACAAATATTTAATCATGAAATTAATTAATTAATTAAGTACGGTTGTTACATTCACCCACCCTTCAGGAAACTTCGTCCCGAAGTTAAAATATTTTATGATACAAGGAAAATGACACATGGTTCACACATTCATATCCAATAAACAACATTATCAATAAGTAAGCCAAGAAAACTCATACATACTAGTGTACATGTGCAAGAAATGCATGTGTAGCTAGTACAGACAAGTCTCGTGCATGCACTAATAACAATAACTATCACCTCTATAGTAATTCCTGTATGCATCCAATCCAATCAACAAGACTATTCATTTTATAAAAGATAATAAACCAATCAAATGTTTGTGAAATCCCCTAATTACAATAATCTAGCTCAACAATGTTATTTAGACAATTGTAGTTTAGTTAAGTAATTATGAATATACATATATACACATTTTTTTTTCAGAAGGAAAAACAATAAATTCCACCATAAGGCAAATCTCCATACACTCTCAACTATTTATATCCATCCTTCCTCCCTAACTTACTTCCATCTTCCATTCCTATCCTTCCTCTGTTGGACTATCTTGGAGCGTCAACTATATTGACCTAACTCCAAATAGAACCCGTAAGCGGAAGTGTCACTATCTTGACCAAGCTTCCTAAGCAGGCAACTGACAGTCATCATCACACGTCTAGGGGAGTGTGAGCTAACATCATCCTCCCATGACTCCAGGTTTCAGAGGATACACGGTGGGAAATGCCTCCACCCCTCTTAATAGGACTAGCGTCCACGCCCTACAATGGAATATATAGTGGCACCGTGTTGCTGGGAATTTTGTCATCGTTTATTCAGTTTTGGGTAGTCTCACCACCTGAAAACCTATACTGGTCCATATATCATAACAGTGCATTTGTACCAATATAATTTAACATACAAAGATTCATACCATATTGTTTCTCGGTCGGTGGTCATGACATCCACTTTTATTACCATTATCCCTTGGCTATTTCATAAGCCATTGACCTGCAAATTAGTATATAACACAAACTCATACATATCTATGCATTATCATCATGTAATTGCATACAACCATAATCTCCATTCGGTATCCACGTACCAACAACTTTAATATCAAAGTTTTCAAGTTAGAAATAGATCTCATAATATCCCCATAATTCAATTAACGTTACTCGTTCATAGAATTTTCATTTACATAATAGATCGCATCATATCCATCATCATTCAAATAACAATTAAACATTCATAGAATTTACATTCTCGTAATAGATTGCATCATATCCATCATCATTCAAATAACATTTAAACATTCATAGAATTTACATTCACATAATAGATCGCATCATATCCATCATCATTCAAATAACATTTAAACATTCATAGAATTTGCATTCACATAATAGATCGCATCATATCCATCATCATTCAAATAACATTTAAACATTCATAAAGGTTCTTATGTCTTAAAAGTTCAACTGTATCATTAATAGTTTCACTATGAATAGAAAATAAAGGTGATTAGGCCTCAGGTAATCCTAGTTGTCTAAGTCAAAAGGTGGTGTTACATACACCCAACCTTCGAGAAACATATTCTCGAGGTGGTCAAAAAAGTGAGGGATAATCTCGTCATAATGTCTCGGCATCCTCCCAAGTAGCAGATCTTGAACTATACTTGTCCCACTGGACCTTAACTTGGTCTACTAGACGGTTCCTTAGCTGTCAGACTCTACGGTCCAATATGTGTAATGGCTCTACCATGAGGGTTCTCGCATCCGATACCTGCAATTCCTTCCAATTTAGTTTATGTGATTCATCAGCAACATAATGACGTAGAACAGATACATGAAAAACATTATGAGTTTTATGGAAGTGGGGTGAAAGTACAAAACGATAGACAACGAGTCCAATTCTCTCTTAGATTTTGAACAGTCCTATAAATTGAGGTGAAAACTTTGTCCCCTTCCCGAACTGAATGGTACTCTTATTGGGTCTGATACGAATGAAAACTTGATCTCCCACTTTATAACTTCGGTCAGTCCTATGTGCATCCGCATAACTTTTATGTCTATCATGTGCTTCCTTTAGTCTCTGCCTAATCTGAATCACATGTTCCTCCATCTCTTGAATTAATTCTAGCCCAATTGTTACTCAGTCTTCTAATCTTTCCCAACTCAACAGTGTTCTGCATGGCCTTCCATACAGAGCTTTGTAGGGTGGCATTCTGATGGAGCTATGAAAACTGTTATTGTAGGAAAACTCTACCAAAGGTAGGTACTTCTCCCAATGGGTTTGATTATCCATGACATACATCCTAAGCATGTTTTCCATGACTTGATTTACTCTCTCAGTTTTCCCATATGTTTCTAGATGATAAGTTGTGCTTAAGTTCAACTGTGTCCCCAATGATGACTGCAAACTTGTCCAAAACCTAGAAGTGAATATCGAGTCCCTATCTGAAATGATCTTCTTGGGTATCCCGTGCAAACGGATGACCTCACTTACAAACACACATGCCACATCAGTGACATCATAAGTGTCTCTAACCAGAATAAAATGAGCACTCTTGGTCAACTTATCAACTATCACAAGAATGGCATTGTGTCTATGAGATGTGAGCGGCAACCCCACAACAAAATCCATAGAAATAACTTCCCACTTGGACATAGGAACATCATGTGGTTGTAGGAGACCTGTCGGATGATGGTCGTTAGCTTTCACTTGTTGATAATCTAGGCACTTGGCGACGAAATGGACTACATCGTGCTTCATGCCTACCTAGAAGAAAATCTTCCTCGGGTCTGCATACATTTTCTTCACACCTGGATGCACACAATAAAGTGCTCTATGAGCTTCCTTCAGTATGATGCTTCGAATATCCCCACCTTCGGGGATGTACATCGTTCCTCGATATCTTAATAGTCCATCTGCTTCTAGGCTATATCCTTCATACTTTGGATCTAACTGCCTCCCACTTTGGAGGTTTGAAGTAACCTTTAAATACCAATTATCTCCAAGGAGTTGTGTTAACACACGTTCCCTCAGATTGACTTTTAAGGGAACCAAGGAGAAGACACGTGGTCTCCTACTCAAGGCATGCGCGACCACATTTTCTTTTCCCTTGATGTATGAAATACCAAAATCATACTCACTCATAAACTCACTCCATCACCTCTGCCTAGCATTAAGATCCCTTTGAGTGAAGAGATGTTTTAAACTTTCATGGTCCATTTTGAGCTCAAAGTTTCGCCCCACTAGATAGTGCCTCACAAGTTTCAGAGCTAGCATTACAACTGCCAACTCTAAATCATGAGTAGCATAAAGCTCCTCATGTTTCTTCAACTTCCTTGATGCATACGCTATTACTCCTCCATCATGCATTTGCACGGCCCCCAACCCTTGCTTCGAGGCATCCGTGCAGACTGTGAAGTCCTTTTCCATATCCGACACTCGTAGAATTGGTGCACTAGTCAGTAACCTCTTAATCTCAATGAATGCACTATCACATTCTTTTTTCCATTCATACCTGACCCCCTTGTGCTGCAAAGTGGTGATGGGTTTCACTATTTTAGAGAACCCTTCCACAAATCTCAGATAATAACCTGCTAGCCCCATGAAGCTTCTTACCTCATGAGCATTTTTCGGCACTGGCCACTCCATAATGACCTTTACCTTTTCTAGGTCCACAGAGATTCATTCACCGGAAATGATATGACCTAAATAGTGGATTTCTTTCTGGAAGAAGGAACACTTCGACAACTTCCCATACAATTTGTTCTCTCTAAGGCAGGACAACACCACTCGCAAGTGTTCCTCATGTTCTCTTTCGTCCTTGGAATAGATGAGGATATCATCTAGAAATACTTGTACAAAATGCTCTAAGTACTTATGGAATACACCATTCATGAGGCTCATGAATACTATTGGCACGTTGGCCAATCCGAAAGGTACTACAATGAACTCATAATGCCCAAACCGAGTTCGAAAGGCAGTTTTAGGAATATCGCCTTCCTTAATCCTTAACTAGTGATACCCTAATCACAAATCAATTTTTGAGAATACCGCTACTCCTTTCATCTGATCAAAGAGATCATCTATCTGTGGCATTAGGTACCTATTTTTCACTGTAGCATGCTTCAAGTCCCTGTAATCTATACATAGTCATAAGGAACCATCCTTCTTCTTCACAAAGATTACTGGTGCACCCTAAGGTGAGACACTGGACTTTATTAGCCCTAAGTCGAGTAGCTCTTTCAACTGCATCTGCAACTCACAAAGTTTTGGCGTTGTCATCCTATACGGAGTCTTGGAAATTGGTTATGCACCAGGTTTTAGCTCAATAGTAAAATCAAGCTCCCTCTCAAGAGGTAACCCTGGCAACTCGTTCGAAAAAACATCCTTAAACTCTAACAATACTGGGTATTGATCCAAGGAGGGTCCTTTCCTTTCATTCACTGCTTCCACTACATATAGTCGACACCCTTGACTCATGCACCGCTTAACCTTCATATTTGATATAAAGCGTAGAGACACCTTTCTACGTACATCATGGATCTCTACTGGCCTTCCTTCATTGTCAACACAAAGCACCCTTTTTGCGAAACAATCTACCATAGCTCGATGGGCTTCTAACCAATCCATTCCAATGATTAGGTCATACGTCCCGAGGGCAGTGACGTATACCTTCAACCTGGTAGTACACACTCCCAGGTCTACTAGACAATTATCAATGCTAGGTCCTACCGCTTAATTTTCCCTCGGAGCCATCTCGACTTGTTTAAATTCGTCGTGCTTGTAGGCTGCCAACCCACTCTTTTCTAATGCAGAAGGTGAAATGAAACTATCTGTAGCACCAGAATCGAATAAAATTTTAACATTGATATTATTTAGCGTACCTAATGACTCCACCACCGTGGATTGATGCTTTGCCTGGCGATTATTAACCGCTGCGTAAATATGGTGGCTGCCACTTGCTCTTCAAATCGGGGCCTTTCCTTCTCTATGCACAAATCCTGCTAGCAACTCTGGGCAATCACATTGGTAATGGGGTTCTCCACATCCCCAACATGTAACACGAGATTGAACCTGTGCACTGCTCTGTGATGGTCTCTGAAATGAGTTCCTTCCCCTGGAACCCCTGTCCCTACTAGTTTCTCCCTGAGATGGTCGTGGACCTGCCTGCGTCGTTGGTGATGAACAGGATGTTGCACTTCCTGCCATTGAAATACCCGTGGAAACGATCCTTGGCGCGACTCTATTACCATAAGGAGGTGGCCTAGAGCTCCCTCCCCTAGAGAAGGTCCTAGGGGCCTTCCCCACGAATCCAGGATGATGTGGAAAGGTCGATCGCATGCCTCCATTTAAGCTCATGTGTTCCTCAGCATAACGTGGATTTTTAACTGCTTCCGCTACTGAAGACGGTTTCCACATCTGTACCGTGGCCCTTATCTTAGGGTTTAACCCATAGACAAAGCGTTATGCCTGTCGTTGATCATTATCCATGTACGAAACATATTTTACCAACTCCATGAACCTGATCTTGTACTCTTCCACGGTCCTGTTTCCCTGTACTAGAGCATGAAATGCTCCCACCTGTTGTTCCTCGTAGTAAGCTACTAGATATTTCCTTCGAAACCTTTCTTCAAAAATCTCCCAAGAGACTATGTCTGGCGTAAGTTGCAACTACCTCTCCAGGTTGCCCCACCAATTCAAGGCATTGTCCCTCAACTGAAAAATCATTATTTTCGCCTTTGATGTGGAAGCATAGTCTCTTAAGGCAAAACATCATGTCATTCCTTCCAACCATGCCTCTGCACATTCACAGGCACGACCCCTGACGAACTATGGAAGTTTGATCTTCTACAGTTCTATAGTGATGTCCTTGGGTGGAGGCCCTCCCCATGAATCCCTCGACGCTTCAGGGTTACCCTCTCCAGATGGTGGGGGCTCCACTTCGACCCCTGTTGGTTGACGTCCATTTAAAGTCTCATTAATGGCCTCCAAAGAGTGCAGAATTAGAGCTAATTCAGGTGATGGTGGTGGCGGCATTGGTGGTCCTTGCGACAATGCCCCCCTACCTCAATTTCCTTGAGTGCTAACCATCTTGTATAATTGAATCTGCATCGCACCAATGTTTGTCAGGGAAGAGTCTAAGGCAATTCACATTTACGCAACTTAAACTTGAAAACATGGGGTTAGGCATAAGTTTTTTTTTTTACTTGTCTGTAAACAAACGTTACTCTCTTTAGAGTAAGTGGCTAAAGGTTGGGATCGAAAGCATCTAATCTCGGTATCTTGGTAGGTATCCTTCTATTTTTCTTACCTGGCTAGCTGTGCTAGCATTGTGGTACCCTCGCCCCTTACCCTAACTGGCTTTCTTCTTTAGGTGTCTAACCCTTCCAGGCCATAGAGCCTCCTTATTAAATATATTTTAAATAATTAATATAACATATATAAAACATAGCCATGTGTAAAGTCTCTCCAAACAGAGCCTTATACAACATAAATTTAAGTATAGAAATGTTATCCTCAATTCTTTACAGTTCATTATTCAACATATAACAAGTAAATGTTCAGCATAATTTAAAATTTAACAGCATGATAATGAACAACATATTCAGCATAAAAAAATAATGAACAATATAACAATAATTAACATAGCATAATAATGATGATAAATACCTCAAACTGATAAATACCTCAAACTAATGTTGTTCTGAAACTCTGCCCCAAGCTGAAACTCTTCCCAAAACTAACTGACCTCCCAACCAGCTAGGAACAGCCTATCTGGCTCCCTATCCCCAGGATTCCTTACGGTTTCCTGGCCCCCAAGCCCAAAATTCCTAGCAACAGGTGCCCCCTATGAAATTCCTCAAGCAAGCTCCTCAAGTAAGCTGCCAATAAATCCAGAAATACAGATGCAGTAAAAAAATGTCCCACTTTCACATTCTCCTTCTCCCCTCTGAAAATATTACTTCCCCACAAAAGAAGACCCCCTTCCCGAGTGTTTCCCCTTGCCTTATCCTCCTTTCCCTCATTATTCACTGCCTTATCCGCCCATTAAACCTCAACCACCTTATCCCCCCCTTCCATAAATGGGTCCATTTACCGATACACTAAGTCTCCAAAATAAAAATTAATAATTTATTAAACTAAAATTCATTAAACAAATATTTAATCATGAAATTAATTAGTTAATTAATTAAACTAATATTCATTAAACAAATATTTAATCATGAAATTAATTAATTAAACTAATATTCATTAAACAAATATTTAATCATGAAATTAATTAATTAATTAAACTAATATTCATTAAACAAATATTTAATTAATTAAGTAGGGTTGTTACAAGCTTGGACACATTAGTGAGAAGGGGATGCGAATACTTCACAAAAGAAATTTGTTGTCAGATCTTAAATAAATTGATTTGGATTTTTGTGAGCATTGTGTTTATGGAAAACAAAAGAGAGTCATATTTCTCAGAGTCGAAAAAAGAAAGAAGAGTGAAAGGTTAGAGCTTGTACATACAGATGTATGGGGACCAGCACAAGTATCATCTCTTGGTGGATCTCATTATTATGTTACTTTTATTGATGATGCAACTAGAAAAACTCGGGTTTATTGCATTCAACAAAAAACTGATGTTTTTGATACTTTTAAGAAATGGAAATCTTTGGTTGAGAATGAGACAGAAAAAAGGTTGAAGTGTCTCAGATCAGACAATGGAGGTGAATATTACAACAAGGAGTTTGATGATTATTGTTCATACCATGGGATTCGTAGAGAGAAAACAGTTCCAAGAACACCACAAGAAAATGGTGTGTCAGAAAGGATGAACATGACAATCATGGAGAGTGCAAGGAGTATGAGATTGCATGTTGGGTTGCCCTTACAGTTCTAGGCAGATGTTGTATATATTTTTGTTTACTTAATAAACAGAGGACCTTCAAGCTCTTTAGATGGTGGAATTCCAAAGGAGGAATGGACAGGTAAAAAGGTAAACTATTTTTTTTTAAGACTTTCAGTTGTGAAACATTTGCCCATATTGATAAAGAAAATAAAACAAAGATTGAGGAAAAATCCAAGAAGTATACCTTTATTAGATACAATGTTAATGATTTTGGTTATTGCTTATGGGATTATGAAAATCACAAAATCATTAGGAGTATATATGTCAAATTCAATGAGAAGGTCATGTACAAAGATCGGTTGCAGGGAAAGAAATAGGAAAAAGAAAAACCAGAGTACAAAGTGCTTGATGAGATTACTAAAAAGGAAATTCCAAAGTTACTAGAAAATCAAAATCTACAACAACAGGAGCAGCAATCACCTCAAACTCCTACAAGTGTTGTTAGAAGATCTACTAGGTTAAGTAGACCCCTTGAACGATACGCTCCTTCATTGTATTATTTATTATTGACTAATTCTGGTGTACCGGAATGTTATTAAGAGGCAATGCAGGTAGACACTAAAAATAAGTGGGAGCAAGGCATGAAAGATGAAATGGATTCCTTGGTAAATAACCATATTTGGGACTTGGTTCAGTTGCCTATGGAAAAAAGAGCATCGCAGAATAAATGGGTTTACAAGTTGAAGGAAGAAGACGGTGGAAAAAAAACGGTACTTGATTCACTACCCTCTACGCGGTAGGGAATTCTCTTTCTTGCATGTAATGATCAATTATTTTGCACAATGCATTCAATGCAATTTCATCCTTCATCAATGCTAAACAAATTTTCATAAATTCTTTCAAAGGACTTACCTTTTCAAGGGGCCTTTCTGGGATAATACGATCATGGATCAGAAGCATGTCAACCACAGGGGTTGTAGATGATGTTGATGTTATACAATCCAGTCATAGTATCTCATTCATTTTTTGTTGATATGTCTCTTTTTCTAACTGTGGGTCAAATGTCGACATAGGTCCTATTGATTTCCTCACCCATTGCTCACTCAGCCTCCCTCCGTTTGTCGCATCAACTCATGTCTTAGCTCCTTCGCGTGTGATAGCTACTACTTTGGGTCATTCATCATGTATCTCTGCTGATATCTTTTGTATGTTTTGATTAAGGTTTTGGTTATGATTTCCTCTTCTTTTCCACTTCGCAAGTAATTGAGGAAAGTCTTTTGTCGCATGCTCCAGTGCTCTACAATACGTGCAGGTTGTACAAGGATTTGGGCAGTCATGAGTTAAATGTCCCATTTGATTACAATTGTAGCAGATTATTGGTCCCCTACCTCCTCTTCCAAATCCTCCTCGACTTCCTAGATTGGAGCCTCTCTAATTATTATATTGTGGACCACCTCCTTCTGTCGCAACATTTTCCTCCTAAATTCTATGCATATCCAAAGTGCGCTCTATCATCAAATTGAATGTGTGGTAGTCCCTACTAACTTGCAAAAGTTACAAAATAAATTCCTTGCCATACTCTATTAGTTCTACATCATTAGACAATTAGGCGGATGATGTCCCCAAGTCTTGCATATTTCACAGTATCCTCCTCCTTATAATGGGTTTGGTGCTCCAGTTTCCATATACTGTGCAAAGGGTGGGCATTTGTCCTTGTGATGACCTTCAGTCCTACTCTTGGTACATAAGACTTGTTTCCGCTTCTCCTTTCCTTTCGTCAATTCTGCTAGTTGGATTGTCAAGGCAATGAACTATGTCTGGACTTGAGCCATCCCCCTACCGTATCCTACAGGAGAAGCTTCCAGCTTCATTGAAATCTCAAAAGCTTAAGGTTGTGATGCAACCTTTTGTTGTATCTGCGAGCACCGAATGTGTGGCAATAGTCCTGCAATAAACCATTATTTGTGTTGTTGATCAAGAATTTGAAATGTTAGCCTACCCATCAAATCCTTAAATATTTTATCATAGTCTCACACTAACCCAGTCTGCACTTGTTTGATTTCCTTTAATTCTGTGATGTACTACGACTCAAACTTCAGCTTCTTGAACTCTTTCAATAATGCTTGTCAGATTTCTGCCAGTGTCCTTGCTTGACCTACTGGTATGGTACTCTGTGGTGTCATGTACCATACTAAAGTGTTACTTCTAAATGTTGTTTCCAACTGCACAATCTTTGTGGCCTCATCCTCGACATTCTTCACGACCCAAATCCTCTCGCATACAAATAGATGTTATTCTCGGTCCTTCAACCCAACTCCCTGGAACTCAAACATTCTCAATGTGTTGTCTAACCTTGTCATGGTGTTTTGTGTAGTACCTCCCCCTGGTGTAGTTGGTTGACTCTGACACGACGCACTGCTTCCACTGCTCTAAAAACTACTACTATGTCTTCCTCTGCTAACTATAAGTGTTTTCGACAAATCCTCAAATGTTATCTCAGATCTAGGTGATGCACACATGGTTGTGGAATCAACACAGGATCCAGCCTAAGTAGGACTTAACGACTCTTCTATTATAGAACTAAACTGAGAATCCTCATCGTCTCCTTCTATGTGCAGTATTTCTACAATCTGGACTATTGCGTAGGGTTCTCTCCTCTCATACTCACTATGTGACTCTCCTTCCTCAACCCCAGTCTTCAACCACTTGTACCTTCTACCACTACGCAGTACTCCAAACTCATCTTCTTCTTCTTATATATCTTCCTTGTTTCTCTGGATCCTTAGTCCCTCCCTTCCTTAGTCATTTATTTCTTCATTCCTTCCTACCTTCAAACTAACCCTGGTCATCCCTCAGTTCCTAGGAGGAAATATAATGCTTAGATCCTAGGAGGAAATACAATGCTTCATTATGTCTCGGGTTTGGGGACAACAACAAACAACATAGCTGAAGCATATGCTCTTTATGTAGGTCTAAAAATAGTAAGAGATCGTAATATCCCTCAACTTTCAGTCTCTGGAGACTCAATGTTAATACTCAATGAAATCATCCACAAACATTACATGGAAAATAATATTCTAAGTGGTATTTTTTAAAGAATTACCACCTTAACTCGAGAATTTGAGGAAATAAACCTCTACCATGTTAAAATAAATCTAAAACCCCATGATGAACTTATGGAAAAAAGAAGGGTCTAGAATGCATCAAGGGGAAATCAATTAAAATTACGAGAGGGGGGCATTCACCATTCCCTAACCCTAAGCCATGACACGACATCCCACCAGCTGTAGTGGACTTGTACCTTGGGTCGTCCTCATATGTGCGAACGGTGATAATGTAAATGCATGGATTAATGGGGCCTATGTCAAGTCTCCTTACCACTCACGCGTATGAGACTCCTTATGTAGTAATTTGAGCCATGATATGACAAATCCATTTGCTCTCTTCGTGTTGAATCCTTCTAGTTTAGCAAGACTAGTTTCAAGAGGAATTCCAAGCATTAGTTCTGGGTCAAGCTCTCATCTCCGTCTGCATGTCTCTTTTCCATTCAATGCCACAAGAGAAAGGAATTGGGATATCCAACCAAGGTTTTCATTTGGTGCCTCCCTTTGACTCCTCCAGCAGAATATAAGCTCTTTTTTTGCTTTTCTCTTAATGTCTAATCATTTTGGTGTTGATATTATAGTTCTCTACAAACCATGCTCTCCCTGTTCGATTTTCACAATCAATTAGAGTAGTTTCAGGGTTAATTATCAAGTCATTCCTATGGAACCATCAGGGAGTGATCATTGGAAAATTCATAGGATCTAGGAAGAGGTTGGTCAAGCAAGCAATGATGTTCTCCAACAACTAATGACGAAGCTTCGAGAGTTGTAAGGAATAATGGTTGGGCTCTCCAATCGAATGGAGTAAAGGTTCACAGTTTTCAAGGATGGTCTCTTGATTTAGCATGAAGAATGAACGAAATGGAAGTTGCCTTCCTCCATCTACGAGACACCGACCTTTCTCGACGCTCAACCTCTGATTCTGTAAATCTTGGAAGACCCGTCCCAAATTATGATACTGCTAAAAATAAACCTGGGAACTCCACTAGAGGAATGACGCCAATGGACATTGAAGAAGATCCTTTAAACCTCTCACAGGCCTCTAAAATACAGGATATTGCATCAAACATGTCTTGAATGTTTTTTTAAATTTGGTGGTGCCTTGGGCAATTTTGTAAAGGCATTTTTAGTTTTGAAACTTTCAAAAATAGCCCAACAAGAATGTCAAGCTATGTAATTATTGTGCTAGTTATATTTTGAAAAAAAAATCAGCTAAATGCCCCTCAATGTAAGTTTTTTTTACGTTGTTGCTTTGGCACAACCCCTTTTATATATATTTGTTCAATTTATGTTAAAAAAAAACATTGTATTGTCCTTGTACTGAGTTTTTACAATTAAATTATCGGAACATTTTAATGAACATTGAACTAGGTGTTTATATATTATTATTGTCGTTGGTTTGCACTAATAATAATATTATAATTCACATAAATAGAACCAAATGCAATTAAACTTCAATATCTAATACGATGTTTAATCATCGCATAAAGTGAATTGTGTCTTATTCAATAGTGTATTATATATAGATATGTATAGAAGGTTCCAAATGACAAGTTATTTGTTTGACATATATGCATATTCATATATAATTTAAATATCAAACCCAAAGCATAGCCAATTGGGTTGTTTCACTAAGATTTATATATGACAAAAATTATACAAAAATTTCCACCTTCAATTCAATTATTACAAATCTGGAAAAACTATACAAGACTTGCATATTGTTTCTGCGAGTTCTTTC
This sequence comes from Picea engelmannii, assembly GCA_009831015.1. Classification (NCBI taxonomy): domain Eukaryota; kingdom Viridiplantae; phylum Streptophyta; class Pinopsida; order Pinales; family Pinaceae; genus Picea; species Picea engelmannii. The sequence continues at coordinate 376,160 of ML802656.1, read as the reverse complement.
TAAACACAACATATCTATGTCTACATTCCTTTTTCCTTTGACTTCAGGCAATTAGTTTCTTCTACTATTCCAATGCATTGTAAACCCTTGAACACATGATAAGATAGTTGCCATAGTTCATTTATGTTGCAGGTAATTTGTTTCATGGTTTGCAAAGCAAAAAGTTAATACAACGTGGGTGCTAGAATTTCAAAATAAAGAATTTATATTGTTATGTCTCAGTTCAGTAACATTATGCAATCACCAACCAAATAGAACTGTAAACAGCTAGCAACTATAATAACTTTTGTTGCTCTGCGTTGCTATGAATCCCAAACTTACATACACATGAAATCAATTAACATTCAAGTTATGCTCACTTGGATATGTTGCAAATAGAGTGTCGTTTGGAAATTGTTTGAAGTATTAGAAGTATGGCAAGTCGGCGTGGTGAGTTCTATGAATTCTCTACACAAGTGTTGAAAATAGACTAAGCATTAGTTGTGCGGGTGTCATGCTTGTGCAAAATCCCCAATTGTGAAAGATATGGCTTCGGGCAATCATTTTTTTGCTATTGCAATGCATTTTAAAGCCTTGATTCGATGTATTAGAAGTGTGGAAGTGACATAGGTTGGTGCGGTGCGGTGAGTTGTATGAATTCACTGCACATGTATTGAAAATAAACTAAGTCTTGGCTGTGCAAGCATCGTAACTGTGTGAAATGTGGAAGTGTGAAAGATATGGCTCAACGCTGTGCAAAAATGCACAGGTGTTGATATTCACATGTGTATTCGTTATATAGATCATCTATACAGACGTTGAGAATGGATCCTCTGCACAAACACTGAGGATACCAACTCTTTCATGTCCGACAAATATTGCAATGCATTTTAAAGCCTTGAGCCAAAGTATTAGAAGTGTGGTAGGCCAATGTGGTGCGGTGAGTTATATGAATTCATTCCACATGTATTGAAAATAAACTAAGTCTTGGTTGTGCGGGCATCATAACTGTGCAAAATGTGGAAGTGCAAAAGATATGGCTCAACATTGTGCAAAAATGCACAGGCGTTGATATTTTCATGTGTAGTCATTATATGGATCATCTACATGGACGTTGAGAATGGATCATTTGCACAAACACTGAGAATACCAACTCTTTCCTATCCGACAAATATCTGTACAAACTGCAGATGTAGCAAGGATATCGTTGTGCACACTGTAGAAATATGATCATAGGAAAATCCTGCAATCAATCTTTTAAATGGTAAAGAAAAAACATGCCTCAGTTGACCACTCATATTTTCTTGGTTGACATTACCATGATCCCTACATTTACATACATGAGAAATCAATTGAAATGCAAGTTCTACTCTCTTGGTTGGCTTGCAAATAGAAAATGTCTATTTGGAACAATTTGAAGTATTAGAAGTGTGGAAGTGGTGGATTGCGGGAAGAGGACTTGTATCAGTTCTCTGCACAAGGTTTGAAGATACACGAAGTGCTAAATAGACAAAGTACCTGTTGGACACACTTACCACACTTAGAGGGGGGGTGAATGAGTGTGGGGTTATTTTTCCCAAAACTTCCCTCTTGCACAAAAACTCATCAATTAGCATTCAACATTTATTCATTACCCATTGTTGTCATTTACAACCAGTTAGATGTAGGCACATATCAGCAACATATATCAGCAATATATCATCAAAAAGTCATCATCACAATGGACACAAAGAACACAAGATGTATGTACAATTTTCTTTTTATTACGGACTACAATCCTTGGGGTTTATCAGCAACAACTGAATAGAGTACAACTCTACAAGAGCACCAGCTCTATATGCAAGACTCAACTTACATTCTCAGCACCAACTGAGATGAGACAACAATCCTCAACAAATATCAATATGTCAACAGGTACGTGACCTGTCAGTGGTGCAGCCCACGTGTGTACGCTCCCTGGATCACTACAACCCGCGTGTGAACGCGGCCAGTGTATAATGTAGCAAGCATATGCTCTTGAGCAACTAGGGTTTTGCTTTGATTCACATGCTCAGATCCTCTGCAACCTGCAATCACTTTCTCTTCTATCTTCCACTGTCCAAACTGATCCACAACCCGTCACAACACATCCAAGCTCTCCAATAGCTTGCTCATGCTCCACAATAAATCAATATGAGTGTTATCTCAATCATGTATAAATAACTAGTATACCATAGCAATCATGTCACTACTGAATCACAAGAGTGTTGCTCACTCCATCAACCAAATCAACCAAACTGAGCTACATCATAG
>ML802656.1:314545-344899 GCA_009831015.1 Picea engelmannii | reverse complement strand
AAAAAAACTTTAATAAAACTACACAAACTGCCAAGAGAAATGAATGACCTTCTAAAACATGTCAAATATCAATGCTTCCTAGTCCTTTCTTCTTTTCCATCTTTAGAAAGATCCTATTGTCAACAAGAGGATTTAGCCCTTTAAGGAACTCAAAAAATGAAAAAATGGAATTCATAAATCTCAATATGAAACAAGAGCAAACCTTATCATATGTGTTTCTCTCTAATTCCTCATGTCTTCTTTGTCTTTTGATTCTTCATTTTGTTCTCTAAAAGGTAGTTCCTCAAGGGGTTGAACTACTTTTAGTTATTAAAGTTAAATAACTTAGTTTAGTTAATAAATAGGACAAATAACTTTATGACAAGGATAATTAATAAATAAAATAATAACTAAATAGGTGGGGTTCCTCTCTATTATGCACCTCTTTATTTAAAAATCAATAAATAGCTTTCCATGGTCTCTCCATCATATAATCATCAAATAAAAATCAACATCATAAAGCATACCATAAATATGCATAAAAATACCATGGCATAAAACACTTGTATCTGTCATAAATAAAACATGATATTTTAAAGTTTCAAAATAGATATCATGGCTTTGTCACCTGTCTCATAATAGTGTCATAATCAAACATCATAATAAACATAATCAAAATAGACCAAAGAATTTATTTCTGAAAAATTCTTCTCTTTCCCTGATGAAGTCGTCATACCGAGACTTATTTTCTTCCAACTGGTCTACCTCTGGATGCATATCATCTAAACTTCTCTTCCCACTGCATGTTGATTTTATCTTTGAATGAGAAAATGAAGAGGATTTGGTCATGCTAGTAGAAGTAATAGTTTGCTTGCCTTTGTCAATTTGAGATCCATGTGGCGTAGTTTTATAATCCTTTGGAGGAGGTGGAGGCATAGAATCATGAGTAACAACTGTATGAATTGGTAATACTGGGTGAAACTAGAGGTAAAAGAAAATATGCACTAGCAACAATAGTGTGAACTGGTAGAGGGAGGAGGGTCAATAGGCCATTGATTGCCACCAGAAGAAAGAATACCGGGTAAATTACACCATCCATCATTACGAGGTTGCATAGGGGACTCGAGAACATTAACTATACCATGGTGAGGTTGCAAGATAACATTAAGAGGAGCTTGGGGTTGTGGCAAGGCATGCTGACCACCAAGTTTTAAATGACCAGTTTGGATCAACTGCTTGAACTCATCAGAGTTAACATCAAAGTGAAAGGAGAACCTTTGTTTCTTATGTCCCCCAGGATGCCAAAATGTATTTGTCCCTCAACCTCTTCTACCTCTATTTCTTTCTCTGTTGCTACCTCTACTGAAAAGCTCATCGATATCATCACAATCCAATTGGTACAAGTATAAAACAACAGCGAGATAAAAACATCTAACACCATATGTCATTATGATTAGATTGGCTCTGAAAATCACACAAGTATGCAACACAAATGGGATATTAAGGGGGGGAAATGAAACAGTGACAAAAATATATCATCCATCAATAACACCCAAGTCTACAATCCATACATACTAATTATTATTTCCATACAAAAAAATGTCTAAAATTTATTCCAAAATATATTTGCAAGTATTTATCATAACTCCAACCAACTAGAATAATTCCCAAGTCTTTTCACACTTTTAACTTTATCCTTTTATCATGTTGGTCACATTAAACTATATATCTTTTCTTATGCATGTTATTTAATTACATAGACATGACTAAAATGGAAAAGGAATTTAATGAAAAGGATTTCGGGAAATAACTTATGTAAAATGAAACCGATGAGGGAAAATAGATCTATATAATAAATACATGACTTCCTTTTATTAACTTCACAAAGTCATATGTTGGTTGTGGGGCCTGATTATTTTCTTGATTCATAGGTTTGTTTCAGTTGTTCTTGAACACCATTCCCGAATGGGGGGTGTGGGCGGGCTTGCCCGCCACAAATATCGCCAGGGGGGTCGAGGGGAAACGGTGACAATTTTTGTAGACACCCCTGGTGGAGGATTTAGATGCAGCGCCCCCGAAGCGAAATATTGGGAAAATTTTCCTTGTAAAATATTGCAATTTCGTAGTCAATCTGGATCGTTCATTATAAGGTCCCAGATCTGACGATAGAAGTTATTTTAGGGTTTTTTACCCTAGAAGGCAACCCTCTCTTCTAAGGGAATTGTATTGCGGTTGTGTGTTATTGCAAATATTGTATTCTGAGAGAGGAGATTGTCGAAAAATAAGAGGAAGTTACAACGAATGTGTTGTAGGTTGTAACCCTTCATTTTGAAGAATAATAATAAAAAGGAAGGACCTGGCAATTTATCTCGTGGATGTATCCCACACTGGGTGAACCACATATATCTGTGTCTCGATTGTATTGTGTATCTTCTAGTTTTATTTTCACATTTTTTGTATTTTTTTGCTCTGTGATCCTATTTTTCTAACAACTGGTATCAGAGCGAAAGGTTACTGGTAGGAAAAGAGGTTTTCTGGTTCGAGTGTGAGCAATGGCGGAAGATGGAAAGTTTAGGGTCGAGAAATTTAACGGAAAAAACTACCAGTTATGGAAGATGGAGATGGAAGATTATTTATATCAAAAGGATCTATTCCTACCATTAGGCGGAATAGCAAAGAAGTCGATGACCATGAACGACGAAGAATGGGCGGTTCTTGACAGAAAGGCAATAGGAACGATACGGTTGAGCCTGGCAGCGTCGATAGCTTTCAATATTTCAAAAGAGAAGACAACGAAACAACTAATGGATGTATTGGATAAACTATATGAAAAAACCTCGTCGTCCAATAAGGTCTTTTTAATGAAGCGATTATTTAATATGAAGATGTCAGAAGGTGGGTTTGTTGCAGATCATTTAAATGAATTTAATATGGTTACTAATCAACTAAGTTCTGTAAAAGTGGACTTGGATGATGAGGTCAGGGCTCTTCTAATCCTATGCTCATTGCCAGAAAGTTGAAATGGTTTGGTCATGGTTGTAAGTAACTCTGTCTCTGGTTCAAACACTCTAAAATTTGATGATGTTGTTAGTGTTATCCTTAGCTAGGAAATGTGATTAAAAAGCACAGGTGAGAGATCGTGTAATGTATTAAACATGGAGAACAGAGGAAGACAAAAGGATAAAGGAAAGGGCTCACAGAACCGTGGAAATTCTAGGAAGGGCAGATCCAAATCCATTCTGGAAAAGATAGAGTGATGGAATTGTGGGAAGAAAGGACATCTGAAGAAAGAGTGCATAGCTCCAAAGAAACAAAGAGATGGACAACAAGAGTAAAGCCAAGAAGCAAATGTAACAGGTGGTGTGTTACAATATGCTTTGATTCTTTCCGTATATAATATTTTTGAGTCTTGGTTAGTAGATTCAAGGGCTTCATTTCATGCCACACCATATAGGAAACATTTTCTAGATTATGTTCAAGGTGATTTTGGACAGGTTCATTTGGGTGATGATGCACCCTGCAAAATTTTTGGAATGGGAAAGGTAAAATTAAAGCAAAAGAGTGGAAACTAATGGTTATTGAGACAGGTAAGACATGTACCAGATTTAAGGAAAAATCTAATTTCAACAGGGTGGTTGGCAAGTGAAGGTTGTATATCTATATTTACAGATAAGGCGTGGAAGGTCACCAAAGGATCATTGGTGATAGAAAAAGGCAAGAAGGTAGGTACATTGTATTTATGTACTGGAATATTGACTCTTCTATCTCTTTAGCTTCTACATGAGTGGATACAACATTGTGTCATCATAGACTTGGACACATTAGTGAGAAGGGGATGTGAATACTTCACAAAAGAAAAATTTGTCAGATCTTAAACAAATTGATTTGGATTTCTGTGAGCATTGTGTTTATGGAAAACAAAAGAGAGTCAGATTTCTCAGAGTTGAAAAAGGAAAGAAGAGTGAAAGGTTAGAGCTTGTGCATACAGATGTATGGGGACCAGCACAAGTATCATCTCTTGGTGGATCTCATTATTATGTTACTTTTATTGATGATGCAACTAGAAAAACTTGGGTTTATTGCATTCAACAAAAAAATGATGTTTTTGATACTTTTAAGAAATGGAAAGCTTTGGTTGAGAATGAGACAGGAAAAAGGTTGAAGTGTCTCAGATCAAACAATGGAGGTGAATATTACAGCAAGGATTTTGATGATTATTGTTCATACCATGGGATTCGTAGAGAGAAAACAGTTCCAGGAACACTACAAGAAAATGGTGTGTCAGAAAGGATGAACAGGACAATCATGGAGCATGCAAGGAGTATGAGATTGCATGTTGGGTTGACCTTACAGTTCTAGGCAGATGTTGTAGATATTGTTGTTTACTTAAGAAACAAAGAACCTTCAAGCTCTTTGGATGGTGGAATTCTAGAGGAGGAATGGACAGGTAAAAAGGTAAACTATTTTTTTTTAAGACTTTCGGTTGTGAAACATTTGTCCATATTGATAAAGAAAATAAAACAAAGATTGAGGAAAAATCCAAGAAGTGTACCTTTATTAGATACAATGTTAATGATTTTGGTTATCGTTTATGGGATTATGAAAATCACAAAATCATTAGGAGTAGGTATGTCAAATTCAATGAGAAGGTCATGTACAAAGATCCGTTGCAGGGAAAGAAATAGGAAAAAGAAAAACCAGAGTACAAAGTGCTTGATGAGATCACTGAAAAGGAAATTCCAAAGGTACTAGAAAATCAAAATGTACAACAACAGGAGCAACAGGTACCTCAAAATCCTACAAGTGTTGTTAGAAGATCTACTAGGTTAAGTAGACCCCTTGAACAATACACTCCTTCACTGTATTTTTTATTATTGACTAATTCTGGTGAACCAAAATGTTATGAAGAGGCAATGCAGGTAGACACTAAAAATAGAGGAAATGGATTCCTTGGTAAATAGCCATATTTGGGACTTGGTTCAGTTGCCTGCGGGAAAAAGAGCATTGTAGAATAAATGAGTTTACAAGTTGAAGGAAGAAGACAGTGGAAAAAAATGGTACTTGATTCACTACCCTCTACGCGGTAGGGAATTCCCTTTCTTTCATTCAATGATCAGTTATTTTGCACAATGCATTCAATGTAGTTTCATCCTTCATCAATGCTAAACAACTTTTCATAAATTCTTTCAAAGGACTTACCTTTTCAAGGGGCCTTTCTGGGATAGTACGATCATGGATCAAAGGCATGTCAACCACATGGGTTGTAGAGGATGTTGATGTTATACAATCCAGTCATAGTATCTCATTTCTTGTCTGCTGATATGTCTCTTTTTCTAACTATGGGTCAAATGTCGACATAGGTCCTATTGATTTCCTCACCCATTGCTCACTCTGCCCCTCTGTTTGTCGCATCAATTCCTGTCTTAGCTCCTCCATGTGTGATAGCTGCTACTTTGGGTCATTCATCATGTATCTCTGTTGATATCTTTTGTATGTTTTGATTCAGGTTTTGGTTATGATTTCCTCTTCTTTTCCACTTCACAAGTAATTGAGGAAAGTCTTTTGTCACATGCTTCAGTGATCTACAATACATGCAGGTTGTACAAGGATTTGGGCAGTCACGAGTTAAATGTCCCATTTGATTAGAATTGTTGCAGATTATTGGTCCCCTACCTCCTCTTCCAAATCCTCCTCGACTTCCTGGATTGAAGCCTCTCTAATTATTATATTGTGGACCACCTCCTTCTGTCGCAACATTTTCCTCCTAAATTATGTACATATCTTAAGTGCGCTCTATCATCAAATTGAATGTGTGGTAGTCCTTCTTTTCGTGCCCTACTAACTTGCAAAAGTTACAAAATAAATTCCTTGGCATACTCTATTATTTCTACATCATTAGACAATTAGGCGGATAATGTCCCCAAGTCTTGCATATTTCACAGTATCCTCCTCCTTATAATGGGTTTGGTGCTTCAGTTTCCATATATTGTGCAAAGGGTGGGAATTTGTCTTTGTGGTGGCCTTCAGTCCTACACTTGGTACATAAGACTTGTTTTCGCTTCTCCTTTCCTTTCGTCAATTATGCTAGTTGGATTGTCAAGGCAATGAACTATGTCTGGACTTGAGCCATCCCCCTACTGTCTCCTACAGGAGAAGCTTCTAGCTTCATTGAAATCTCAAAAGCTTAAGGTTGTGATGCAACCTTTTGTTGTATCTGCGGGCACCGAATGTGTGGCAATAGTCCTGCAATAAACCATTCTTTGTGTTGTTGATCAAGAATTTGAAATGTCAGCCTACCCATCAAATCCTTAAATCTTTTATCATAGTCTCACACTGACCCAGTCTGCACTTGTTTGATTTCCTTTAATTCTGTGATGTACTATGACTCAAACTTCAACTTCTTGAACTCTTTCAATAATGCTTGTCAGATTTCTGCGAGTGTCCTTGCTTGACCTACTGGTATGGTACTATGCGGTGTCATGCACCATACTAATGTCTTGCTTCTAAATGTTGTTTCCAACTGCACAATCTTTGTGGCCTCGTCCTGGACATTCTTCGCAACCCAAATTGTCTCGCATACAAATAGATGTTGTTATCAATCCTTCAACCCAACTCCCTGGAACTCAAGCATTCTCGGTGTGTTGTCTAACCTTGTCATGGTGTTTTGTGTAGTACCTCCCCTTAGTGTAGTTGGCTGACTTTGACACGACGCACTGCTTCCATTGCTCTAGAAACTACTACTTTGTCTTCCTCTGCTAACTATAAGTGTTTTCTACAAATCCTCAAATGTTATCTCGGATCTAGTTGATGCATACAAGGTCATGGAATCAACACAGGATCTAGCCTAAGTAGGACTTAACGACTCTTCTATTATAGGACTGAATTGAGAATCCTCGTCCTCTCCTTCTATGTGCAGTATTTCTACAATCTGGACTATTGTGTAGGGTTCTCTCCTCTCATACTCACTGTGTGACTCTCCTTCCTCAACCCCATTCTTCAACCACTTGTACCTTCTTCCATTGTGCAGTACTCCAAACTCGTCTTCTTCTTCTTATATATCTTCCTCGTTTCTTTGGATACTTAGTCCCTCCCTTCCTTAGTCATTTATTTCTTCATTCCTTCCTACCTTCAAACTAACCCTGGTCATCCCCCAGTTCCCCTATGTGTGTGAAGCCCCTTTGCAATCAGATTCCATCGTCATCATACATTTGCCTCACAACAACATATTTATCCAGGTACCCAATGCTTTCATAAACCTTCTGCGCGGACCCTTAAAGAAATCCCTCTCTACAACACTATATGTCTAGGTACAATCTACTAAAAATTCTGTAATCTAACACCCCAATATGTTATTCAACCAGAAATTGATTGTGCGAGAAGTAGTATTGCTTACATAATTCAATTGTCTTACCAACTCAGGGGTCCAGTTCGTCGGCATTGTAGTTCGATATCTTCTAGTTTTCTCCACTAACCTTTCTAACCACTCCGTTAAATAAATCAGAAATTCACCAAAGAAAATCTCATGTAGCTTTGTGAACACATACCTTTGCAACCACTGTTCATCGCTTATCTGAGGGTTTATATTCTCTCCTCGGGTAAATTCTCGGTCCTTCCTTTTCAGCCATTTGACAATCTCTTTCTTAGTCGACCTCCAAAAAATTCCCTCAATCACAAATTTTGGGGCTTAACAATGAAACCATTTGTTGGCGCACGATTATAAGACCCTAGGTTCAGTTTATTCAACCAACAAAACCCTTCAGATACAGTCCCTTTCGAAATCACTTGCATGCAAGTGAAGTCTCACCCGAGGCATTTAAGCAAGAACCAAGTTTCTACAGGGATGAGGGTATGTGAGGCTATCAACATCATTATTAGCAACTATCCACTATGTGCACGATATCTTTATTCATATCCTTTGATCAATTGACAAACTCTATTGTGCAAAAACCTTATAACATAGATTGGAACATAAGTAACCCACTATATCATTCATTATTACCGCACATCAATCATATAGTAAACAGATCTATACTAATCATGCATAAATAAAGCATCTATGAACAACCACATCAAAGGACACATTCAGACACATGATTTAACATGGTTCACCCAATCCTTGGGCTATGTCCACAACGACTGGCTTCTATATTAATCTTCTTACAATCACCATCTCAAGCATGCTCACTGCGCTTATGATAGATACAACATTTTATATCATCAATATAGCCTAGCCGCTCCGCAATGCACACCTATCTTTCTGCAAAACCTCTCCAGAACCTCCAGTAAGGATTCTCACTCTTACACAACCTGATCTCTTACTCTCATCAACCTATTATTCCCCAACTCATTACATATTTATACACAGAGTTAGGGTTCAGAACCCTAATAGTTTATCCCATAACCCTAATATGTCCTAGTTGTTTCCCTACTTCTTCGCCAACATACTATTTTTCGTGCTTTTACCCCTTCATGTTGCTTTTCCTTCCTTCTTTTGTGCGTGTTCTAACTTCTGCTTTGACCCCGCAAAGTGCTCCCTTTTATGATTTTGTGCCCGCTCTTCAAAACTTAGTTATTCAAAATGCCTGTCCAACATTGAGAAACAATGTTTAAGAAATAACCTCTTTTCAAAAAAAATATAATGTCATGTCCAAGCTAATAAAAACTTATAATAATACTTTTACAAAGTATTAAACCTTATAGTTCTGATATATTTGTTGATCGGTCACTTATTTATTTTGCCGTGAAACTCAACAATAGGTTTGTATTTTTAGTATGCATTGATCATACACCATTTTTTTTAATTTGAAGACTAACCTTGTATGTTGTTTGAACATGTATGAAACTTTTGAAGAGGTTATCAAACTACTTAATGACATTCATTCATATTTGCAAGGAAGTGATCAAACATCATAAAATAACCCTTTAACCATTCAACAATATAACATTGTTGAGTGATGCATCAATTCAAACATAATCTTATGTTTAGGAAAAGCTTGAAAAACCAACACTTTTGCTTTTTCCTTTTTTGGGACCCCACCTATTAGTTATATAGTATAAATAATCATAAGCTTCATAATAATTTGTGAGCTTTAAATATAGGTGATGTAAATTTGAGTCAACATCTGCGAGTATCAGTGGCATCAATTGTCTGCACAATGCTTGAAAAATAGACCAAATGTTTCCTATGCACGCGAGATACATGTCCCCAGTACCGATGCACACGACAAATAATTATGCAAACTGTGAAGATATGGTAATAGTGAAAGCTTCCACAAAGCCTGGAAAAAGATCAAGTAAAGCATAAGCTTTACTTGGCAATAGTTCTAAATCACTACCCTCTCCTTGCAAATCCACTATATCTACTTAAAAATTCATTTTAGTACAAAATTTACGAAACATAAATAAATCAGATAGCTCGAATTACTTCAAGCCCAAATGCATAATGCATATTTACTTAAATGTCTTTTCCATACACATTGATATTGTCTACAACACAGGCAACCATAAATAGAAACCACTATGCAGTCCATAGAAAAGAGGGAGATCTAGCTTGCATCAATTCTAATTATCTAGTGTTTCCTCCTCGATGCAAGCAAATCAACACGCGATAAATGACCCAACCATTGTCCAAATTACCTAGCTTGTGACAACCCGTGGTGCATAACTATTTTAAATGCGGACCTACATAAGTACAACACCCTGCAAGGGTCAGTGGCATCGATCGTTGTTGGAAAACAGATAGAGAATTTCCTATGTAGGCGACGTAACTCTACATAACATGGAGGCATAGAACAAATAGTTGTGTCCACTCTAGAGATATGGCCATAGCAAAAGCCTCTGCACATGCTGGAAAAACATAAAGTAAAAAAGGCCTTTGATCAATAAATTTTTGAAAGATAGATATAACACCGAGTACAAATTGCTATAAGCACCAGTGCATGGCAGGTGTTTACTAAAATGTCCTTCACCCAGACAAATAACATTTATAATACACATAATTATAATGGAAAGCACCACCCATCCCATATAAAAGCATGACATTTACTTGGGATCAATTCTAAATAACCATCTTCTCCTTGTAAATATGACAAAATGAATGTTTGACAAATGACTGGCATATCATCCAAATTACATCTCCTATAACAATTCACCATGCATAGGTGCCAAACTGCATGGATATAATGGGCATGAATTCTCCGCAACACTTAACTTAATTCTGAAAAGGAAAAATAAGAATCAATGTCTAGTCTTCTTTAGCATATGACACATAATGCAAGGGATTTCTTAACCTTTGATATAGATTTCTTGAACCCCAAAATTAGAACTTCTGCAAGTCGCAAGTCGCAACCCTTGGAAATTTAGAACACCTACATATTTTTAAACCATAACAGATAACATAGTGGATAAACACATTAAGCAACCAAAAAAATAAAGTGAGCAATACATACTCAAAACAACACACCTTCTCTCCCTTTTCAACTTTGATTGTTTTCGACCTACACTGATCCGGGTTTATGAGAGGAATGAAATGAAACACAGATCTATAACATCAACACAGACATACAAAGAATAATAAAACTTAACTTCTATTCAATAAAGAAATATGTTGAAACTGTAAAATGCAGAATGAAACAATCTTGCTCGAGTCGTGGTAGCCAATCTATGAGAAGAGATGTGGTGGCTACGTGCATTCGTATGAGCACATTACAATGAGGCATCTAGGCCTTTTTAGCATCAATAAGTAATAAGAAAAATTGAAAACCCTAGACATCCAAAAAACTAACCCTAGGAGATAAAGCCCCAAAAGTCATGTGGGCCCCTATGGGGTAAGTTGCTACATCAACTTCTCGGGGTCATAACATTTGCATACGATCTTCGTTTTAGGCGCACGATAGCCCATTGGAAATGTCTATCCGAGGAATACACATTATTCCATAACACTTTGACCCCATGACTACTGTGATTGTGGTGGGCCCAAAAAACGTTGTGTAGGGCCTCAAAATGGCCCTGAAAGTTCAGGACCTAAAAAGTTAGAAAAAAAAACTAGCAAGATGAAAATTGAATGCGAGCCAGTTGGAAGAGTGGGTGGCCACCGATATCCACCTGGATCAATCCTCCCTCCTTAGGAAGCAATGGTATACATTGTGTTGAGTTCTCCCATCAAATGAGGAATTTTTTGTTGAATTTGGTTGCGGCTGAGCAACTTGCCTTAGTGCAGGAGTTATCTCGCTTTGAAAACACAACAAAGATGAAGCTTTTGTTGGCGAGTGCCCTTGACCTATGTGTCCACGATTTGATCAGTCGATGAAAAATCCATGCAGTCAGGGTTGAGCTATGTCGGTTTCAACTGTTCTGTTATCTCTGAGGTGTCCAATAAGGGTGGAAAGTATGGTTGAAGGAGGTCCACATTAAACATTGGGTGCAGGCCAAGAAAGGGGGGAAGTTTGAGCTCAAAAGCATTGTCACCCACAACCTTGGTGATGGTGTAAGGTCCATAGCGGAGCGACCGAAACTTCTGATGGGGTCATGTAAGGTGTTCTTTCTGCAAGTGCAACCAAACTTTATCTCCCACCTGAAACTTGTGTGGCACCTGATGTTGATTATGGCGCTACTTGTACTTGGCATTGGACTTCTGTAAAATATCCCGAACCTATTGGCAGATGTGTTGGATTCATTCAATGAACCGGGTGGCTTTGTCAACTTCGGTTTGAGCATGGGACGATTCTGCCTGCGTGGATGCAAGGGGTAGTGCAACATCCATGGGACCCAATGGTTGAAATCCCAAGCCCAACTAAAAGGCATTGTGGTCGGTTGAGATATGCATAGCTCTGTTGTAACTGTGTTGAACATAGGGAAGACTCTCATCCCATGTGCACGAATGCTTGAAATTGTACATGCGTAATATATGCAGTATCATCTTGTTGACGACCTTGGTTTGGCCATTCGTTTGGGGGTGGAAGGCCATGGATTTGGTGAACTTGGTGTCCAGTTGTGACCAGAGGCTCGACCAAAATGTATTGAGGAATCGACTGTCCCAATCTGAGACGATGGTTTGTGGTATCCCAAAATGTACCAACACTTGTTCGAAGAAGAGCTTGGCAGTGGCCTTTGTTGTGATACTCTTCTCGCAGCAGCCATAATCGCCATCTTGGAAAATCAACCAGCAACCACGAAAACACAGTCATTTCCTTGCTTCGTTGAAGGAAGGCCTCCCATGTAATCCATCAAGATGGATTCCCAAGGCCTTTCGGGATTAGGAAGAGGGGTGTACATGCATGGTTTCTTAATGGTCGGTTTGGCAATGGTGTAGGTCGTGTAGGACCTGATATAATTGTTGACATCTTATTGAAGTTTCGACCAATAGAAATGTTGTTGCAACACTACCACTATCTTTTCTACGCTGAAGTGTCCTACCACCCGATTGTGGTGAGCTTCCCAAATCAACTTTGCTTGCTCGCTTGATGGGACACAGAGGTGGCCCAGATGGGACAACAACCTGTCATGAAGATGGAAATCAGTGATAGTTGTGTTTGTGCCCAACATATGGTAGGTAGTGGAAAAGTCAATATTTGTCTTATAGAGTTGGGGTCATTCGGAGGTCTCATGTCTATAAGAGTGTAGCACCGTGGTTAGTGCTGCAAGTGGAGGTCGACTGAGGCAATCAACGACGTGGTTGTTTCTCCCTGTCTTATACTTGATGTTGAGATGGAACTACTGCAAGTATGTGGACCACTTCTGATGGCGGTCATTCTGCAATTTGCCTTGTGTCTGCATGAATTGTAGAGGCTTAAGATTAGTGTGGATGATTGTCTCCTTCCCAATAATGTGATGCCTCCACTAGAGGTAGGATTGTACAATGGAATACATTTCTTTGTCATAAGTAGGGTACTTACGGACAATATCTGATAGTGTCTCACTATGATAGTCCACAAAATGTATATGCTAAGTGAGAAATGCGCCCACAACATAGTCTGAAGCATCTATCTCAATCTCAAAAGATTGTTGCAGGTCGTGTAATGAGAGCATCGAGGCTGAGCACAAGCGTTGTTTCAAATGATTGAACGTTTTTTTTGTGATTGTCCCCACACGAACTTTGCCTTGCTACCACCCATGGTCACTCTGATAAGGGCCCATGCAATGTGGGAGAATCTCAACATAAATCTACGATATAAATTAACAAGGCCTAAGAAGATCTAAAACTTAGTGTGTGTGGTCAGAGTTGGCCAGTCACGGGTGACTTGGAACTTGGTTGGATCGACATGCACCCCATGCTCATCAACAATGTAGACTAGGTACTAGACCCGGTTCATGTTGAAGGAGCATTTTTCCAAATTTGCACATATCTTGTGTTGCCGCAGAGTGTGCAGAACCTGTTGAATATGTTGCAAGTGTTCCACCCAACTCTTGTTGAAGATGAGGATCTCATCCAAATACACCACCACAAAAGAATTGGTGAAAGGCTGCAAGATATCATCTATCATCCTCATGAAAGTTGTTGGGGCATCTGTCAAGCCAAAGGGCATGACCATCCATTCGAAAAGACATTATTTGGACTTGAAGGTAGTCTTTCATACATTAGTTTGCTCTATTGGGACCTGGTGGTAGCCGGACTTCATATCAATCTTACTAAAGTATTTTCCCCCTTTC
Organism: Picea engelmannii; assembly: GCA_009831015.1. Classification (NCBI taxonomy): domain Eukaryota; kingdom Viridiplantae; phylum Streptophyta; class Pinopsida; order Pinales; family Pinaceae; genus Picea; species Picea engelmannii. Next base: position 331,273 of record ML802656.1, on the reverse strand, counting down.
ACCTGGTCAAGGAGATCGTCAATTTGGGGAATTGGGTACTAGTTCCTGACTTTGATTTTATTTAGGGCCCGATAATAAATGCAGAGTCGCCAGGTCCCATCTTTCTTCTACACCATCACGATTGGGCTTCCACAAGGTGATGAACTTGGTCGGATGTGCCCCTTTTCGACCAACTCTTAGATCTAACGCTTGATTTCCTCATTTTGTGATAGAAAGCGATGATAGAATGGCCCATTGGGTAGTAGTGCGCAATGGGTCAAATTGATTGAGTGCTTGACCTGACAGTGTAGAGGTGCCCCAGTGGGTGAGGAGAAAATGTCTTTGTATTATTCCACGACCTTATCCACTTGCTTCTATTGCGTGGAGATACATTTCACAGAGGCCATGGATGTGGTTGCAACCTTTCGCTCACTTTTAGTGTGAACCACAAAGAAGACAAACTTCCCGGTCTGAGAGATGACCTTCCTGCATTGCTTGGCAAAAATCAAGGAAATAACAGTGGGTGGGACTACCTCAGGTATCTTGTACAATTTCCTGTCCAAAGTAATAATAACACTACAAGGCCTAGACTCAGATACAACATGATGTTACCATCAATAAGGTTGGTCCAAAATAACATGACAAACTTCAAGGGGGGCGACATAACATAATACCTCATCTTTGAAGGGATTGATGTCGCAGGGAAGGCGACACTGTGGATGAGGCAAATATCGCTCCCTTGGCGGAGCCATCCAATGGTGTATGGTTGTGGGTGTGGTGTTGTTGGAAGATCCAACCGCTTGATGACCTCCATTGAGATGAGGTTCTTCTGGTTACCGCTATCAACGACGAAGTGTAACGGAGTACCCTTCACCCACATCCATGAATGAAAGATGCACTCACCTTCCTCTAGTTCATCAATTTCACCGGGCTAGAACTTGGTGGTATCAATGGTGGCACTAGGTTCTACGTCAATGATCCATTGCCCTATTTTTGGTTCTCACTCAGAGTCGGATCCCACATCTGATTCAGAGGCTTTCACCTCGGCTACCAATGACTGCTTTGAGCGACATTCAACATTTTTATGCCAGGGGCTCCTACGGAACTCAGACCATTTCCCGATGTCTTTCTTTGTCTTCCCATTATCCTTATTTATTTGTGGTTTAGACTAGTTGTCATGAGGTTTTCCATCCTTGCTCTGCCCTTTTTTCTGCGGATTGGGACCGCCTTTGTCGTGCTTCTATTGTGAGGGGTTCGTAGACCCAAACTGTCACATTTTCTGTTTAATATTATGCTCGATTTTGTTAACATATCAATAGGTCACACCCAAGGATGAGATGTCCAAAAACTTTATTTTTGTCTAGATGTATCTATGCATACCCCTGCGGTACTCAAGCACCAGATGTTGCTCAGAGTCTTTGATACCCATCTTGGTGCGCAAGGTATGGAAGACATTGGTGAACTCTGGCACTGTTTAGTCCCTTTCCTGTCACAATGTGGTCCATCTTGTATATAAGTCATCATAACTTCCAACAGGGTATTATTGTTCCTTAATAACATCCCCGAAAGAACTCCAAGTGGGTGCAACTACAAATAATGTAGATCCCTCTGTTTCCTTTTGCTCACAAAAAGTCTTCCATGAATCTTTGACATGGGGGACAGACTTAAGGAGCGCAAATGTAATATTTTCTCCATCGGAAAAATTATGGACAAAAAAATTCCCTTCTAGAAGGTTTAACCATTTGTCTGCAACATCCACATCTATTTGGCCTTCAAATATAAGAATATCAAAATTGATTTGTACCTTGAAGGGGGCGACGCCTCCGCTGGAGGAAGATGTGTTGCCTGTTAGTAGTCGTCGAAGGATTTGCGCAAATTTATCCATCATCTTGTTCCTTTGTTGCGCGATGGCTTCCTCGAGCAATAATTTAAAGGGATCTCTTGCCCCATTGTCTCTCTTTTCTTCCCCAATGGGCGACCATCAGGTTCGGCGAGACCGATCTTGCAAAGGCTCAACTGGTTCGAGTCCCAACTACTTATACCATGACCTCATTGTTGACATGCACAGAGAAACAAATGAAGAGTAGACCACTATGATACCACTAATCAGGATTTATGAGTGGAACAAAATGAAACACATATATATAACATCAACACAGATATACATATAATAATAACAAAGATACAGTAAAACTTAACTCATATTCAATAAATAAATCTATTGAAATTGTAAAATGCAGAATGAAACAATCTTGCTCGAATGGTGGTAGATAATCTTTGAGAATAGATGTGGCGGCTATGCACTTTCGTCTGAACACATTACAATGAGGCCTCTGAGCCTTTTTAGCATCAAGAAGTAATCAGAAAACCCTAGACATCCAAAATTTATTAGTCAAAAGCATTTTTACTTACCCACTTTACACATTGTGTAGAGTCTTTTGCCATTTCCATGTCCTTGGACTCTGCGCGCCTATATCCTTTTCACATTCGCACTCTGCACATGTATATCCCCCACACAGCCGGGACTTGACTACTTTTATTTTCAACCCTTATGCGCACAATTCATCGTTGATGCTCGCATAGTTGCCACTTTCATAGTTTGGCATTTCCAATGGTTCAACACCAACGATTCTAATGAGCCACGTAATTTGCATGATAATTGAGTCATTTATGGCACCTTGATTTGTTTCGATTTGGAAAAAATAAAAATAAAAAAATCTTTGTCGCTTATGCGAAGTAAATGTTGCGCTTTTCTATGACGTGCTTAATGGTTTCTATTTGTGGTTCGTTGTATTCTGTAACTAACTTATGTGTGGAAACAACATTTTAGTAAATGTGTCAGATGCAATTTGTCTTAAAGCAATTGCACCTCGGTATCTCCGTTACCATCGTATCTCTACACTCAACACAACCATACCTGTCGCAATTCTCGCCCTCTACACACACAATAGTTTTGCAACATAGATTCTGACAAGCGATGTAATTTGCACTATAATGAATAATTTATGACAAGATGATTTGCTCTGATTTACCAAGAAAGGGCAGTGATTGGGACTCATGAAAATTAAATGTCTTGCTTTTCTATGACCTAGATAATGGTTTCTATTAATGATTACGCGTGTTTCAAAGATAGTTCATATGTGTGGAAATAACTTTTTAGTGAATATGCACCATGCAGTTAGCTTTAAAGAAATTGTACCTCACTAATCTGCTATTCATAAGGTTCACTTATACCAAAGTTCATTAAAAAACAACAATACGACAAATAGAATAAGGAAAGATCCCTTTGCGGTGATATTGTCAATTCACTAGCCATAGAAGGCAAGAATTTCCACTAGTTTGCCTTGTACCAGTGGTCCTTGAACAAGCCTCCAAAAGAAAAGAAAAATGACATACTCTGGACGATAGCCCTAGTCAATGTTGGCTATATTTCTGAAGTTTTTGACTTCAAATAACTCGTAACCTAGTGTGCTCAAAGGTTTGATTCTAGGACAAGAATGATTAAAGTAACAATAAAAACAAAGAATCCAATCGTCCTTATTCCGAAGATGTTCAAGAAAATGATTTGTCTTCCATCTACAAATAAAACTCTATAGCTTGTTGATGCAAATGCCTTATTGCCTTCTCAAGCAAGCAGTTCCAATGTATTGAGAGATTTTTCGCTAACCTTTGCAAACATGTTGACCGACCTTTCGACAATCGATATAACTTTGCTACACGAACCATACCGAGACTTTTCATGGATGTTTGTGCATGTGGTTGAGCGCGAGTTGACTTCACACATACCTAGGTCATGTCTATATGCATTGTAATTTCCCTTTTGGAAGGATGCCATGTTTGATTGGGAAAAGATCATATCAAATGAACTTTTTTTTAGTTAAGTAACTACTTTAGCACTCAGAGTTTTTTCATAGATGCATATTTGGTATTCACAATTGTCTTTTGCAATTTCTTTGACGATCTCCCTGTCAAAGCGACTGTAAATACACATAATGAACCAGTTCAATTCTCGCACATGGTGCTATGCAAACATAAAACACCATTCAATTTTTACATTGTTCAAGGTAAGTTTGTTACAGATTTTAGACAAATGTTTGTTGGGGCAGAGCCCGAGAGAATAACCCAGAAAGTTGAGGATGTTCTTAAGGGAAAGGAAATTCAAGAGCAAAACCATAATTAAACCCACTTGTATGGTTGTCAATAAAACCTGCTTCTACTCCCTATATTTGTCTGCGATAGATATTTTGTCATTGATGATTGCCGCCAGTATAAAGCCTCGTGTATTATATTTGAAAGAAAGAGAAAAAAACAATTCATTACATTGCCTCTTTGAGTTGGGGACACAATGGTCAGGAATCTAGCACATTTGAAAGAAGTCATAGAGACACTTAATCTGTTTAATCTAAAAGAAGCACAACCCCTGGGGTTTTGGTTCAGAGGGCTTGTTCTCATGACATTTAGCATCTATAAGGTACAACGACCTTTTTACAAGATTTGATGAAGAAACCGATGATAATACGTCAAAAAAGGACAAGAATGCATGCAATGATGGCTTGTTGACAGAAATAAGTTAAAATACTAGAAGCTGGGGGAAATCACGATATAGGGGGAGAAGCAGTACTGATGTCCAGTCTTCTTCCAATCACCGACTACCTAAGAGCTCCTCCTGTGAGCAAAAAACAAAATATCATAAGGTAAACGAAGAAGAGAGTGATGGCGAGTCTATTGGAGACGACGGTAGAGAGCAACCACCTCATGCGAATCTTGAACATGCACATACAATGTCCCAACATAAAAGGAAACGAAGCCCAAATAGACACAATTCACGAGATACAAGAAGTCCAAGAAATCTTGAATATATGGAAATTGAGAGTACAAAATATCAGACTAGGTAGCCTAGAGAATTGTTGAAAGCCCATAAATTACATAGGACCTCACAACTAGGGAATCCATGTTCTTTGACAACCAATCCTTAACATTGCACAATACTCAATACAAGAGGCACAAAAATAAGCTACAAATAGAGAGGGTCAGTGTCAAACACAAAAAGGTTGTTCAAAAATTAAGGTTAGTAGTTGATGTGTCGGGAGTTGCATTGTATGAACTCATGCAATTACATCGCTCTATAGGAGATGCTCTTGCAGATTCAATCTCGAAACAAGAGTTGCAAACCATTAAATTAAAGAAAATAATAAGTGAACTTGAAGAGGCACCAACTCCCAATCCACTGTTTGCATAACCACTGGCCATACTTTCAGCAGAACAAACTCCTCCAAGTACTCCAAGAACCTCAAATCCAATCAGGAAATCCCTTCAATTGTTGAATGGAGTCAAACTCTATGTTGTTGATAACATTAACATAAGGCTCGATATAATCAAATGGGTGTGGGAGGTCAACACCATTGTACATGATCTTTCACAAAGGATTTCAAGTTTTATTGGAGATTTGCAAAGAGACTTGCAACATGATGAAGCCTATTGAAAAAACAAGCTAAACACTTTCGTTGTACGACTCACTAGTATCATTGACCATTGAAGAAATCAATAGGGATTGCCCTCGAGCAGAAGAATGAAGCAAATAAAGGCAAGTTGGGAACACTGAGTAAAAATGTTGCAATATGCAACTGCTACTTTCCAACAAATCAATGAAAGGAGAGGTGATGCTATTTTAAAAGCATTTGATGTCATTAAAGAAATATAGGGTCCACAACTTTGCAGAAGTTTAGCCATGATCACTAAAGAGGAGCTTGATAGCCACTTGGCGGCTATGGAGACTTCATTCGCTAATGACTTCAACAACCTTGTGGAGTTTCTTGAAGAAGAACTGAAACAATGGCTTGTTACATTTATTAATGACGATGAAGAGCACTTGTCAGCCATCGAACAATTGCAAGTGGAATGCAAAGAAGTACATGAGGAAATTTTCACGCTTCAAGTTAAGTAAGAAATTACCATCCCACCAATCAAGAATTATATTGATCACTGGGTCAATAACGCCTTAGAACATATTGTTAACCCATAATAGCCACCACAGAAAAGTACTTCAACAGAAGCCCAAAACAAGAAATGTTATAAAGGCACATACACAACAACAAAACACAAACCAGAGTAACATAATGTTTTCTTCTTGCTAAGTAGTCAAGGATCTATTGCATCTGCATATGCTATCCTTTTCATTCGCTGACTTGATAGTTGCTCATAATTATTTGTTTTATGACCTCTAAAGACCTAACACCAGTTTCTAACTATCTTTCTTTCTTTCTTCCAGATCTTTCTTCTATTTACTGGTCCACGGGAGCACCAATCCCAGTCCATTTGGACAAATGCCTTTACTTTTTACAAGCAATATTTAAAAGAGAATTGTATATTTTTTGAGCTTGCTGAAGAACTGTCTAGGCATAGATGGCTAGAGATTTTCCAGGATTTGAGTTTAAAACTGGATTTTCAAGTCTGTCTTCATTCTTTTACGATTTTTCAATGAAACATCATGTTAAGTTCTCTGCATATATGGATCTTCACTTTCATTATGCAAAATGCTATTTTGACTTGTATACTTTTTTACAAACATTGTTTAAAAAACAACCACATGTTTTTTTTGCACTTTCCAAAATACTGTTTTGACATAGATGGCCACTGATTTTCCAGGCTTTGAGTTTTAAACTGAATAGTCAATTCTGTGTTCACTGTTTATGATTTTTCAAAGAAATATCATGAAATACCATGTTAAGTTTTCTGCATTGGATATTTACTTTCAGTATGCAAAATATTATTTTGACCTTTATGCTATCATTTGTAAATTTTGTATCATATTGTGAATACTGAGTAGATTACAGTTTGGACTTTTCTCAGACCTTGATTTCTTTGTGAATGCTTATTTAACAAACCAACTCCATTGTGAGGTTTCGTTTTAATTGTATATGATGACAATTTATGTTGCTCCATTTAATTGGTATAAAAAATGCAAGAGTATTTGTCCTGCTCAAGTTCTTTTCGAGACTTAAACATCCTTAGAAATCAACAATGGTGATTGAACATTTTCCAATAGACCAACACTTTGCTACGCACTACTGTTTTCCATTCATGTCATTTACAAAACCGGTTTTCCTATTAAGTTGGAACATTCGCAATTCCTCTTCTTTTGCACTATGTTTGATTTGTTTAGTTCTATGCACATTGTCTTTTCTGTGGTTCGGTTGAAAGACCAATTTTCCTATTAAGTTGGAAGTTTGGCAATTCCTCTACTTTTGCACTCGATTTCATGCCTTTGGTCGTCTACACATCATCTTTTTTGAACTTTTGCAACAAAAAAAAGCAGTGATACCAGTAACGACTTTTTGATATGCTATTGACAATTTTAAGTGTATGCAAAGGAACATATGTTGTACAGGGAAATCCATCGCATTTTCTTTCCACAAATCCTAACCTGTGCACACTTTACATTGATTCGAGCACATCCTAGCCTTCATGCACTTTACATTGCTTCTAGCACATCTTGAGCTCGACACACTCTGAACTGTGTCTCCGCATCTTCATCTCCACAATCTTTTCACAAAGTTTTATGGTAGATATTTTTACTTGTTTTTACATAGTTCTATGCTAAATTCCATGTATTGTGCGAAACAAGTACATGTCCTTTGCTTCTCGCACATCCTGACCTCCACACACTTCATTTTGCTAGATTTTATGTCCGATGCTTTGACAACTTCGCGATTGCCCTGTTTCTTCACACATATTCACTTCGACACAAAACAAAGACCTAATCCAAAGACTTAGTTATTCTATGATTTCTTTTCCAAACATTTATTCTCCTTACTGTGCTTTTGCATGTTTCTATGAAGATATTGCAATATTAACATAGTTTTTCAAGTGGATACTCAATCAGTTAAATACAAATCAACAAAACATTTTCTTCTTAGTAAGTCAAACGTCCTTTACATATGTTTTTCCTCTTCTTTTCATTTGTTCACTTGGTAATTCCTTTGTCTTATTTGTTTTCTGATATGTGAAAAGCTACTACCAGTTTCTATATATCTTTGTTTCTTTGTTATAGGTCTTCTATTTAATGCTCCATTCTTCTTGTTTAAAAAAACATTTTTCCTATGTAACCTAACCTACGCACACTTTACATTGTTTCCCACACATCTTATCCTTCGCACACTTTACATTGCGTCTAGTGAATCGTACCATCGACATGCTTTACATTGCTTCCGACATATCCTCGCCTCTGCATACTCCTTTTACTAAGTTTTATGCTACATGTTTCTATTTTTTTTACATAGTCCAATGCTAAATCTGATATTCTATGCAGAGAACTTTGCGTCCTTTGCTTCTCACACATGCTAGCCTCTGCACACTTTTCACCGACTTTTATGTTTGAAGCTTCCACAATTTCAAGGCTGTCATTTATTTCTGCACACAATTACTTCCACACAATACAAAGAGTCAGACGAAAGATTTAGTTATTATATCATTTCTTTTCGAAGCTCTTGTTCCCCTGACGCTGCTATGGCATCTTGCAATAAATATGCCATGATCTTAATATTATTTCTCAAATGCATATTCAACGTCTAAAGTAGCAATCAACTGCAAATACAAGGCATCAAGTCAATCAAATATTTCCCAGATTAAACTCTGGAACCTATATTTCATACTTGTTCCAACTTTTGTAATTACTACTTCGGATTGACTTCTAAGACAGATGCAAACAAAAATGTAAAAGCTTTTGAATTTGTCCTCACGCATTCTAACTTCCAAACACTTTACATTGCTTCTCGCATATGCTAACGTCACCATTGAACACTTAACTTATTTACATTGCTTCCTGCATATGCTAACCCCCCCCCATTCACCATTTCACTTATTTACTTTTTTTCCCCCAAAAAAATCACTTTATATTAGAAGTAATATAAAATTTGCTCATACACCAGAAAATCAATACAAAATTATATAAGTCATAACCCTCACAGCGGTAACAATCGTCTCCTGTTCTCTCATTTCCTTCTCCGTGAAGGAGTGTGTCCACAGAAAAAAGCAGAAAAAAGATCTTCCGAGAGTATAGTCGAATTATAAGCTCACACTTATGAGAAAAAGATATACTGTGTATCCATAAAAAAACATATATCTCATCTTTTCCCGACGAGAGTAAGAAAAGCTACACACAACGAAGAAAGGGTTGAAAAACTAGTAGAGGTCTAAGGAGAGTCGAGGCCCTTCGTGCATCTCATTGCATTGGTATTATGTAAGCTTCCCTAGCAATTTTTGTAGAGCCAACTTTGAGAGGTTGTCCACTTCTCGATTTCCTTCTCTAAAAACATGATCAAAAGTGATTTTTTGAAAGGTAGTGATTAATGCCCTTACTCGCTCCTTCCAACAATCCAGAGATATGATCTGAAGCCCTCCTTTCTCACACATCCAATCTATGATGATCTTGGAGTCACTTATAAGATGTAATGGCTGAATGGACAACCTATTTGCCAAAGTAAGCAGCGCCCAAGCTCCAAGGAGTTCCGTAGACCGCAATTTAAATACCATTTGTAGCTGCATTTTCCACTATATTTTATAACCCCGCCTGCTCCACTGTTTAATCCAGATGATGTGGCCGCTCCATCGAACCACCCAACTATATTGCTGAAGTTTATCTGAGTCATTCCAGTTCTACGAGCCGGGGTAATCTTCTCTTTTGAGTGTTCTTTTAGAGCCATAAGCGTTAGATGGACTACCTTGCATACCAAAGGGATTTTGTCTTCAAAAATGGTTTGATTATGTTCCTTCCACAAAAACCAACAAGTCAGGGCTGGTAAAGACTACATTTTTGGGTTTGTAAAACTCCAACCTTTAAATCATTCATTAAAGTTGTTTCTTGTCCATCTGCCATGAAAGTTTAAGGTCGATTTGAGCTTCAGCCACACATCCACTGTGAATGCGCAATCCATAAATAAATGATGTGTAGTTTCTTCGCTATTTTTTCATAGAAGTCAAATGCCCGGACCCCTGTGACCTCTGCATTGTAGATTCCCCCATAACATAATTTTATTCTCAACTAGTAGCCAAATAAATATTTTTACTTTTAGTGGCACCATCCATCCCTAAGACGCTCTCCGCCAGCCACCTGAAATGTGAGTCCATTTCAAATTTTCTGATGCCAAGTAAATATTTTTGACCGAGATCATGCCTGATTTATTTCCAAAGGCCCATTTTAGGGAGTCTGATTTTTGTTGAATAAGGACGTCATTATTTATGAGTGCCCTTCGGTAGAGATTCCACTCCTCCCGTTGTTGATATTATGGTAGCTGCGGGAGGTATTTACCTCCACGTGTAAACCTGGCGAGGATAGAATACTCCAGGAAGTAAGAAGAAACCCCAATGAGTTGGCTAATAACCCTAGAAGACTTGTCAGCTCAAGAAGATAATTTATATTAGGTTATTAGCCTCCAAGAGAAGAAGTCGGCTAGAAATAATAATATATACTGAACAGACAGATACCCAGAATGAGAAGTCGGCCTAGGCAGTTAGCCAAAATTAGTATAAATACAGGAGGTCAGTTCTCATTCTGGCAGGCAGTCTTAGAATTGCAGAGAAACAACTTGTGCGCACTGCAGTGCCCAGTCTTGTGCGCAAGTTTGAGGAGAGTTGCCATTGCAGCTATTGCAGCTAGCAGATCACGTTTGGCTTGGACTATCTCTTGGCTAAGGTTTGGAACATCTGATAAACTCTTGTTGGTGCGCTATCCTTAGGGAAATGTGCACTACCCTTTGTTTGGCTATCTAGCTTAGGGTTTGCTTCCGGAGTGATTCTCTGTCAAGGTTAAGGTGCTCGGAGGGTCGCTTCGGCCTATGGTTGGGTGACAATAGAGATATTGTCAATGGTTAAATGAGCACATCCATTATATTCTAACAGGTTATGTACCCACACCTCCTTCATTCAGTCTAACCGCTGGAAGGAAACATAGTTGTAAGGATATTGAGCTCATTGAAGAATTGTCACTAGGGTTTCTAGCAGGAGAAGTCACCATAACACTGCCGCTAGGGTTACTAGCGGGTGCAATTGCAGAAACCTTAATCCTCTCATTGAGGAACCTTAAGTGAAGGGATTGACCTAATTTTCAGACAGATCAGTGCGCCCTAGCCTAGCGCATCTCTTGGTACTCTCAGCAAGCCAAGACGTGAAGTTTGAGTTTTTGGTCAAATCTAGGGTTGACCAAGTCAAAGCAACCATGACTTACTCTATGAAGTCAGAGAACAAGTTAGATGGAGCTTCTAACTTCAGAGCGTGGAAGACAAGGATTTATCTCATCCTTTCCAAGAATAAAGTGTTGGATATCGTGAAAGGAAAGATCGTGAAACCAGAGTTTGAAGAAGGAAAAGAGAAGGAACCACATAACGTTGCAGCTATGGAGAAGTTCAAAGACGGTGACATCAATGCCATGAGTATCATAGTGGACTCTATCAAAGACTACTTGATACCCTACATCTCCCATCTTCACTCATCGAAGAAGATGTACGATGCCCTAAAAAACCTCTTCTTAGTCAAAAACATTGGACAAGTTAGGAGTCTAAAGAATGAGCTCCGTGACATGAAGATGAATGATGATGACATCATAACATCATACTTTGTGAGAATCTCTCGGTTAAGAGATAAACTACAAGCTATTGAAGATATCATCTCAAAGGAGGAATTGGTAAACATAGTACTCAATGCTCTTCCCAAGACGTGGGATGCATTTGCCACAAGCATGAACACAAGAAAGGAGTATCCGACATTTGAAGATTTTTGGACTTGTTGTGCTGAAGAATAATCAAGTATTTGTGCAAAAGAGAAACCCCAAAATAAGTACGATGATCAAGCCTTCACAACAAGATTCAAGAACTTCAGGAACAAAAGGAAGTTTGGTTCAAAGAAGAAGACAAATTAAGAGAAAGATATTTCAGAAATACAATGCTTCAACTGTCGAAAGTATGGTCACTACAAGAATCATTGTCCGGAGCTAAAGAAAAGGAAGGAGAAACACGAAGCATCAATTGCCGAAGAAAAGGAACCTACAAAGAAGACTAAGTAGGATGAAAGATACTTCTTCTTCTAAAGGTAACAATACTCTTCTTATTTCTTGTACATATCTTGTTTGCATCGTCTCTGTACATATCTTGTATATCTATCTCTTGGAAAATAATGTGTCCCAAGAAGAACTATACCTATGGAAGAACAACAAGATAAGGATTGATATCATTAGATAATACACATTAAAGGATGAAATACGTCAAACAAATCATGTGGAAGCTATTGTAGGATAAACTGAATCAATCATGAAGAGACAAAGATAGGAAGAAGTCAACAATCAAGAGAAAATTAGAGAAAGATTTATGACATTTTTGTAGAAGACAACAAGACAGAAGCATGGACTCTATTAGACAAAGAGAGCCAATTATATATTGCAGAAGACAATAAAGATGCAGACGAAAGCCTGGACAAGGATTAGGAGGGAGCTAATCCTATGATCCATTGAAGATGATGAAGTATATATCCATGGTAGCAGCCATGAAAGACAGTACATGTCCAGTTCAACCTCAGAAGAAGTCTTCTTCAAAGAGAAGCCTTAAAGTATCCCTGGTTGTCCATCCACATCCGTGATCCTATGATGAAATAAAGTGTTATAGCAAGATTTGCCTCACCATTGCTATCTTGCACAGAGGGCCTTTTTTCCATTTTTTTATGCAGACTTATCAACCCCCTTTTTTATAAATCCATAGCCAAAACATATATTTTTCCACATATACGCTCCCTAACTGCTTTGCAAGATGCGTATACGCTTGATGCTCCACTACAGCTCGCGTATATCGGGATTTGTGCCAAAAAATACAAAATGAAGTCGGGTTTACATGTCACGACAGAAGATCTCTGATCTTTGGCCTTCCATATACTAGAAACGTTCCAACTCGGCCCTTCAGTTGCATTCTAGAGGCTATAAGAGCACAATTTCAAGCTATGGAAAAAGAGAGAGAAAGCATTCAACTTTGAGAGCAAAGTTACTCTGGAGAAATTACTTCATATTGAGTCTGCATCCCTTTGTCCCTCAAATCTGAACACAGTGTTTAGCCCCTAAGCTCTCTCCTTATTATCAAGAGGACCTCATTACCTCTTTGCTATGAGCTTGCCTTTGGTGGAGGATTGAAGTGGTGGAGACCCAGTTGGAAGGAACTTGGTTTCTTGGTTTCGAACCGTGCCGACACGGAAGTCTGTAATGTTGATACTTTTGTTGATCAATTATTAACATAAATACTCCTTTCCCGTCCAATCAATATCTTGCGAATATATGATTATTATCCATGGGCATGCTTGTAATGTTTATTAATGGATTGTGCTATCTGATGTGCTAACTCATTTTATATATTGTCACTATATACTTGCATCGCTTGATTGTTGAGAACTTCTTGCAGGTGTAAGGCTTTGGGTCAAAGTGCTCAATGGTGGGACAACATCAAACGATTGGATCGAGGTAGGTTTCTTCCTAGTATTGCACATTGGTTTATATAGCACATGTTGGAATTGATTTAATTTCTGCAGTCATACCCGTCTGTTGTGGTTTACCCTTGGCCATAGAGAGTTTTTCCCTTGTAATAGAATTGGCGACTCCACTGGGGAGAGATCTTCCTTCTAAGGGTTGAAGTATTTTTCCTTCTTACGTTGCTCTTTTGCCTCTGTATTTCTTGTCGTATCACAGTTGGACAGAGTCTGTTCACTTTGGGTCTAGGTTTTCAGCCTTTTTACCTTGCCTAGCCTTGTTTTAAAAGATATATGCCCTCTTTGTCCTGACAGTCGCGTGTATACGCTTGTTGTCCCACTACAAGAGGCATATATATGCCCTTTTCTCTTGAACAAGAGCGTATAACACTTCCCCTTTGCTTGTTTGCTTGGTTTAGTGACTGTTGGGTAGGTTTTGAGGATCACTGAGCCTTCTTGGGTCTTTGTGGTACCTGTTGAGATTATCTGGGATGACAGGAAACCTTTTTGGAGTTGACTTTTTGGGCGACATCTTTCTCTTTGTCCAGTTGAATGAAGCCTTTTGCCCAGCCCGATAGAAAGAAGCAACCTTCAGCCTAGAACAACACCAAGCCTTTCTTTGGCCTTCCTTATCCTTTTCCGGTCTATGCTCCTTACAACTTTGCAGCTTCGGGAAAGGCATTATTGAGGATCTGCTTTTGAAAGAATGAGAGATGCATATTTTTTGGTACATCACATTCATGCATTTACTATCCATGTGACTGTTTTAATCCTACTTAAAGGTGTTCTATTTGCCCTCGTTTTTTATTTGTCCTTGGTAGTTGGGATGTCTGCTTAGCTGCTTGGTATTCTGCTCGAGTGATTACTTTTATACACAGTAGAAGTTATATATCAAGTCGCTTATTAGTCCATGCATTTTCTTTTTAAATATATTGAAAATACAAAAAAAAAATATAGGCATTTTGCATTGGTTGGTATTTTTGTCTTTGAACCTTTACCATTAGCTTAGCACATTTAGCTAAAGATTGCATTTTACTTCTCAGTTGCAGAATTAAAATTGAAGATTGCAGTGTTTTTATTTAGCATATCATTCACTGAAAAGTTAAAGTTAGGCTTTGCATTATATCTATTTTTATTCTTATGTAGAGTCATAACACCATAAGTTTCATTTCCATACCTCTTTGAGTAATCAAGGCCAATAAAATTTACGCTTTAAACTAAAATTGATTAGTCACGATTTTATTTTTTAGGGTGCACAAACTAGCCTAGGATTTAGTGCCTTGGAATAGGATTTTGTGAGTAAACTTCTCCAAGGCAATTAAATCAACTTATGTGTCTGAGACAGGGAGTTGAGAAATACAATATATAATTGGTAATATCAGGAGGCTCTGCTCACACCGGAGTTAATCATGAGGTCGCGCAAAGTTAGTTGAAGGGATAACCCCTGGATACTCACTTAGCGTCAGAGATATTTCTGTGGATTTAATCGTATTTGGGGATCTTGCTATTGCCCATACCTCTGTGAGAGGCGGTACTTTCAAGGTTTTGGGCTTTGCTACCTTGCCCATGTGGTGATCCAGACTTACGAATGTTCGCCTATGCATCGGTTATACAATGGTTTATTAGTTTCTTGACGTAGGTTTCTCATAGGTTACTTGCAGGGGTTATTCTTCTTGTATCCTGAGTCAGATAGGGGTCAGACAACACACAACCTTTATGGAGGATTACCTCTCCGGGGGGGTCTAACCGACTGGTTGTTAAGCCTACGAGGGCCCTTATAACTGATTCTGTTACCTCCAAACTTTAGCAGGGAGTCTCTGGTCCCTCTTGGAAGAGGCATGCCTTCTTTAGCGAGGGAGGCCACTAAGCCACTTTATCCCGTTTGCATGCATATTGGCCATTTGACTTTCGGTATGTTCTTTGACTATTAGTTGACCATAGGATTTTGTGTTGAGTCTTTGTTATCATGGATAGTGGAGTTTCTTTTGCTCCCTCATTTACTGCTACCCACCCCATGATGCCTACTCATTTCATGGGGACGGACCCTTCCGCTTTTTATAATGGTATGCAGAATTATGGTATTCAGTCAATGCCTTGGGTCTCTAATCATTTTTCTCATGGTATGTCTGATATGTCTTCGCACTTACCATCCTCTGACTCGCCTCCTTATGCGAATAAAAGTTTTGGGTCTGGGGGCATGATGCCTCCTTCTTATCCCTCTCCGTTTGGTGGGAGTCATATCCTTCAAACACCTCTTACGGTAGGAGGTTGGAATCTTCCTTCCTACGAATCCACTATGTGAGAAGTAAGTGCCCAACTATGCAATCATTCTACTTATTACACTTCGTCCGCCTATCCTTCTTCTACCATGTCGGTTCCTACGAACACTTTTCCCATGGCTGACCTTCATCTGTCCTCTGGTGTTTCATCTGGGGGAAGTTATTTTTATAGTATGGGAAACCCCCCTCACGAAGTTCCTTCGTCTGGGGGCAACATATATCCTCACATGAGTAACCCTTGTCATGTTGCTTTCTCTTCGCAAGCGGCTTCCTCAATATCAATGTCCTTACAACCCTTTATGAATCAGTATGGAGGAGGATACTATCCTGCTGGACAGGGACAGGGTGTAAACCAGGATCCTTTCTGGCCTACAATTTCTCAGAACCAATATTTCCTTGGACCTTGGTCTCAAATGCCACAATTCACCACCGCCACAAGTCCAGTCACTGCGTGTCATACTGGCATTATATCACCAACCACTGCTAGTCATGTTGGAGATTGGTCGACAACCTCTGCGAGTCATGTTGAAGACCTGCAACCAGCCGCTGCAAGTCATGATGGGGGCACAAGTCCAATCATTGCATGTCATACTGGCATTATATCACCAACCTCTGCTAGTCATGTTGGAGATTGGTCGACAACCTCTGCAAGTCATGTTGAAAACCTGCAACTAGCCGCTGCAAGTCATGCTGGGGGAACATGTCTGGTCACTGCTAGTCACACTACACATATATCACCAACCTCTGCTAGTCATGTTGGGGATTCATTACCAACCTCTGCTATTCATGTTGGGGATTCATCACCAACCTCTGTTGGTCATGTTGGAGATTCACTACTAGTCTTTGCAAGTCATGCTAGGAGCATGTTACCAGCCACTGCAAGTCATGCTTGTTAGGATATTTAGACACTTAGGAGTTAGTTAAGATCTACTTGGTCTAATATGTCGTTAGGTAAAAGTGTGTTTCTTTAGTATGC
>ML802656.1:300735-314495 GCA_009831015.1 Picea engelmannii | reverse complement strand
TGGCCGCGTTGGCTGGGGCCGTGGATGTTTCCCCGTAGGGGTTTTACCATGTGAAAACATCGGTGTGTTGATCTTTGATCTGGTTATGTGAGTGGTTACTGAAGGTGTTCGTCCTCTGTTGGAATACATGTGTTGTCGAACAATGCTGGGAGCATTCATATCATTGAGAAGCCTAGACGTCTCAGCCGTAAGCCTAGATTCCTTTGCAGGACTTGTGAAGAAAGTCACCTTACTCGTTTGTGTCCTTTTACTACTGGGATACCAGAAGCATGGGACTCACCTAAGGGCCTTTCGGGTTCTGAGGCATCTATGGTTTCACAACACTACGCTCCTTCTTTGGTTGATACAACAGTCATGGCGATGCAATCTTCGGCTGACACCCCTTTTCCTTTAGGGGTTGATGTGTCTCTTGACCTTGTTGTCTCACATCTCGCTCAACCTGTGATCGTGTCGATGCAATCTTCGACCGACACCTCTCCTATGTTCGGGGGTGATACGCCTCTTGACCTTGTTGTCTCGCATCTTGTTCAACCAACGGTCGTGTCGATGCAATCTTCGACCGACAACACTCCTGGTTTTTGGGGTGATGCACCTCTCGAACTTATTGTGTCGCATCCTATTCAACCAATGGTTGAGGAAGTGGTCGTATCGATGCAATCTTCGATCGACACCACTCTTCCCTTGGAGAGTGGCAAGTCTAAGGAAGCGATCATGCCAATGCAATTCTTGGTCGATCCCACTCTTCTGGTTCTGGTTCTATACCTTCTATTCCATCTCCTTAGCATTTCTAGTACTTCACCTTTTGAACTAGAGAGAGTTTTACTCTTCCCGAGTTCTCTCCCTCCAAGTCTTGATAAGGTTCCCTTTCATTGGGGTGGTCTCATGGGGTATCCAATGCCTTCACATATGTATTTTCTAGGAAGAGACATTATCTTATATATCACGGAGACGATAACCTCTGTTAGCACTTTGTCCTCCTCGACTTGGAGAGCTTTGAGTCTTCCCGAGCTTGTGTCGGTTCTTCCCAAGATACCAACATTCCATAGAAGGTCCACACGAGAACCTTGGCCTCCCCCGTGGCTTGCCACCTAGAATCTTCCTAACGAGTATTAATTAAGCTCTTTTCCGACTCGTCTAAAAACCGAAAAGATCGTCGAGTGATTTGTCCCTTTCACACTCGTTAAAATTGGATTTGAAAGGTCATGAGTCTTAGTTAAGCTCTTTTCCGACTCGCTATCAAAAATAGAAAAGATTGACGAGTGAACTTGACTTTTTCACACTCGTAAATTGGATTTGAAAAAACGTCTATTTGGCACAAGTTTACCCCTTTTTCACACCAAGTAGACTAAAAGATATAAAAAAAAGAACATTTTTTGGTGTTAAATTGTGATTGCATCTCATGCCCTCGCTTGCAGTATTGAGCCTTTAGTTGGTTCTCGCTTTGCGTTATAAACCGTTGCCTAAGCAGTTTTGCATCCTCAACCAAGTAGAGCCTTGTTTATATCCTTTGCAATTTGACACCCTATACCCTGGGGGGAACATCACCCCGAGTGTCTATCACCCGCATGCATTTCCTTGCATTGAGCATAGGTATGTTCCATTGCTGGAACTAGTTTTTCTTACTTGCGACACTCGTTCCCTCCTTTGTATCATAGCATTCACTTGTTATGAAAAAACAAAAAAAGACGGGCGGGAAGGGAGTACTATATTGTAATTGGCAGCAGTCGTGTCACCTTTGAACAGAGTACAAAATTATTGAGTCCTTGTGTCATCATAATTTTGGGTTTAGCATGGCCTTAGGAAGTTGATCTCATTACAGAATTTTCTCTACCGACTGGTTAATCTTCCAGCCACTATAGAGAACATTATGGATGCCTCTTGCATCTAATTGTCAAATCATTAAGTCTATGATGCCAGAGTCCACCGTATGTCTCATGCTTTTATTCAAAGGAAGTCTATCAACCTATGTCGACCACTCCTCAGAAGTATTAACTTCGCATGTCGGCCATACCCTCAGTTTGTCTCAAAATAACATGGTACTTAGGTCTTATGATGCACCCTGGCCCTACTTTCATCATTGGTAGGTCACCTTGAACCCAGCAATCGACATTTCATCATGGGTTGTTGACTGGGTGGTTTCCCTTGTGTTCGACGGCAAGGCATCTATTCACACTTTGGAATTCGTTAAATGTCTTGGATGCCATTATCCTTATTGGTGGTTTCCTCACCTTTGTCAGCAGTTATCATCGCTGGCTACTATTCAGAGGGTCTTTTTCGTGTCCCACTTGCATTAGGCACATGCAAAAGATGCACAGGGTCATTAGTTCATTAACATGTTTTTCGTCCAATCTCCACCAAATCATGAAGCTCCTGCTTTGCTCCTCGTGCTGACTAATGAGAGATGCATTAATGCTCTCCTTTCAGTGAGTCTCTTTCCATCGACTTCAACTCATGTATTATGGATACGAGACTTAGAGTTTTATGAGTACCTTGAGGTTTGTAGTCATTAGTGGCAGGCTCTCTCGCCATTGACAAATGGGAATACATCAATGTCTCCTGATCAATTGATCTCTCAATTGTTCGACACCAGCTCCTTTATTCACATTTGTAGAGATGTACTTAGTGCCTTGATACCTACTTTCATCATTGGTAGGTTGTCTCGCGTTTGTTAACGGTATACCTCAATGACCAGTAATCAAACGATGTCTCATCGTGTTCGACCTCAACTCATTTATTCACATGATGTAGACTTGCACCTTTGGCGGATTGTATTGAAGACTTGAAGACATCACTTTGTAGACACAACTTTCCTGAGTTGTTGCTTTCATTTCATCGGACCAATACCTATTTGACTTCAACGATCATGGGAGATTAGATTGTACTCCATGGTATACAGATATCTTCAGATTGATTTGAGACTGGTTTCACTGGGCCTTGTTCGTGACTATGACAACTATTGGCATGTAACCGCATTTATATTTGCCTACTCATGGCCACGAACACTTGTTGGTATATTTTCCACATGGATCTGCATTGTATTTTTGGCAGCCATGTATGCAAAGTCAGTACATAATGTAATGAGCAATTGAGTTCGTCCAGCTGGTTCTATACCACTCCACTTCTGGGCTATTTATAATGTATTACGGCCATCGCAGATACTCCACTGATCTCACACATTAGGGGGCATCTGTTATAGCAAGATTTGCCTCACCATTGTTATCTTGCACAGAGGACCTTTTTTCCATTTTCCTATGTAGACTTATCAACCCCCTTTTTGATAAATCCAAAGCCAAAACATATATTTTTCCACATATATGCTCCCTAACTGCTTTGCAAGATGCGTATACACTTGATGCTCCACTACAGCTGGCATATATCGAGATTTGTGCCAGAAAATACAAAATGAAGTCGAGTTTGCATGTCACAACAAAAGATCTCTGATCTTTGGCCTTCCATATACTGGAAACGTTCTGACTCGGCCCTTCAGTTGCATTATGGAGGCTATAAGAGCACAATTTCAAGCTATGGAAAAAGAGAGAGAAAGAATTCAACTTTGAGAGCAAAGTTACTTTGGAGAAATTACTTCATATTGAGTCTACATCCCTTTGTCCCTCAAGTCTGAACATAGTGTTCATCCCCCAAGCTCTTTCCTTATTGTCGAGAGGACCTCATTACCTCTTTGTTATGAGCTTGCCTTTGGTGGAGGATTGAAGTGGTGGAGACCCAGTTGGAAGGAACTTGGTTTCTTGGTTTCAAACCGTGTCGACACGGAAGTCTGTAATGTTGATACTTCTGTTGATCAATTATTAATAGAAATACTCCTTTCTTGTCCAATCAATATCTCGAGAATATATGATTATTATCCATGGGCATGTTTGTAATGTTTATTAATGGATTGTGCTATATGATGTGCTAACTCATTTTATATATTGTCACTATATACTTGCATTGCTTGTTTGTTGAGAACTTCTTGCAGGTGTAAGGCTTTGGGTCAAAGTGCTCAACAGTGGGACGACATCAAATGATTGGATCGAGGTAGGTTTCTTCCTCATATTACACATTAGTTTATATAGCACATGTTGGAATTGAGTTGATTTTTGCAGTCATACCTGTCCATTGTGGTTTACCCTTGGCCATAGAGAGTTTTTCCCTTGTAACAGAAATAAATGGAATATTTAGGGCATGGAATCTATAAGAAACTCCAAGGACCTGAGAACTAAAGAAACACATCAAGAAGAACATGAATATTCCAAGAAAGAAAGAGAAGCCAGAACAACCAGTCATTGTATTAAGAATCACAAGATTACCAACCTAATATGAACTCACTAAAAGAAATCAACTGAAAGTTGTGGTGAAGAATAGTGTATATATGCAAGCATTCCAAGATCCAGAACTAGGGGTTCTCCCAGATGGAGGGAGAAGACTATGATGATTATTTGTTCCAGCAAACCAGAGATATCTCTACATGAGTCATTATATCATCCGCAACATCCATGGGTTGGAGTTCTACATCAGATAAATGCAAAGACTAATTGAACAAAGAGTGTATGAAGAGCAACCTCAAGACTTTGAGGCATACCAGAAAGAGACCCTTGTATGTAGATGGAAAAAGACAACTTGGTGGAGAACCTCCAGTGCACAGCAGAAGCGTGTTGAAGATTTTCTATAACAGAGATATTGTATCAAGATGATTACTCAATAGATCATATCTCATGATGACAGAAGAAGTGCCACATGGATATGTTATAGTTTTCCAACAATGATATACTCTATTGTTCAGAGCTACATGAAGCCTTCACATAAAATCAGTGTTCCATACTAAAGTACATTTGAAATCAAGCATTACATTATCCATGATAAAGTCCAGAAAGGAGAAAGTGGTTCTCCAATACATATCTCCACAGATGAGCAAATAAGTAGACATTTTGGTAAAGCTTCTATCCAAGATGAAACAGTTTGTGTACTCAAGCTGGAGCTCGTGGAGACGACTTCCTTATTGAAAAAGGACGAGATGAGTCCCAGGTTGGGAGGGAGAACTGAAAATATTCTTGAGGACATTCATTTTCAATATTGAAAAATAGTCCAGCTTGGACAGATTTTTTCCTGTTCAGAAAGTGGATTGAGATTTATGACGGACATCGATTTCCCATTGTGGTTAACATGGGAAATGGTCCAGATTGCCAATGTATCATAGACAACGACTTCCCATTGTGGTTAACATGGGGAGTGGTCTAGGGCAGTCTCTCTTCTTAAGGGTTACTCAAGAAGACTGGCTCGCCTCGCCGGACAACGATTTCTCATTGTGGTTAACATGAGGAATGGTCCATTTTTGGAGGTTGGTATAGGACAGTCTTTTCCTCGTGGTTAACAGAGGAAATGGTCTGGACAGTCATTCCTTAGGGTTTATACATTCTCTCAAGGGTGCACTTTGATTAGTGTAGGAGGAATGGCCCAGGGTGGGGAATGGTCCAGGCTCAACAATCGGGGATAAACATTTCTTAGGGTTTATACATTGTCTCCAGGGCGCACTTTGATTAGTGTAGAAAGAATGGCCCAGGGTGGGGAATGGTCCAGGTTCAGAAAGTAGGACAATTATTCTTCCTTGCTTGAGAAGAATAGTCCAGATATCTCATTGTTTTACTCTGAGGGCAAATATTCTTTCAGATCTCACAGATGTGAGTGAAAGATTGGCCCAAAAGATTCAGTTTATATCATAACATTGTTTCTGTGCAGGTTGATATCAGATGATTGTTATGAATACTGTATAACAGTAGATGTATACTACTGTGGTGGATGTGTTCCACTGTTCGTGACTATACGTTGTTGATCAAATACTTGTGTGTTACTTGGTGTGGTAGTGTACCACTGAATTGTAGTTATGTACTACTATGGATAGACACAATTGTGTTCTATTTTGTTTCGATTGCCTCAAAGGCTATTAATAGCATTGGAAATGATGATCAGTTAGATGGATAATCAAAGGACAGAGATTTCCCAGATGGAAAATGGTTCAGAACATTTACTCTTCTAGATTAGAAGAATGGCTCCTGTATCACTTTGTAGAGTGAGCATCATGTTTGATTACTCATATAGAGTATGGTTTCGAGAGATGATGCAGCTTATGACATTGATGATGATGATGGTGCTCATGATCTAGTCTATACAACTATGTTGATACTACCAGGTGAATGGTATGTTTTTGTGCTCAAGACCATTACCCGTAATACCTCCCTAGTTAGGAGGGAGTGTTGATATTATGGTAGTTGCGAGAGGTATTTACCTCCACGTGTAAACCTGACGAGGATAGAATACTCTGGGAAGCAAGATGAAACCTTAATGAGTTGGCTAATAACCCTAGAAGACTTGTCGGCTCAAGAAGATAATTTATATTAGGTTATTAGCCTCCAAGAGAAGAATTCGACCATAAATAATAATATATACTGAACAAACAGATACCCAGAATGAGAAGTCGGCCCAGGCAGTTAGCCAGAATTAGTATAAATACAGGAGGCCAACTCTCATTCTGGAAGGCAGTCTTAGAATTGCAGAGCAACAACTTGTGCGCACTGCAGTGCCCAGTCTTGTGCGCAGGTTTGAGGAGAGCTACCATTGCAGCTGCTGCAGCTAGTAGATCACGTTTGGCTTGGACTATCTCTTGGCTAGGGTTTGGAACATCTGATCAACTCTTGTTGGGACGTTGTCCTTGGGCAAAGGTGCGATACCCTTTGTTTGGCTATCTAGCCTAGGGTTTGCTTCCGAAGTGATTCTTTGTCAAGGTTAAGGTGCTAGGAGGGTGGCTTTGGCCTATGGTTGGGTGACAATAGAGATATTGTCAATGGTAAAACGAGCACATCCATTATATTCTAACACCTGTAAGTGCCCTGCCAGATTCAGATCCTCGTTGGTGTGCCAATTCGAGCTGATCATCCCCACGTTTGGGGTTTTCTGAGCCTGAAAAAGATAGTATAGACCTTTACTATTAAGAGTGGCAATCAATTCTTCCTACATAAATGCCACATCGCCCATTTCCAGGATGCGGTCTTTGCCTATGACAATGGCGGTTCCATCCCCGAGACTCCACACCATCCAATGAAGAAGTAAATGTATGGATTTCAGGAGATTTTGCCAGGTCTAAGATCCTCTTGGCCTATGTATTTCCACTGTTCGAAACCAGCGATGGACAGATACAAAGGGGTAGTACTTCTCCTTGAGTACTCACTGCCATAAACCATCATTTAAAACAACCCTCTAAAGGCTATGTACTGCCAACACTCTGCTAAAACTTGTGAGACTTCTCAAACCCTAGCCCCCTACGTGCTTAGGCCTTGCAATCAACTGGCAGTTACAGAGATGGTAGTTCTTCTTTTTCCAGTTGCCAGACCACATAAAATTATATATGGTTTGTCAGATTTTGTTTTGGATTGTAGCTGGCAAACTCGCCAAGGTCAGCCAATAGACCGGTTGGCATTCAAGAACCGCTTTGATCAGGACCAAGTGACCCCCTAACAACAACCACCATGAACACCAATGCCTAATTCTGTTCTCATACTTTTCAACCAGCCAGAGCCAATCATTTGCAGTATATCTATCATTTTTCAGAAAGAAACCGAGGTAATAAAACCCCTCAGAGAGTTCTCTGATATTGAAAGTAAAAGCCAACTTTAATGAATCCAGTAGAGCAGGGTTGATTCCATAATTGAAAAAGGTCATTTTTTGTGAGTTAATTTGTAGACCGGTGGCGTTGCAAAAAAAGATTTAGAATCCTACTGATTTCTTCCCATTCTTCTATGGTGCCAGATGTCATAAGAAGAATATCATCAACAAACAATACATGTAAAATTTTAATGAAGCAAGAAACTTTGATACCTGTAAAAATACCAGCCTCCTGATTGCGTTTTAATGCCAAGCTTAAGCCCTGGATAAAGAGGAGAGGCAACAACGAGCATCCCTGCTTGAGCCCCCTACTACTACTGAAAAAATTCGAGGGCTCTCTATTGACAAGGATCGCGAAAGTGGCCGAAGTAACACAACCCAGTATCCAATTTGTTGTTGGCAGCCCAAATCCGCAACTAAGTAAGACCAGTCTGAGGAAATCCCAGCTTATGCAGTCATAAGATTTCCTTAGATTGATTTTTATAATTAAAGCCTTGAGTTTTTTTCTTTGATGTTGTGCAGGCACTCATGTGCTATCCCAATCGCCTCATGTATTTGTCTACCTTTCAAAAACCCAAATTGTTCCTCAGATAGCTCCCGAGAAAGGATTGGTCTCAATCTCTGAGCTATAATCTTTGAAATTACTTTATAAAATAGGTTTCATAAGGCTATCGGTCAAAAGTCCCCAAAGTTTATCGGGCCATTCACTTTCGAAATTAAAGCAATGAAGGTGGAATTCAATGACTTGATAACCTCGCCTTTAATGCATGATTCTTCCACAACTTCCATCAAATATTTTGAGACCAAGTCAAAGAAATAAATAAAAAACTCCATGCTCCATCCATCAGGCCCGAGGCTTTTTTCCTTTGAAAATCCTTTTAAAACGTTTAGAATTTCTATTTTCGAAACAGGTTTCTCAAGGACCTCAAGATCTTCTTCTCTAACCATCCTGGGAAACATTCTTACAGATTCCACTTGTTCGACAATTCTATTCTTAGCAGATTCTTTATAGAAAGAGATGAAATACCTTTTTGCTTCAGTCTTTAAGGCTTCCTGTCAATGATGAAAGTGGTTATGTTCGTCTTTTATCTCCCACATAAAAAATTTATTGCGCCTATGGCTAGTGAAATGATGGAAAAACTTTGTGTTATTATCCCCGCATTGGATCCAAACTGCTCTACTTTTCAACCTCCAACGAGCCTCCTCCTCCGATAGTAGCTTATTTCGTTTCTCTTCCAATGCTTTTAGCCGGGACCCCTCTTCTGAACTGATGGCCGCTTCCCAACTATTATTTGTAATAGTATTAATCTTTTCCTCGAGAGAAATTAGAGCTTGATTCTCTGCTCTTTTTTTCCCTACTAACCAAGCCTTTACGTTGACCTTGATATTTTGTAGTTTCTGTGCAAGCCTTCTTTGTGCCCCGATAACACCACTGCCCTAGACCGAGAGCCATTCCGTCTTTACCAGATCCCCGAAAGAAGCTTCACACAAAACAATTGGATTAAATTTAAAAGGCGAGGCAACAGAAATATCACCTCTTTCAAGTTGAAAAAAAACCGACGAGTGATCCGAAAAATATGGGTGGACAACCCATGATCGAAACAGAGAAGTCGGTTATGAATGCTATCATGCCCACTCCTGCCATTACACCACGTAGGCACAAGGTCAGCTGGAAATGCATCCACCATGTTATTTTTGTCAAAGAGATTTTTAAAAAACCCAGCCAAGGGATCGGGCAGTGCGCCTACTCCCCAGATTTATTTTACACTGGTTGTGAAGTTGAAATCTCCAGCAATGATGAGGTCATGCCTATCAAAGAGGCCTCTGGAGCCAACCGTCTCCCAAAACTGTCTTCTGCCGGAGTAGGGTCCATAGGCATTTATGAGAGATATCCTGCTATTGTCTGGTAAATATATGCCTGTTAGCAAAATACCTCCTGCGTAAAGGTGTGGCTATAATTCTAAGACATCTAGGTTCCATGCCGCTAGTAAACCGCCCGAGTTCCCAATAGAGATAACTGCCGAAACCATCTAGGAAGGACAAAGAGAGGTAAAAAAGTGTCTAGCCTTCTCCTCGTTTACTAAGGTCTCCTGTAAATATAAAATATTTGACTTATGTACATTCAAAATTCTTCACAGTGAGTGCACTTTTGGGGCGCCACCAACCCCTCTAATATTTAGGGTCATAAGAATCATGATTTGGACATTGCTAGGGATTTCATGCCACTAAGCGCCCCTAAATCATGAGTGGATTCCACACACTGTTCAGCTTCAGTAACATGACCAGATTTCTTTCGTACACTGCGTGTCTTAATGGGGAAGAGTTCCATCCCCAAACCTCTAGACCATGCAATGGATTTCCCTTTTGTGGTTTCCTTACCACTCGTTGAGCTTCTCAGTAGGTGCAATGGTGAGGGGTGTTGTAGTTCCCATCCCCGAAAGATAGGTAGCGAGATAATGCCTTCTACACTCTCAATGATCGGAGTCGAATCATCAAGAATCGATGCCCGACTATGACTAAAAACTATAGAAGGACGTTGGGCAGAGGAGAAATCTGGTACTGACAAAGAAAGCAAGGTATCTGGTATGTTGGGGACTGAATCAATGGAGAGAGAAGCTGGAGAATCACTTATCGTCTCAGAGGAGGAAACCCTTCTGGTCGCAGGCTCAGTTCGTGAGGGGCGAGGTTCTCAGGTCCACCGGTTGCCTGACCTGATTTCTCCAAAAACTTGCGCTCCCAAGCTGAAAGTTTATGGTACAAAGCTAGACAGAAAGTTCACAGCTTACCTGTCAATGTGCTCGAGTCATCTTCCGAGAGAGCTTCTTCACTTCCTTGAAATGACCCTTTCTGTGCAACATTATCCTCTTCACTCATATATGCGTCTTGGGGAAGGATTTCCTGAACATCTTTTGCATAGCCATCTATGTCTACGGTGGAGCAAGTTCTTCTCAAGTGTCCTGTGCGACAACAAAGAGTGCATCGAAACGAAATTCCTCGATAGTCCAGGCGCTGGAGCATGACATGTCCACGCCATTCCACTTCCAACTTGTCCATGAGACTAGCTGTGATATCTATTTCAATTAATACTCTAGCCATTCTTTTGTCTGATGACTTTAAACCAACCTCATCCACTTTCATAAAGTGCCCAAGGATGTTTCCAATAGCAGTTAAGGCTTTTAGGTTCCACAGGTTCAGTGGGAGGCCTGGGAGAAGAACCTAGATGTGTCTACAACTGAAGTAGTCTGTAGCCGGATTAAAACTTGGCCTCCATCTCTTCAACATAAGGCTTCCCCCTTCATAGTCCCAACAGGTCTGAAGAATGAGCTCTACATCTTCAGGGGCTTTGAACACTAGTCCAAACCACCCATAGGTAAGTGTGTGATACTCAAGAACATAGCCACAGAGATGTATCCAGTGGTTTCTCATCCACTTTGAGAAAGGAGTAGCACAATGTGTATTATATGCAAAATGACCTACTAAGGCACATAAGGAGAGCTGACAAGTTTCCTCCAGCCCTACATCCATTCCTATCACTAGGCACCTTCTTTGCCTCTTCGTCTTCCACACCTTTACCTCTTTCCTAGGTCATGTGTCCTTTGCCTTTAGGGTTCCTCGGAGAGGAGGGTAGGGAGAGGTAAGGATCTGAGAGGGGATTGTGTATGTATTAGGTCCTAAGTTTAAGACAGGATCAACACCGGATGCCCTGAGGATACCTCCAGGACTCACGCCAGGATTAGAACCAGGTAGTAGGGTAGTCTTGGAAGGATCAGAGAAGTCTGACTCATGTTCCCAAGAATGTTCAACCAATGAGGGCAAATGTAGATTTGTTTCTAGTGATGAGGGGTCGATAAGATTCCTTCCTCCCCCAGACTTATTGCTTAGTTCATCAACAATGTGGAATAGTCCAGCCTGTGCCCACTCCTCCTCGTCTGCAGCTCTCATTAGCGAACTTACTTCTGGGGCCATGTTCCCAGACTGTCCCCCATGTCAGCATCCACTGTTCAGGATAGTAAAATCAAGTTACATAAATCATAGCTTTAATCTAAAAATACTAGTTGTAGTTGGTGAGGCACAATAAAAAAAACCCTTCTCCAACCTATCCGGGCAAAGTAAGAAGACCTCCCTTATGTCTGGTTGTCTATTAATGAGAAGGAATCTTGGGACAAGAAAGGATGGGCTCAGTCTTTGACTTCAGATAGGATGACAAACTGCTCGAAAGACATACCAGCTGTAACGGAGACTGGTTATTAAGGAAGAAAATCATACAAACAAGGCATTAGGCGGCCAACTGAGTCATAGGACTTCGGCCACCCTTCTAAAGGATAAGACTTAGGACTTGAGATAGCCTGACATAGGATAAGGGTGGCCGAAGTCATAGGACTTGAGATAGCCTGATTGAAGACGATCGAAACTACTCAAGTCCTATGACCAGGAAGGATACTAAGTTCTGTAAGTGGTCGTTGAAACTCAGGCTGAAGCATTTGATACAAGTGGTTCGCCATGAAAACCAGATTTACACCTCCCAAAGGCGTGAAGTTGATTCATGTACTTACTATGTTTTGCTCCATATTGAACATTTACTATTTAATGACTAAGTTTTACTCGACATTAAAATTTTACTAAGCTTTACTTCACATTGAACAATTTACCTTCATGCATATTTTACAAAGTTTCATCCTAAATGTTTTTAGTCCAAACCAGTGTTGAATATATCTCCGATATTTCGGAAATATCGGAAATGTCGGCGACATTTTAACCCTCCCAAAACTCTCTGCAGAAAATGTCGCGACACATCCGACACAATGAAAGTGTCGCGACACGTTCATTGTGTCGTGAGAAATTGGCAAAGTGTCGCGAGTCGATGCATTGTGTCGCCCTGCTGAGATGACCCGCGGAAAAAAGTTCACGTGAGGGGTTTTAGAGGCCGCGGGTCCTTTTTTTTTTGTCATTGTTTCATTTGTGAAGTGTGAGAGAGCTAGAGAGGTGTGAGGGAAGTCATTGTGCATCTATCTAAGGAGGAGAAAGCCAAAGATCTTGCTTCCATTAGCACCAACGAAGAGATTAAGATTACAAAGAGATTAAGATTTCCAGGTATGATAAAAAATGTTTCTCTTTTGAAGATTTGAACTTTGTTTTAAAAAATTTTAGAGTTAGGCTAGGGTTTGCAATGTGCCTCTTCTTGTTGTCTTTGAATGGAAGATTCAATCATTCTAATTCATCTATCTCTTATTATTTAACCTTTGCATTATCATGTGTTTATTTTGGGTTTTTTTTGTGCCATAGGTTTAATATTTTCATCTAAAGAAAATGTCGAAGGCATTGGATCCAATGTGGGTGTATGGTGAACCAATGCAACTTCCCAGTAGACAAGTATTGACATGCAATCTTTGCAGCAAAAAGATTTTTGCAGGAATTAGTCGCTTGAAATACCACCTTGCCAAAATCCCTGGGTTTGATGTTGATCCTTGTCCAAACAGTACCCTGGAAATTGTGCATATTGAAAACCAATCACCCATTGATATGGCTAATAAGAGGGATGCGACCAAGGCTCACAAAAAAGAACTTGCACGTTCCATTGCAAATAGATACAGTGGAACAAGTGCCTCTAAGGGGGGACCAGTAGTACCACAATCCCACTCCTCAGCCACAGGGCCCTCAACTTCTGCAGCCCCCTCATCAACCTCATCTTACTTTGTGATGAGGTCAACACCTGGGGGGCAACCTTCTATTCGGTCATTGATTAAAAAAAAAGAGATGGAGGAGGCCGACAAGCTTGTGGCCAAATGTTTTCTTTGGAGTGATATACCTTTTAACATTGCCAATAACCCCTTCTACCATCCCATGTTTGAAGCTGCTGCAATTGTTGGCCCGGGGTATAGGGGCCCTTCCTATTAGGATTTGAGAGGGCGTCTCCTTCAAGGGGAAAAGGTCGACTGCACAGAAAGATTAGCTCAGCTCAGGGACACATGGAAGACCACCGGATGCACCGGGATGTCGGATGGGTGGACTGATGGGAAGGGCAGATCAATTCTAAACTTCTTGGTTAATTGTCCCAAGGGGACAATGTTTATCAAAAGTGTTGATGCAAGTGCATATACAAAAGATGC
>ML802656.1:209306-256422 GCA_009831015.1 Picea engelmannii | reverse complement strand
TTGTCACACTCCGAGCTTAATCAATGATTTCCTTGATCCAAGGAAGTTTTCCCATGTCCTCTAGCATCAAATCAATGCAATGGGCGGCACAAGGACTCCGGTATTGTTAAAATAATGTAACTACAAAGAGTATTCTTATTATTATTGTTATTTTATTCATAGGATTAATCCCCATTGTGGATTAATCATGTCGGTAATTGTATTATGACCAAATCCCCTTTTGCGAATTGGTCAATAGACAATTATAATAAGCAGAATAAGAAGTCGGCCCCAGCAGTTAATTAAGAGACCCGGAAATATAATAAAGGTGGGTTTACCCACCTAGACTGAGAAGTCGGCCCCAACAGTTAATTAAGAGACCCGGAAATATAATAAAGGTGGGTTTACCCACCCAGACTGAGAAGTCGGCCCTGCTAGTGAAGAGACACTTCACACGTGCCAGAACTTGTATAAATACAGGAGGCTAGCGCCTCATTTGATCACAACTCACTTGCTCAGTTTGAGAGATAAGTTTTGATCTGTTACCGGCAAAAGAGAGAGGGAGAAGAGTGGCACATCTTTTTGAGAGGACTATATGTATTGGTTTGAGTTATCTCTTAACATTGTATTGACAATTTATGATCAAGAAGTCTTTGTTGGGTTTTCTTCCCCTAGAGGGTTTCCCAGGATAAATGTTGTGTCTCTTGTGAATGTGTATTTCTCAGTGATCTTGTTCTTATCTATTGAAGAACTATAATAATGGCATAAAACATTAACAAGTACAAGGATGGATACCTCTGCATAAGCATCCTCCCAACAACAACATAATTAGCAGCATTGTTTGTGATCACTTGGACAACATATTGCGGGCCTATCTCTCGGATAAAGCCATCCAACAACTCACATAATAATTGTGCATCTTTTGTATATGCACTTGCATCAACACTTTTGATAAACATTGTCCCCTTGGGACAATTAACCAAGAAGTTTAGAATTGATCTGCCCTTCCCATCAGTCCACCCATCCGACATCCCGGTGCATCCGGTGGTCTTCCATGTTTCCCTAAGATGAGCTAATCTTTCTGTGCAGTCCGCCTTTTCCCCTTGAAGGAGATGCCCTCTCAAATCCTAATAGGAAGGGCCCCTATACCCCGGGCCAACAATTGCAGCAGCTTCAAACATGGGATGGTAGAAGGGGTTATTGGCAATGTTAAAAGGTATATCACTCCAAAGAAAACATTTGGCCACAAGCTTATCGGCCTCCTCCATCTCGTTTTTCTTAATCAATGACCGAATAGAAGGTTGCCCCCCAGGTGTTGACCTCATCACAAAGTAAGATGAGGTTGATGAGGGGGCTACAGAAGTTGAGGGTCCTGTGGTTGAGGAGTGGGATTGTGGTACTACTGGTCCCCCCTCAGAGGCACTTGTTCCACTATATCTATTTGCAATGGAACGTGCAAGTTCTTTTTTGCGAGCCTCGGTCACATCCCTCTTATTAGCCATATCAATGAGTGATTGGTTTGCAATGTGCACAATTTTCGGGGTATTGTTTGGACAAGGATCCACATCAAACCCAGGGGTTTTGGCAAGGTGGTATTTCAAGCGGCTAATTCCTGCAAAAATCTTTTTGCCGCAAAGATTGCATGTCAATACTTGTCTATTAGGAAGTTTCACTGGTTCACCATACACCCACATTGGATCCAATGCCTTCGGCATTTTCTTTAGATGAAAATATTAAACCTATGGCACAAAAAAAACCAAAAATAAACACATGATAATGCAAAGGTTAAATAATAAGAGATACATGAATTAGAATGATTGAATATTCCATTCAAAATCAACAAGAAGAGGCACATTGCAAACCCTAGCCGAACTCTAAAAATTTAAAAAACAAAGTTCAAATCTTCAAAAGAAAAACATTTTTTATCATACCTGGAAATCTTGATCTCTTAGTTGGCGCTAATGGAAGCAAGATCTTTGGCTTTCTCCTCCTTGGATAGATGCACAATGACTTCCCTCACACCTCTCTAGCTCTCTCACACTTCACAAATGAAACAATGACAAAAAAAAAGGACCCGCGGCCTCTAAAACCCCTCACGTGAACTTTTTTCCAAGGGTCATCTCAGCAGGGCGACACAATGCATCGACTCGCGACACTTTGCCAATTTCTCATGACACAATGAATGTGTCGCGACACTTTCATTGTGTCAGATGTGTCGCGACATTTTCTGTAGAAAATTTCGGGAGGGTTCAAATGTCGTCGACATTTCTGATATTTCCGAAATATCGGAGATATATTCAACACTGGTTTGGACTAAAAACATTTAGGATGAAACTTTGTAAAATAAGCAAGAAGGTAAACTGTTCAATGTGAAGTAAAGCTTAGTAAAATTTTAATGTCGAGTAAAACTTAGTAATTAAATAGTAAATGTTCAATATGGAGCAAAACTTAGTACGTACATGAATCGACTTCGCCCCTTTGGGAGGTGTAAATCTGGTTTTCATGGCGGACCACTTGTATCAGATGCTTCAGCCTGAGTTTCAACGACCACTTACAGAACTTAGTATCCTTCCTGGTCATAAGACTTGAGTAATTTCGATCGTCTTCAGTCGGGCTATCTCTAGGCGATACTTCGGCCACCCTTCTGGAGGACAAGACTCAGTTGGCCACCTAATGCCTTGTTTGTATGATTTTCTTCCTTAATAACCGGTCTCCGTTACAGCTGATATGTCTTTCGAGTAGTTTGTCATCCTATCTGAAGTCAAAGACTGAGCCCATCCTTTCTTGTCCCAAGATTCCTTCTCATTAATAGACAACCAGACATAAGGGAGGTCTTCTTACTTTGCCTGGATAGGTTGGAGAAGGGTTTTTTTTATTGTGCCTCACCGACTACAACCAGTATTTTTAGATTAAAGCTATGATTTATGTAACTTGACTTTACTGTCCTGAACAGTGGACGCTGACATGGGGGACAGTCTGGGAACATGGCCCCAGAAGTAAGTGCGCTAATGAGCGTTGCAGACGAGGAGGAGTGGGCACATGCTGGACTATTCCACACTGTTGATGAACTAAGCAATAAGTCTGGGGGAGGAAGGAATCTTATCGACCCCTCATCACTAGAAACAAATCTACATCTGCCCTCGTTGGTTGAACATTCTTGGGAACATGAGTCAGACTTCTTTGATCCTTCCAAGACTACCCTATTACCTGGTTCTAATCCTGGCATGAGTCCTGGAGGTATCCTAAGGGCGTCCAGTGTTGATCCTCTCTTAAAATTAGGACCTAATACATACACAATCCCCTCTCAGGTCCTTACCTCTCCCTGTCCTCCTCTCCAAGGAACCCTGAAGGCAAAGGACACATGACCTAGTAAAGAGGTAAGGGTGTGGAAGACGAAGAGGCAGAGAAGGTGCCTAGTGATAGGAATGGATGTAGGGCTGGAGGAAACTTGTCAGCTCTCCTTATGTGCCATAGTAGGTCATTTTGCCTATAATACACATTGTGTTACTCCTTTCTCAAAGTGGATGAGAAACCACTGGATACATCTCTGTGGCTACGTTCCTGAGTATCACACACTTACCTATGGGTGGTTTGGACTAGTGTTCAAAGCCCCTGAAGATGCAGATCTCATTCTTCAGAGATGTTGGGACTATGAAGGGGGAAGCCTTATGTTGAAGAGATGGAGGCTAGGTTTTAATCCGGCTACAGACTACTTAAGTTGTAGACACATCTGGGTTCTTCTCCCAGGCCTCCCACTAAACCTGTGGAACCTAAAAGCCTTAACTGCTATTGGAAACATCCTTGGGCACTTTTTGAAAGTGGATGAGGTTGGCTTAAAGTCATCAGACAAAAGAATGGCTAGAGTATTAATTGAAATAGATATCACAGTTGGTCTCATGGACAAGTTGGAAGTCGAATGGCGTGGACATGTCATGCTCCAGCGCCTGGACTATCAAGGAATTTCGTTTCGATGCACTCTTTGTCATCGCACAGGACACTTGAGAAGAACTTGCTCCACCGTAGACACAGATGGTTATGCAGAAGATGTTCAGGAAATCCTTCCCCAAGACGCATATATGAGTGAAGAGGATAATGTTGCACATAAAGGTTCATTTAAGGGAAGTGAAGAAGCTCTCTCGGAAGATGACTCGAGCACATTGACAGGTAAGCTGCGAACTTTCTGTCCAGCTTTGTACCATAAACTTTCAGCATGGGAGTGCAAGTTTTTGGAGAAATCGGTTCAGGTGACCGGTGGACCTAAGAACCTCCCCCCTTCACGAACTGAGTCTGCGACCAGAAGGGTTTCCTCCTCTGAGACTAGAAGTGATTCTCCAGCTCCTCTCTCCACTGATTTAGTCCCCAACAGACCAGATACTTCACTTTCTTTGTCAATACCGGATTTCTCCTCTGCCCAACGTCCTTCTGCAGTTTTTAGTCATAGTCGGGCATCGATTCTTGATGATTGGACTCCGATCATTGAGAGTGTAGAAGGCATTATCTCGCTACCTATCTTTCGGGGATGGGAACTACAACACCCCTCACCATCGCACCTACTGAGAAGCTCAACGAGTGGTAAAGAAACCGCAAAAGGGAAATCCATTGCATGGTCTAGAGGTCTGGGGATGGAACTCTTCCCCATTAAGACACGTAGTGTATGAAAGAAATATGGTCATGTTACTGAAGATGAACAGTCTGTGGAATCCACTCATGATTTAGGGGCGCTTGGTGGCATGAAATCCCTAGCGAGGTCCAAATCATGATTCTTATGACCCTAAATATTAGAGGGGTTGGTGGCACCCCAAAAGTGCACTCACTGTGAAGAATTTTGAATGTACATAAGTCGAATATTTTATTTTTATAGGAGACCTTAGTAAACGAGGAGAAGGCTAGAAACTTTTTGACCTCTCTTTGTCCTTCCTAGATGGTTTTGGCAGTTAGCTCTGTTGAGAACTCGGGCATTTTACTGGCGGCATTGAACCCAGATGTCTTAGAATTACAGCCACACCTCTGCGCAGGAGGTATTTTGCTAATAGGCATATATTTACCAGACAATAGCAGAATATCTCTCATAAATGCCTATGGACCCTACTCCGACAGAAGACAGTTTTGGGAGATGGTTGGCTCCAAAGGCCTCTTTGATAGGCACGACGTCATCATTGCTGGAGATTTCAACTTCACAACCAGTGTAAAAGAAATCTGGGGAGAAGGTGCACTGCCCGATCCCTTGGCTGGGTTTTTTAAAAATCTCTTTGACAAAAATAACATGGTGGATGCAATTCCAGCTGACCTTGTGCCTACGTGGCGTAATGGCAGGAGTGGGCATGATAGCATTCAGAACCGACTTCTCGGTTTCGATCATGGGTTGTCCACCCATATTTTTCAGATCACTCGTCGGTTTTTTTTCAACTTGAAAGAGGTGATATTTCTGTTGCCTCGCCTTTTAAATTTAATCCAGTTGTTTTGTGTGAAGCTTCTTTCAGGGATCTGGTAAAGACGGAATGGCTCTCAGTCCAGGGAAGTGGTGTTATCGGGGCACAAAGAAGGCTTGCAAAGAAACTACAAAATATCAAGGTCAGCGTAAAGGCTTGGTTAGTAGGGAAAAAAAGAGCGGAGAATCAGGCTCTAATTTCTCTCGAGGAAAAGATTAATACTATTACAAAGAATAGTTGGGAAGCGACCATCAGTTCAGAAGAGGGGTCCCGGCTAAAAGCATTGAAAGAGAAACTAAATAAGCTACTATCGGAGGAGGAGGCTCGTTGGAGGTTGAAAAGTAGAGCAGTTTGGATCCAATGCGGGGATAATAACACAAAGTTTTTCCATCATTTCACTAGCCATAGGCGCAATAAAAAAATTATGTGGGAGATAAAAGACGAACATAACCACTTTCATCATGGATAGGAAGCCTTAAAGACTTAAGCAAAAAGCTATTTCAACTCTTTCTATAAAGAATCTGATAAGAATAGAATTGTCGAACAAGTGGAATCTGTAAGAATGTTTCCCAGGATGGTTACAGAAGAAGATCTTGAGGTCCTTGAGAAACCTGTTTCGAAAACAAAAATTCTAAACATTTTAAAAGGATTTTCAAAGGAAAAAAGCCCCGGGCCTGATGGATGGAGCATGGAGTTTTTTATTTATTTCTTTGACTTGGTCTCAAAATATTTGGTGGAAGATGTGGAAGAATCATGCATTAAAGGTGAGGTTATCAAGTCATTGAATTCCACCTTCATTGCTTTAATGTCGAAAGTGAATGGCCCGATAAACTTTGGGGACTTTCGATCGATAGCCTTATGAAGCCTATGTTATAAAGTAATTTAAAAGATTATAGCTCAGAGATTGAGACCAATCCTTTCTCGAGAGCTATCTGAGGAACAATTTGGGTTTTTGAAAGGTAGACAAATACATGAGGCGATTGGGATAGCATGGGAGTGCCTACACAACATCAAAGAAAAAAACTCAAGGCTTTAATTCCAAAAATCGATCTAAGGAAATCTTATGACTGCATAAGCTGGGATTTCCTCGGACTGGTCTTACTTAATTGCAGATTTGGGCTGCCAACAACAAATTGGATATTGGGTTGTGTTACTTCGGCCACTTTCGCGATCCTTGTCAACGGAGAGCCCTCGAATTTTTTCAGTAGTGGTAGGGGGCTCAAACAGGGATGGTCGTTGTCACCTCTCCTCTTTATCCAAGGCTTAAGCTTGGCATTAAAACGCAATCAGGAGGGTGGTCTTCTTACAGGTATCAAAGTTTCCTGCTTCATTAAAATTTTACATGTATTGTTTGTTGATGATATTCTTCTTATGACGTCTGGCACCATAGAAGAATGGGAAGAAATCAGTAGGATTCTAAAGCCTTTTTTGCAACGCTTCTGATCTACAAATTAACTCACAAAAAACGACCTTTTTCAATTATGGAGTCAACCCTGCTCTGTTGGTTTCATTAAAGTTGGCTTTTACTTTCAATATCAGAGAACTCTCTGAGGGGTTTTATTACCTCAGTTTCTTTTTGAAAAACGATAGATATACTGCAAATGATTGGCTCTGGCTGGTTGAAAAGTATGAGAACAAAATTAGACATTGGTGTTCATGGTGGTTGTTGTTAGGGGGTCACTTGGTCCTGAGAAAAGCGGTTCTTGAATGCCAACCGATCTATTGGCTGACCTTGGCGAATTTGCCAGCTACGATCCAAAACAAAATCGAACAAACTATATATAATTTTCTGTGGTCTGGCAGCTGGAAAAAGAAGAACTAACATCTCTGCAACTAGCAACTGATTGCAAGGCCTAAGCACTTGGGGGGCTGGGGTTTGAGAAGTCTCACAGGTTTTAACAGAGCGCTGGCAGTACATAGCCTTTAGAGGGTTGTTTTAAATGACGGTTTATGGCAGTGAGTACTCAAGGAGAAGTACTACCCCTTTGTATCTGTCCATCGTTGGTTTCGAACAGTGGAAATACATAGGCCAAAGGCCAAGAGGATCTCAGACCTGGCAAAATCTCCTGAAATCCATACATTTACTTCTTCATTGGATGGTGTGGAGTCTCAGGGATGGAACCGCCATTGTCATAAGCAAAGACCACATCCTGGAAATGGGCGATGTGGAATTTCTGTCGGAAGAATTGATTGCCACTCTTAACAGTAAAGGTCTATACTATCTTTTTCAGGCTCAAAAAACCCCAAACGTGGGGATGATCAGCTCGAATTGGCACACCAGCGAGGATCTGAATCTGGCAGGGCACTTGCGGGTGTTAGAATATAATGGATGTGCTCATTTTACCATTGACAATATCTCTATTGTCACCCAACCATAGGCCGAAGCCACCCTCTGAGCACCCTTAACCTTGACAAAGAATCACTTCGTAAGCAGGCCCTAGGTTAGATAGCCAAACAAAGGGTATCACACCTTTGCCCAAGGACAACGTCCCAACAAGAGTTGATCAGATGTTCCAAACCCTAGCCAAGAGATAGTCCAAGACAAACTTGATCTACTAGTTGCAACAACTGCAATGGTAGCTCTCCTCAAACCTGCGCACAAGACTGGGCATTGCAGTGCACACAAGTTGTTGCTCTGCAATTCTAAGACTGCCTGCCAAAATGAGAACTGGCCTCCTGTATTTATACTAATTATGGCGAACTGCCTGGGCCGAATTCTCATTCTGGGTATCTATTTGTTCAGTATATATTATTATTTATGGTCGACTTCTTCTCTTGGAGGCTAATAACCTAATATAAATTATCTTCTTGAGCTGACAAGTCTTCTAGGGTTATTAGCCAACTCATTAGGGTTTTTTCTTGCTTCCCAGAGTATTCTATCATCATCAGGTTTACACGTGGAGGTAAATACCTCCCGCAACTACCATAATATCAACACTCCCTCCTAACTAGGGAGGTATTACAGGTAATGGTCTTGAGCACAAAAACATACCATTCACCTGGTAGTATCAACATAGTTGTATGGACTAGATCATGAGCACCATCATCATCATCGGTGTCATAAGCTGCATCATCTCTCGAAACCATACTCTATTTGAGTAATCAGACATGATGCTCACTCCATAGAGTGATACAGGAGCCATTCTTCTAATCTAGAAGAGTAAATGTTCTGAACCATTTTCCATCTGGGAAATCTCTGTCCTTTGATTATCCATCTAACTGATCATCATTTCCAATACTGTTGATAGTCTTTGAGGCAATCGAAACAAAATAGAACACAATTGTGTCTATCCATAGTAGTACATAACTACAATCCAGTTGTACACTACCACACCAAGTAACACACAAGTACTTGATCAACAACGTATAGTCATGAACAGTGGAACACATCCACCATAGTAGTATACATCTACTGTTATACAGTCTTCATAACAATCATCTGATATCAACCTGCACAGAAACAATGTTATGATATAAATTGAATCATTTGGGCCAATCTTTCACTCACATCTGTGAGATCTGAAAGAATATTTGCCCTCAGAGTAGAACAATGAGATATCTGGACTATTCTTCTCAAGCAAGGAAGAATAATTGTCCTGCTTTCTGAACCTAGACCATTCCCCACTCTGGGCCATTCTTTCTACACTAATCAAAGTGCGCCCTGGAGACAATGTAGAAACCCTAAGAAATGTTTGTCCCCGATTGTTGAGCCTGGACCATTCCCCACCCTGGGCCATTCCTTCTACACTAATCAAAGTGCAAGATGGAGAGAATGTATAAACCCTAAGGAATGACTGTCCGAATCATTTCCTCTGTTAACCACGAGGAAAAGACTGTCCTATACCAACCTCCAGAAATGGACCATTCCTCATGTTAACCACAACGAGAAATCGTTGTCCGGCGAGGCGAGCCAGTCTTCTTGAGCAACCCTTAAGAAGAGAGACTTCCCTAGACCACTCCCCATGTTAACCACAATGGGAAGTCGTTGTCTATGATACATCGAAAATTTGGGCCATTTCCCATGTTAACCACAATGGGAAATCGATGTCCGTCATAAATCTCAATCCACTTTCTAAACAGGAAAGAATCTGTCCAAGCTGGACTATTTTTCAATCTTGAAAATGAATGTCCTCAATAATATTTTCAGTTCTCCCTCCCAACCTGGGACTCATCTCTTCCTTTTTCAATAAGGAAGTCGTCTCCGCGAGCTCCAGCTTGAGTACACAAACAATTTCATCTTGGATAGAA
The DNA here is from genome assembly GCA_009831015.1 of Picea engelmannii. Lineage (NCBI taxonomy): Eukaryota > Viridiplantae > Streptophyta > Pinopsida > Pinales > Pinaceae > Picea > Picea engelmannii. The sequence goes on along the minus strand of ML802656.1, from coordinate 246,766 downwards.
GCTTTACCAAAATGTCTGCTTATCTGCTCATCTGTGAAGATATTTATTGGAGAACCACTTTCTCCTTTCTGGACTTTATCATGGATAATGTAATGCTTGATTTCAAATGTACTTTAGTATGGAACATTGATTTTATGTGAAGGCTTCATGTAGCTCTGAACAATAGAGTATATCATTATTGGAAAACTGGAAAATATCCACGTGGCACTTCTTCTGTCATCATGAGATCTGATCTATTGAGTAATCATCTTGATACAATATCTCTGTTATAGAAAATCTTCAACACGCTTCTGCTGTGCACTGGAGGTTCTCCACCAAGTTGTCTTTTTCCATCTACATACAAGGGTCTCTTTCTGGTATGCCTCAAAGTCTTGAGGTTGCTCTTCATACACTCTTTGTTCAATTAGTCTTTACATTTATCTGATGTAGAACTCCAACCCATGGATGTTGCGGATGATATAATGACTCATGTAGAGATATGCCTGGTTTGTTGGAACAAATAATCATCATAGTCTTCTCCCTCCATCTGGGAGAACCCCTAGTTCCGGATCTTGCAATGCCCTCATATATACATTGTTCTTCACCACAACTTTCAGTTGATAGCTTTTAGTGAGTTCATATCAGGCTGGTAATCTTGTGATTCTTAATACAATGACTGGTTGTTCTAGATTCTCTTTCTTTCTTGGAATATTCATGTTCTTCTTGATGTGTTTCTTTAGTTCTCGGGTCCTTGGAGTTTCTTATAGATTCCATGCCCTAAAGATTCCATTTATTTCTGTTACAAGGGAAAAACTCTCTATGGCCAAGGGTAAACCACAACAAACAGGTATGACTGCAAAAATCAACTCAATTCCAACATGTGCTATATAAACTAATGTGTAATACAAGGAAGAAACCTACCTCAATCCAATCATTTGATGTCGTCCCACCGTTGAGCACTTTGACCCAAAGCCTTACACCTGCAAGAAGTTCTCAACAAACAAGCAATGCAAGTATATAGTGACAATATATAAAAGTATTTAGCACATCATATAGCACAACCCATTAATAAACATTACAAACATGCCCATGGATAATAATCATATATTCGCAAGATATTGATTGGATGAGAAATGAGTATTTCTATTAATAATTGATCAACAAAAGTATCAACATTTAAGACTTCTGTGTCGGCACGATTCGAAACCAAGAAACCAAGTTCCTTCCAATTGGGTCTCCACCACTTCAATCCTCCACCAAAGGCAAGCTCATAACAAAGAGGTAACGAGGTCCTCTTAACAATAAGGAAAGAGCTTGGGGGCTGAGCACTGTGTTCAGACTTGAGGGACAAAGGGATGTAGACTCAATATGAAGTAATTTCTCCAGAGTAACTTTGCTCTCAAAGTTGAATGCTTTATCTCTCTTTTTCCATAGCTTGAAATTGTGCTCTTATAGCCTCCATAATGCAATTGAAGGGCCGAGTCGGAACGTTTCCAGTATATGGAAGGCCAAAGATCAGAGATCTTCTGTTGTGACATGCAAACTCGACTTCATTTTGTATTTTCTGGCACAAATCTCGATATATGTGAGCTATAGTGGAGCATCAAGTGTATACGCATCTTGCAAAGCAGTTAGGGAGCGTATATGTGGAAAAATATATTTTTTGGCTCTGGATTTATCAAAAAAGGGGTTGATAAGTCTACATAGGAAAATGGAAAAAAGGTCCTATGTGCAAGATAGCAATGGTGAGGCAAATCTTGCTATAACAGATGCCCCCTAATGTGTGAGATCAGAGGAGTATATGCGATGGCCGTAATACATTATAAATAACCCAGAAGTGGAGTGGTATAGAACCAGCTGGACGAACTCAATTGCTCATTACATTATGTACTAACTTTGCATACATGGCTGCCAAAAATACAATGCAGATCTAAGTGGAAAATATACCAACAAGTGTTTGTGGCCATGAGTAGGCAAATATAAATGTGGTTACATGCCAATAGTTGTCATAGTCACGAACAAGGCCCAGTGAAACCAGTCTCAAATCAATCTGGAGATATCTATATACCATGGAGTACAATCTAATCTCCCATGATCGCTGAAGTCAAATAGGTATTGGTCCGATGAAATGAAAGCAACAACTCAGGAAAGCTATTTATACAAAGTGATGTCTTCAAGTCTTCAATACAATCCACCAAAGGTGCAAGTCTACATCATGCGAATAAATGAGTTGAGGTCGAACATGATGAGACATCGTTTGATTACCGATCATTGAGGTATACCGTTAACAAATGCGAGACAACCTACCAATGATGAAAGTAGGTATCAAGGCACTAAGTACATCTCTACAAATGTGAATAAAGGAGCTAGTGTCGAACATTTGAGAGATCCATTGATTAGGAGACATTGATGTATTCCCATTTGTCAATGGCGAGATATCCTGCCACTAATGACTGCAAACCTCAAGGTACTCATAAAAATCTAAGTCTCGTATCTAGAATACATGAGTTGAAGTCGATGGAAAGAGACTCACTAAAAGGAGAGCATTAATGCATCTCTCATCAGTCAGCACGAGGAGCAAAGTAGGAGCTTCATGATTTGGTGGAGATTGGACGAAGAACATGTTCATGAACCAACGACCCTGTGCATCTTTCGCGTGTGCCTAATGCAAGTGGGACACGAAAAAGACCCTCTGAATAGCAGCCAACGATGAAAATTGCCGACAAAGGTGAGGAAACCACCAATAAGGCTAATGGCATCCAAGACATTGCACGAATCCCAAAGTGTGAATAAATGCCTTGCCGTAAAACACAAGGGAAACCACCCAGTCAACAACCCATGATGAAATGTCAATTGCTAGGTTCAAGGTGACCTACCAATGATGAAAGTAGGGCCAGGGTGCATCATAAGACCTAAGTATCATGTGATTTTGAGAAAAACTAAGGGTATGGCCGACATGCGAAGTTAATACTTCTGAGGAGTGGCTGACACAGGTTGATAGACTTCCTTTGAATAAGAGCATGAGACATACGGTGGACTTTGGCATCATAGACTTAATGATTTGACAATTAGATGCAGGAGGCATCCATAATGTTCTCTATAGTGGTTGGAAGATTAACCAGTCGGTAGAGAAAATTATGTAACGAGATCAGCTTCCTAAGGCCATGCTAAACCCAAAATTATGATGACGCAAGGACTCAATAATTTTGTGCTCTGTTCAAAGGCGACACGACTGCTGCGAATTACAATATAGTACTCCCTTCTCGCCCGTCTTTTTTTGTTTTTTCATAACAAGTGAATGCCATGATACAGAGGAGGGAACGAGTGTCGCAAGTAAGAAAAACTAGTTCCAGCAGTGGAACGTACCTATGCTCAATGCAAGGAAATGCATGCGGGTGATAGACACTTGGGGTGATGTTCCCTCCAGGGTATAGGGTGTCAAATTGCGAAGGATATAAACAAGGCTCTACTTGGTTGAGGATGCAAAACTGCTTAGGCAACGGTTTATAACACAAAGTGAGAACCGACTAAAGGCTCAATACTGTAAGCGAGGGCATGAGATGCAATCACAATTTAACGCCAAAAATTGTCCTTTTTTTATATATCTTTTAGTCTACTTGGTGTGAAAAAGGGGTAAACTTGTGCCAAATAGACGTTTTTTTCAAATCCAATTTACGAGTGTGGAAAATTCAAGTTCACTCGTCAATCTTTTCTATTTTTGATAGCGAGTCGGAAAAGAGCTTAACTAAGGCTCATGACCTTTCAAATCCAATTTTAACGAGTGTGAAAGGGACAAATCACTCGACGATCTTTTCGATTTTTAGACGAGTCGAAAAAGATCTTAATTAAGACTCGTTAGGTAGATTCTAGGCGGCAAGCCACGGGGGAGGCCAAGGTTCCCGTACGGACCTTCTGTGGAATGTCGATATCTTGGGAAGAACCGACACAAGCTCGGGAAGACCCAAAGATCTCTAAGTCGAGGAGGACAAAGTGCTAACAGAGGTTATCGTCTCCGTGATATATAAGATAATGTCTCTTCCTGGAAAAGACATATGCGAAGGCATTGGATACCCCATGAGACCACCTCAATAAAAGGGAACCTTATCAAGACTTGAAGGGATAGAACTCGGGAAGAGTAAAACTCTCTCTTGTTCAAAAGGTGAAGTACTAGAAATGTTAAGGAGATGGCATAGAAGGTATAGAACCAGAACCAAAAGAGTGGGATCGACCAAGAATTGCATTGGCACGATCACTTACTTAGACTTGTCACTCTCCAAGGGAAGAGTGGCATCGATCGAAGATTGCATCGATATGACCACTTCCTCAACCATTGGTTGAATAGGATGTGACACAATAAGGTCAAGAGGTGCATCACCCCAAAAACTAGGAGTGTTTTCGGTCGAAGATTGCATCGACACGATCGTTGGTTGAACAAGATGCGAGACAACAAGGTCAAGAGGCGTATCACCCCCAAACATAGGAGAGGTGTCGGTCGAAGATTGCATCGACACGATCACAGGTTGAATGGGATGTGAGACAACAAGGTCAAGAGACGCATCAACCCCTAAAGGAAAAGGGGTGTCAGCCGAAGATTGCATCGGCATGATTGTTGTATCAACCAAAGAAGGAGCGTAGTGTTGTGAAACCATAAATGCCTTAGAACCCGAAGGGCCCTTAGGTGAGCCCCACGCTTCTGGTATCCTAGCAGTAAAAGGACACAAATGAGTAAGGTGACTTCCTTCACAAGTCTTGCAAAGGAATCTAGGCTTACGACTGAGACGTCTAGGCTTCTCAATCATATGAATGCCCCCAGCACGACTTGCAGTGGCTGGTGACATGCTCCTAACATGACTTGCAAAGGCTAGTAGTGAATCTCCAACATGAATAACAGAGGTTGGTGATGAATCCCCAACATGAATAACAGAGGTTGGTGATGAATCCCCAACATGACTAGCAGAGGTTGGTGATGTATGTGTAGTGTGACTAGCAGTGACCACACATGTTCCCCCAGCATGACTTGCAGCGACTGGTTGCGGGTTTTCAACATGACTTGCAGAGGTTGTCGACCAATCTCCAACATGACTAGCATAGGTTGGTGATATAATGCCAGTATGACACGCAATGATTGGACTTGTGCCCCCAGCATGACTTGCAGCGGCTGGTTGCAGGTCTTCAACATGACTCGTAGAGGTTGTCGACCAATCTCCAACATGACTAGCAGTGGTTGGTGATATAATGCCAGTATCACACGTAATGACTGGACTTGTGGCGGTGGTGAATTGTGGCATTTGAGACCAAGGTCCAAGGAAAGATTGGTTCTGAGAAATTGCAGGCCAGGAAGGATCCTGGTTTACACCCTGTCCCTATCCAGTAGGATAGTATCCTCCTCCATACTGATGCATAAAGGGTTGTAAGGGCATCGATACCGAGGAAGTTGCTTGCGAAGAGAAAGCAACATGACAAGGGTTACTCATGTGAGGATATATGTTGCCCCTAGACGAAGGAACTTCATGAGGGGGGTTGCCCATACTATAAAAATAACTTCCCCCAGATGAAACACCAGAGGACAGATGGAGGTCAGCCATGGGAAAAGTGTTCGTAGGAATCGACATGGTAGAAGAAGGATAGGCGGACGGAGTGTAATAAGTAGAATGATTGCATAGTTGGGCACTTACTTCTCGCATAGTGGATTCAAAGGAAGGAAGATTCCAACCTCCTACCGTAAGAGATGTTTGAAGGATATGACTCCCACCAAACAGAGAGGGATAAGAAGGAGGCATCATGCCCCCAGACCCAAAACTTGTATTCGCATAAGGAGGCGAGTCATAGGATGGTAAGTGCGAAGACATATTAGACATACCATGAGAAAAATGATTAGAGACCCAAGGCATTGACTGGATACCATAATTCTGCATGTCATTATAAAAAGCGGAAGGGTCCGTCCCCATGAAATGAGTAGACATCATGGGGTGGATAGCAATAAATGAGGGAGCAAAAGAAACTCCACTATCCATGATAACAAAGGCTCAACACAAAATCCTATGGTCAACTAATAGTCAAAGAGCATACCAAAAGTCAAATGGCCAATATGCATGTAAACGGGACAAAGTGGCTTAGTGGCCTCCCTCGCTAAAGAAGGCATGCCTCATCCAAGAGGGACCTGAGACTCCCTGCTAAAGTTTGGAGGTAACAGAATCAGTTATAAGGCCCTAGTAGGCTTAACAACAAGTCGGTTAGACCCCCCCGGAGAGGTAATCCTCCATAAAGGCTGTGTGTTTTCCGACCCTTATCTGACTCAGGATACAAGAAGAATAACCCCTGCAAGTAACCTATGAGAAACCTAAGTCAAGAAACTAATAAACCATTGTATAACCGATGCACAGGCGAACATTCGTAAGTCCGGATCACCGTATGGGCAAGGTAGCAAAGCCCAAAACCTTGAAAGTACCACCTCTCATAGAGGTATGGGCACTAGCAAGATCCCCAAATACGAATAAATCCACAGAAATATCTCCGACACTAGGTGAGTATCCAGGGGTTATCCCTTCAACTAACTTTGCGCGACCTCGTGATTAACTCCGGTGTGAGCAGAGCCTCCTGATATTACCAATTTTATAATGGATTTCTCAACTCCCTGTCTCAGACACATAAGTTGATTTAATTGCCTTGGAGAAGTTTACTCACAAAATCCTATTCCAAGGCACTAGATCCTAGGCTAGTTTGTGCACCCTAAAAAATAAAATTGTGACTAATCAATTCTAGTTTAAAGCATAAATGTTATTGGCTGTGATTACTCAAAGAGGTATGGAAATGAAACTTATGGTGTTATGACTCTACATAAGAATAAAAATAGATATAATGCAAAGCCTAACTTTAACTTTTAAGTGAATGATATGCTAAATAAAAACACTACAATCTTCAATTTTAATTCTGCAACTAAGAAGTAAAATGCAATCTTGAGCTAAATGTGTTAAGCTAATGGTAAAGGTTCAAAGACAAAAATACCAACCAATGCAAAATGCCTATATTTTTTTTTTTGTATTTTCAATATATTAAAAAAGAAAATGCATGGACTGATACGCGACTCGATATATAACTTATACTGTGTATAAAAGTAATCACTCGAGCAGAATACCAAGCAGCTAAGAAGACATCCCAACTACCAAGGACAAATAAAAAACAAGGGCAAATAGAACACCTTTAAGTAGGATTAAAACAATCACATGGATAGTAAATGCATGAATGCGATGTACCAAAAAATCCGCATCTCTCATTCTTTCAAAAGCAGATCCTCAATAATGTCTTTCCGGAAGCTGCAAAGCCGTAAGCGGCATAGACCGAAAAAGGATAAGGAAGGCCAAAGAAAGGCTTGGTGTTGTTCTAGGCTGAAGGCTGCTTCTTTCTATCGGGCTGGGCAAAAGGCTTCATTCAACTTGACAAAGAGAAAGATGTCGCCCAAAAAGTCAACTCCAAAAAGGTTTCCTGTCATCCCAGATAATCTCAACAGGTACCACAGAGACCCAAGAAGGCTCAGTGATCCTCAAAACCTACCCAACAGTCACTAAACCAAGCAAACAAGTAAGGGGAAAGTGGTATACGCTCTTGTTCAAGAGAAAAGGGCGTATTTATGCCTCTTGTAGTGGGACAACAAGCGTATACACGCGACTATCAGGACAAAGAGGGTGTATATCTTTTAAAACAAGGTTGGGCAAGGTAAAAAGGTTGAAAACCTAGACCCAAAGTGAACGGACTCTGTCCAATTGTGATACGACAAGAAATACAAAGGCAAAAGAGCAACGTAAGAAGGAAAAATACTTCAACCCTTAGAAGGAAGATCTCTCCCCAGTGGAGTTGCCAATTCTATTACAAGGGAAAAACTCTCTATGGCCAAGGGTAAACCACAACAAACAGGTATGACTGCAGAAATCAACTCAATTCCAACATGTGCTATACAAACCAATGTGCAATACAAGAAAGAAACCTACCTCGATCCAATCGTTTGATGTTGTCCCACCGTTGAGCACTTTGACCCAAAGCCTTACACTTGTAAGAAGTTCTCAACAATTAAGCGATGCAAGTATATAGTGACAATACATAAAATGAGTTAGCACATCAGATAGCACAATCCATTAATAAACATTACAAGCATGCCCATGGATAATAATCATATATTCGCAAGATATTGATTGGACGGGAAAGGAGTATTTATGTTAATATTGATCAACAAAAGTATCAACATTACAGACTTCCGTGTCGGCACGGTTCAAAACCAAGAAACCAAGTTCCTTCCAACTGGGTCTCCACCACTTCAATCCTCCACCAAATGAAAGCTCATAGCATAGAGGTAATGAGGTCCTCTTGACAATAAGGAAAGAGCTTAGGGGCTGAACACTGTGTTCAGATTTGAGGGACAAAGGGATGCAGACTCAATATGAAGTAATTTCTTCAGAGTAACTTTGCTCTCAAAGTTGAATGCTTTCTCTCTCTTTTTCCATAGCTTGAAATTGTGCTCTTATAGCCTCCAGAATGCAACTGAAGGGCCGAGTTGGAACGTTTCTAGTATATGGAAGGCCAAAGATTAGAGATCTTCTGTCGTGACATGTAAACCCGACTTCATTTTGTATTTTTTGGCACAAATCCCGATATACGCGAGCTGTAGTGGAGCATCAAGCGTATACGCATCTTGCAAAGCAGTTAGGGATCGTATATGTGGAAAAATATATGTTTTGGCTATGGATTTATCAAAAAGGGGGTTGATAAGTCTGCATAGAAAAATGGAAAAAAAGGCCCTCTGTGCAAGATATCAATGGTGAGGCAAATCTTGCTATAACACTCTCTTTCATCATAGGATCATGGATGTGGATGGACAACCAGGGATACTTTAAGGCTTCTCTTTGAAGAAGACTTCTTCTGAGGTTGAACTGGACACGTACTGTCTTTCATGGTTGTTACCATGGATATATACTTCATCATCTTCAATGGATCATAGGATTAGCTCCCTCCTAATCCTTGCTTCATGTATGAGTGCATATAATCAGCTCCCTCCGTCTAACAGAGTCCACACTTTCGTCTGCATCTTTATTGTCTTCTGCAATATATAATTGGCTCTCTTTGTCTAATAGAGTCCATGCTTCCGTCATGTTGTCTTCTACAAAAATGTCATAAATCTTTCTCTAATTTTCTCTTGATTGCTGACTTCTTCCTATCTTTGTCTCTTCATGATTGATTTGGTTTATCCTACAATAGCTTCCACATGATTTGTTTGACATATTTCATCCTTTAATGTGTATTATCTAATGATATCAATCCTTATCTTGTTGTTCTTCCATAGGTATAGTTCTTCTTGGAACACATTATCTTCCAAGAGATAGATATACAAGATATGTACAGAGACGATGCAAACAAGATATGTACAAGAAATAAGAAGAGTATTGTTACCTTTAGAAGAAGAAGTCTCTTTCATCCTACTTAGTCTTCTTTGTAGGTTCCTTTTCTTCGGCAATTGATGCTTCGCGTTTCTCCTTCCTTTTCTTTAGCTCCAGACAATGATTCTTGTAGTGACCATACTTTCGACAGTTGAAGCATTGTATTTCTGAAATATCTTTCTCTTAATTTGTCTTCTTCTTTGAACCAAACTTCCTTTTGTTCCTGAAGTTCTTGAATCTTGCTGTGAAGGCTTGATCATCATACTTCTTTTGGGGTTTCTCTTTTGCACTGATCCTTGATTCTTCTTCAGCACAACAAGTCCAAAGATCTTCAAATGTCGGATACTCCTTTCTTGTGTTCATGCTTGCGGCAAATGCATCCCACGTCTTGGGAAGAGCATTGAGTACTATGTTTACCAATTCCTCCTTTGAGATGATATCTTCAATAGCTTGTAGTTGATCTCTTAACTGAGAGATTCTCACAAAGTATGATGTTATGATGTCACCATCATTCATCTTCATGTCACAGAGCTCATTCTTCAGACTCATAACTTGTCCAATGTTTCTGACTAAGAAGAGGTTTTTTAGGGCATCGTACATCTTCTTTGATGAGTGAAGATGGGAGATGTAGGGTATCAAGTGGTCTTTGATAGAGTCCACTATGATACTCATGGCATTGATGTCACCGTCTTTGAACTTCTCCATAACAAACGTTCTGCGGTTCCTTCTCTTTTCCTTCTTCAAACTCTAGTTTCACGATCTTTCCTTTCACGATATCCAAAACTTTATTCTTGGCAAGGATGAGATAAATCCTTGTCTTCCACGCTCTGAAGTTAGAAGCTCCATCTAACTTGTTCTCTGACTTCATATATTAAGTCATGGTTGCTTTGACTTGGTCAACCCTAGATTTGACCAAAAACTCAAACTTCACGTCTTGGCTTGCTGAGAGTACCAGGAGATGCGCTAGGCTAGGGCGCACTGATCTATCCGAAAATTAGGTCAATCCCTTCACTTAAGGTTCCTCAATGAGAGGATTAGGGTTTTTGCAACTACACCTGCTAGTAACCCTAGCAGCAGTGCTATGGTGACTACTCCTGCTAGAAACCCTAGTGACAATTCTTCAACGAGCTCAATATCCTTACTACTATGTTTCCTTCTAGCGGTTAGACTGAATGAAGGAGGTGTGGGCCCATAACTTGTAAGAATATAATGGATGTGCTCATTTTACCATTGACAATATCTCTATTGTCACCCAACCATAGGCCGAAGCGACCCTCTGAGCACCTTAACCTTGACAGAGAATCACTCCGAAAGAAAACCCTAAGCTAGATAGCCAAACAAAGGGTAGCGCACATTTCCACAAGGATAGCGCACCAACAAGAGTTTATCAGATGTTCCAAACCCTAGCCAAGAGATAGTCCAAGCCAAACGTGATCTGCTAGCTGCAACAGTGGTAGCTCTCCTCAAACCTACGCACAAGATTGGGCACTCCAGTGCGCACAAGTTGTTTCTCTGCAATTCTAAGACTGCCTGCCAGAATGAGAACTGGCCTCTTGTATTTATACTAATTATGGCTAACTGCCTCGACCGACTTCTCATTCTGGGTATCTGTCTGTTCAGTATATATTATTATTTCTAGCTGACTTTTTCTCTTGGAGGCTAATAACCTAATATAAATTATATTTTTGAGATGACAAGTCGTGTAGGGTTATTAGCCAACTCATTGGGGTTTCTTCTTACTTCCTAGAGTATTCTATCCTCGCCAGGTTTACACGTGGAGGTAAATACCTCCCGCAACTACCATAATATCAACAGCGGGAGGAGTGGAATCTCTACCGAAGGGCACTCATAAATAATGACGTCCTTATTCAACAAAAATCAGACTCCCTAAAATGGGCCTTTGGAAATAAATTAGGCGTGGTCTTGGTCAAAAATATTTACTTGGCATCAAAAAATTTGAAATGGACTCACATGTCAGGTGGCTGGCGGAGAGCGTCTTAGGGATGGATGGTGCCACTAAAAGAAAAAATATTTATTTGTCTACTAGATGAGAATAAAATTATGTTATGGGGGAATCTACAACGCAGAGGTCACAGGGGTCCGGGCATTTGACTTCTATGAAAAAATAGCGAAGATACTACACAACATTTATTTATGGATTGCGCATTCACAGTGGATGTGTGGCTAAAGCTCAAATAGGCCTTAAAATTTCATGGCAGATGGACAAGAAACAACTTTTATGAATGCTTTAAAGGTTGGAGTTCTACAAACCCAAAAATGTAGTCTTTACCAGCCCTGACTTGTTGGTTTTTGTGGAAGGAACGGAATCAAACCATTTTTGAAGACAAAATTTCTTTGGTATGCAAGGTAGTCCATCTAACGCTTATGGATCTAAAAGAACACTCAAAAGAAAAGATTACCCCGGATCATTGAACTGGAATGACTTAGATAAACTTCGATAATATAGTTGGGTGGTTCGATGGAGCGGCCACATCATCCAGATTAAACAGTGGAGTAGGTGAGGTTATAAAATATAGCGGAAAATGCAGCTACAAATGGTATTTAAATTGCGGTCCAGGTTCTAACACAAGAGCGAAACTCCTTGGAGCTTGGGCGTTGCTTACTTTGGCGAATAGGTTGTCCATTCAGCCATTGCATCTTATAGGTGACTCCAATATCATCATAGATTGGATGTGTGACAAAGGAGGGCTTCAGATCATATCTCTGGATTGTTGGAAGGAGCGAGTAAGGGCATTAATCACTACCTTTCAAAAATTCACTTTTGATCATGTTTTTAGAGAAGGAAATCAAGAAGCGGACAACCTCTCAAAGCTGGCTCTACAAAAATTGCCAGGGAAGCTTACATAATACCAATGCAATGAGATGCACGAAGGGCCTCGACTCTCCTTAGACCTCTACTAGTTTTTCAGCCCTTTCTTCGTTGTGTGTAGCTTTTCTTACTCTCGTCTGGAAAAGATGAGATATATGTTTTTTTATGGATACACAGTATATCTCTTTCTCAGAAGTGTGAGCTTATAATTCAACTATACTCTCGGAAGATCTTTTTTCTGCTTTTTTCTGTGGACACACTCCTTCACGGAGAAGGAAATGAGAGAACAGGAGACGATTGTTACCACTGTGAGGGTTATGACTTATATAGTTTTGTATTGATTTTTTGGTGTATGAACAAATTTTATATTACTTCTAATATAAAGTGATTTTTTTGGGGGAAAAAAAGTAAATAAGTGAAATGGTGAATGGGGGGGTTAGCATATGCAGGAAGCAATGTAAATAAGTTAAGTGTTCAATGGTGATGTTAGCATATGCGAGAAGCAATGTAAAGTGTTTGGAAGTTAGAATGCGCAGGGACAAATTCAAAAGCTTTTACATTTTTGTTTGCATCTGTCCTAGAAGTCAATCCGAAGTAGTAATTACAAAAGTTGGAACAAGTATGAAATATAGGTTCAGAGTTTAATCTGGGAAATAGTTGATTGACTTGATGCCTTGTATTTGCAGTTGATTTCTACTTTAGACGTTGAGTATGCATTTGAGAAATAATATTAAGATCATGGCATATTTATTGTAAGATGCCATAGTAGTGTCAGGGGAACAAGAGCTTCGAAAAGAAATGATATAATAACTAAATCTTTCGTCTGACTCTTTGTATTGTGTGGAAGTAAATGTGTGCAGAAATAAATGACATCCTTGAAATTGTGGAAGCTTCAAACATAAAAGTCGGTGAAAAGTGTGCAGAGGCTAGCATGTGTGAGAAGCAAAGGACGTAAAGTTCTCTACACAAAATATTAGATTTAGCATTGGACTATGTAAAGCATGTTGATGGTACGATTCACTAGAAGCAATGTAATGTGTGCGGAGGATAAGATGTGTGGGAAACAATGTAAAGTGCGCGTAGGTTAGGTTACCTAGGAAAAATGTTTTTTTAAACAAGAAGAATGGAGCATTAAATAGAAGACCTATAACAAAGAAACAAAGATATATAGAAACTGGCAGTAGCTTTTCACATATCAGAAAACAAATAGGACAAAGGAATTACCAAGTGAACAAAGGAAAAGAAGAGGAAAAACATATGTAATGGACGTTTGACTTACTAAGAAGAAAATGTTTTGTTGATTTGTATTTAACTGATTGAGTATCCACTTGAAAAAATATGTTAAGATCGCAGTATCTTCATAGCAACATGCAAAAGCACAGTAAGGGGAATAAAAGTTTGGAAAATAAATCATAGAATAACTAAGTCTTTGGATTAGGTCTTTGTTTTGTGTCGAAGTGAATATGTGTGAAGAAACAAGGCAATCACGAAGTTGTTGAAGCATCAAACATAAAATCTAGCAAAATGAAGTGTGTGGAGGTCAGGATGTGCGAGAAGCAAAGGACATGTACTTGTTTCGCACAATACATGGAATTTAGCATAGAACTATGTAAAAACAAGTAAAAATATCTACCATAAAATTTTGTGAAAAGATTGTGGAGATGAGGATGCGGAGACACAGTGCAGAGTGTGTCGAGCTCAAGATGTGCTAGAAGCAATGTAAAGTGCACGAAGGCTAGGATGTGCTCGAATCAATGTAAAGTGTGCAAAGGTTAGGATTTGTGGAAAGAAAATGCGATGGATTACCCTGTACAAGATGTGTTCCTTTGCATACACTTAAAATTGTCAATAGCATATCAAAAAGTAGTTACTGGTATCACTGGTTTTTTTTGCAAAAGTTAAAAAAAGATGATGTGTAGACGACCAAAGACATGAAATCGAGTGCAAAAGTAGAGGAATTGCCAAACTTCCAACTTAATAGGAAAATTGGTCTTTCAACCGAAGCACAGAAAAGACAATGTGCATAGAACTAAACAGATCAAACACAGTGCAAAAGAAGAGGAATTGCCAATGTTCCAACTTAATAGGAAAACTGGTTTTGTAAATGACATGAATGGAAAACAGTAGTGTGTAGCAGAGTGTTGGTCTATTGGACAATGTTCAATCACCATTGTTGATTTCTAAGGATGTTTAAGTCTCGAAAAGAACTTGAGTAGGACAAATACTCTTGCATTTTTTATACCAATTAAATGGAGCAACATAAATTGTCATCATATAAAATTAAAACGAAACCTCACAATGGAGTATTCACAATATGATACAAAATTTACAAATGATAGCATAAAGGTCAAAATAATATTTTGCATAATGAAAGTAAATATCCAATGCAAAAAACTTAACATGCTATTTCATGATATTTCTTTGAAAAATCATAAACAATGAACACGAAATTGACTATTCAGTTTAAAACTCAAATCGTGGAAAATCAATGGTCATCTATGTCAAAACAGTATTTTGGAAAGTGCAAAAAAAAACATGTGGTTGTTTTTTAAACAATGTTTGTAAAAAAGTATACAAGTCAAAATAGCATTTCGCATAATGAAAGTGAAGATCCATATATGCAGAGAACTTAACATGATGTTTCATTGAAAAATAATAAAAGAATGAAGACAGACTTGAAAATCCAGTTTTAAACTCAAAGCCTGGAAAATCTCTAGCCATCTATGCCTAAACAGTTCTTCAACAAGCTCAAAAAATATACAATTCTCTTTTAAATATTGTTTGTAAAAAGTGAAGGCGTTTGTCCAAATGGACTGGGATTGGTGCTCTCGTGGACCAGTAAATAGAAGAAAGATATGGACGAAAGAAAGAAAGATAGTTAGAAACTGGTGTTAGGTCTTTAGAGGTCATAAAACAAATAATTATGAGCAACTATCAAGTCAACAAATGAAAAGGATAACATAAGCAGATGCAATAAATCCTTGACTACTTAGCAAGAAGAAAATATTATGTTACTCTGGTTTGTGTTTTGTTGTTGTGTATGTGCCTTTATAACATTTCTTGTTTTGGGCTTCTGTTGAAGTAATTTTCTGTGGTGGCTATTATGGGTTAACAATATGTTCGAAGGCGTTATTGACCCAATGATCAATATAATTCTTGATTGGTGAGATGGTGATTTCTTACTTAACTTGAAGCGTGAAAATTTCCTCATGTACTTCTTTGCATTCCACTTGCAGTTGTTTGATGGCTGACAAGTGCTCTTCATCGTCATTAATAAATGTAACAAGCC
Organism: Picea engelmannii; assembly: GCA_009831015.1. Taxonomy (NCBI): domain Eukaryota; kingdom Viridiplantae; phylum Streptophyta; class Pinopsida; order Pinales; family Pinaceae; genus Picea; species Picea engelmannii. The sequence goes on along the minus strand of ML802656.1, from coordinate 231,243 downwards.
ATTGTTTCAGTTCTTCTTCGAGAAACTCCACAAGGTTGTTGAAGTCATTAGCCAATGAAGTCTCCATTGTCGCCAAGTGGCTATCAAGCTCCTCTTTAGTGATCATGGCTAAACTTATGTAAAGTTGTGGACCCTATATTTCTTTAATGACATCAAATTCTTTTAAAATAGCGTCACCTCTCCTTTCATTGATTTGTTGGAAAGTAGCAGTTGGATCTTGCAACATTTTTACTCAGTGTTCCCAACTTGCCTTTATTTGCTTCATTCTTCTGCTCGAGGGCAATCCTTATTGATTTCTTCAATGGTCAATGATACTAGTGAGTCGTACAACGAAAGTGTTTAGCTTGTTTTTTCAATAGGCTTCATCATGTTGCAAGTCTCTTTGCAAATCTCCAATAAAACTTGAAATCCTTTGTGAAAGATCATGTACAGTGGTGTTGACCTCCCATGCCCATTTGATTATATCAAGCCTTATGTTAATGTTATCAACAACATAGAGTTTGACTCCATTCAACAATTGAAGGGATTTCCTGATTGGATTTGAGGTTCTTGGAGTACTTGGAGGAGTTTGTTCTGTTGAAAGTATGGCCAGTGGTCATGCAAACAGTGGATTGGGAGTTGGTGCCTCTTCAAGTTCACTTATTATTTTCTTTAATTTAATGGTTTGCAACTCTTGTTTCGAGATTGAATCTGCAAGAGCATCTCCTATAGAACGATGTAATTGCATGAGTTCATACAATGCAACTCCCGACACATCAACTACTAACCTTAATTTTTGAACAACCTTTTTTTGTTTGACACTGACCCTCTCTATTTGTAGCTTATTTTTGTGCCTCTTGTATTGAGTATTGTGCAATGTTAAGGATTGGTTGTCAAAGAACATGGATTCCCTAGTTGTGAGGTCATATGTAATTTATGGGCTTTCAACAATTCTCTAGGCTACCTAGTCTGATATTTTGTACTCTCGATTTCCATACATTCAAGATTTCTTAGACTTCTTGTATCTTGTGAATTGTGTCTATTTGGGCTTCGTTTCCTTTTATGTTGGGACATTGTATGTGCATGTTCAAGATTCGCATGAGGTGGTTTCTCTCTACCATTGTCTCCAATAGACTCGCCATCACTCTCTTCTTCGTTTACCTTATGATATTCTATTTTTTGCTCAGAGGAGGAGCTCTTAGGTAGTCGGTGATTGGAAGAAGACTGGACATCAGTACTGATTCTCCCCCTATATCGTGATTTCCCATGGCTTCTAGTATTTTAACTTGTTTCTGTCAACAAGCCATCATTGCATGCATTCTTGTCCTTTTTTGACGTATTATCATCGGTTTCTTCATCAAATCTTGTAAAAAGGTCGTTGTACCTTATAGATGTTAAATTTCATGAGAACAAGCCCTCGGGACCAAAACCCCAGGGGTTGTGCTTCTTTTAGATTAAACAGATTAAGTGTCTCTAAGACTTCTTTCAAATGTGCTAGATTCATGACCATTGTGTCCCCAACTCAAAGAGGCAATGTAATGAATTGTTTTTTTATCTTTCTTTCAAATATAATACACGAGGCTTTATGCTGGCGGCAATCCTCGGTGACAAAATATCTATCACAGACAAATATAGGGAGTAGAAGTGGGTTTTATTGACAATCATACAAGTGGATTTAATTATGGTTTTTCTCTTGAATGTCCTTTCCCTTAAGAACATCCTCAACTTTTTGGGTTATTCTCTTGGGCTCTGCCCCAACCAACATTTGTCTAAAATCTGTAACAAACTTACCTTGAACAATGTAAAAATTGAATGGTGTTTTATGTTTGCATAGCACCATGTGCGAGAATTGAACTGGTTCATTATGTGTATTTACAGTCGCTTTGACAGGGAGATCATCAAAGAAATTGCAAAAGACAATTGTGAATACCAAATATGCATCTATGAAAAAAATTTGAGTGCCAAAGTAGTTACTTAACAAAAAAAAAATTCATTTGATATGGCCTTTTCCCAATCAGACATGGCATCCATCTGAAAGGAAAAGTACAGTGCATATAGACATGACCTAGGTATGTGTGAAGTCAACTCGCGCTCAACCACATGCACAAACATCCATGAAAAGTCTCGGTATGGTTCTTGTAGCGAAGTTATATCGATTGTCGAAAGGTCGGTCAACATGTTTGCAAAGGTTAGCGAAAAATCTCTCAATACATTGGAACTGCCTGCTTGAGAAGGCAATAAGGCATTTGCATCGACAAGCTATAGAGTTTTATTTGTAGATGGAAGACAAATCATTTTCTTGAATATCTTCGGAATAAGGACGACTAGATTCTTTGTTTTTATTGTTACTTTAATCATTCTTGTCCTAGAATCAAACCTTTGAGCACACTAGGTTACGCGTTCTTTGAAGTAAAAAACTTCATAAATATAGCCAACATTGATTAGGGCTATCGTCCAGAGTATCTCGTTTTTCTTTTCTTTTGGAGGCTTGTTCAAGGACCACTGGTACAAGGCAAACTAGTGGAAATTCTTGCCTTCTATGGCTAGTGAATTGACAATATCATCGCAAAGGGATCTTTCCTTATTCTATTTGTCGTATTGTTGTTTTTTTAATGAACTTTGGTATAAGTGAACCTTATGGATAACAGATTAGTGAGGTACAATTGCTTTAAAGATAACTGCATGGTGCATATTCACTAAAAGGTTATTTCCACACATATGAACTATCTTTGAAACACGCATAATCATTAATAGAAACCATTATCTAGGTCATAGAAAAGCAAGACATTTAATTTTCATGAGTTCCAATCAATGCCCTTTCTTGGTAAATCAGAGCAAATCATCTTGTCATAAATTATTCATTATAGTGCAAATTACATCGCTTGTCAGAATCTATGTTGCAAAACTATTGTGTGTGTAGAGGGTGGGAATTGCAACAGGTATGGTTGTGTTGAGTGTAGAGATACGATGGTAACAAAGATACATAGGTGCAATTGCTTTAAGACAAATTGCATCTGATACATTTACTAAAATATCGTTTCCACACATAAGTTAGTTACAGAATACAACGAACCACAAATAGAAACCATTAAGAATGTCATAGAAAAGCGCAACATTTACTTCGCACAAGCGACAAAGATTTTTATTTTTTTTTCCAAATCGAAACAAATCAAGGTGTCATAAATGACTCAATTATCGTGCAAATTACGTGGCTCATTAGAATTGTTGGTGTTGAACCATTGGAAATGCCAAACTATGAAAGTGGCAACTACGTGAGCATCAACGATGAATTGTGTGCATAAGGGTTGAAAATAAAAGTAGTCAAGTCTCGGCTGTGTGGGGGATATACATGTGCGGAGTGTGAATGTGAAAAGGATATAGGCGCGCGGAGTCCAAGGACATGGAAATGGCAAAAGACTCTACACAATGTGTAAAGTGGGTAAGTAAAAATGCTTTTGACTAATAAATTTTGGATGTCTAGGGTTTTCTGATTACTTCTTGATGCTAAAAAGGCCCGAAGGCCTCATTGTAATGTGCTCAGATGAAAGTGCATAGCCGCCACATCTATTCTCAAAGATTAGCTACCACCATTCGAGCAAGATTGTTTCATTCTGCATTTTACAGTTTCAATAGATTTATTTATTGAGTATAAGTTAAGTTTTACTGTATCTTTGTTATTATTATATGTATATCTGTGTTGATGTTATATATATGTGTTTCATTTTGTTCCACTCATAAATCATGATTAGTGGTATCATAGTGGTCTACTCTTCATTTGTTTCTCTGTGCATGTCAACAACGAGGTCATGGTATAAGTAGTTGGGACTCGAACCAGTTGAGCCTTTGCATGATCGGTCTCGCCGAATGTGATGGTCGCCCATTGGGGAAGAAAAGAGAGACAATGGGGTAGGAGATCCCTTTAAATTATTGCTCGAGGAAGACATCGCACAACAAAGGAATGAGATGATGGAATCCTTCGACGACTACCAATAGGCAACACATCTTCCTCCAGCGGAGGCGTCACCCCCTTCAAGGTACAAATCAATTTTGATATTCTTATATTTGAAGGCCAAATAGATGTGGATGTTGTAGACAAATGGTTAAACCTTCCAGAAGGGGATTTTTCTGTCCATAATTTTTCCGATGGAGAAAAGATTACATTTGCGCTCCTTAAGTTCGTCCCCCATGTCAAAGATTTGTGGAAGACATTTTGTGAGCAAAAGGAAACATAGGGATCTACATTATTTGTAGTTGCACCCACTTGGGGTTTTTTCGGGGATGTTATTAAGGAACAATAATACCCTGTTGGAAGTTATGATGACTTATATACAAGACAGACCACATTGCGATAGGAAAGGGACTAAACAGTGCCAGAGTTCACCAATGTCTTCCATACCTTGCGCACCAAGATGGGTATCAAAGACTCTTAGCAACATCTGGTGCTCGAGTACCGTAGGGGTATGCATAGATATATCTAGACAGAAATAAATTTTTTAGACTTCTCATCCTTGGGTGTGACCTATCGATATGTTATCAAAATAGAGCATAATATTAAATAGAAAATGTGGCAGTTTGGGTCTACGAACCCCTCACAATAGAAGCACGACAAAGGCAGTCCCAACCCGTAGAACAAAGGGCAAAGCAAGGATGGAAAACCTCATGAAAACTAGTCTAAACCACAAATAAATAAGGATAATGGGAAGACAAAGAAAGACATCAGGAAGTGGTCTGAGTTCCATAAGAGCCCCTGGCATAAAACCGTTGAATGTCGCTCAAAGCAGTCATTGGTAGTCGAGGTGAAAGCCTTTGAATCAGATGCGAGATCCAACTCTGAGTGAGAACCAAAAATAGGGCAATGGATCATTGACGTAGAACTTAGTGCCACCATTGATACCACCAAGTTCTATCCTGGTGAAACTAATGAACTAAAGGAAGGTGAGTGCATCTTTCATTCACGGATGTGGGTGAAGTGTACTCAGTTGCACTTCGTCGTTGATAGCGGTAACCAGAAAAACCTCATCTCAATGAAGGTCATCAAGTGGTTGGATCTTCCAACAACACCACACCCACAACCATACACCATTGGATGGCTCTGCTAAGGGAGCGATCTTTGCCTCATCCAATAGTGTCGCCTTCCTTGCAACATCAAGCCCTTCAAAGATGAGGTATTATGTTATGTCGCCCCCCTTGAAGTTTGTCATGTTCTTTTGGACCAACCTTATTGATGGAAACATCATGTTGTATATGAGTCTAGGCCTTGTAGTGTTATTATTACTTTGGACAGAAAATTGTACAGGATACCTGAGGTAGTCCCACCTACTGTTATTTCCTTGATTTCTGCCAAGCAATGCAGGAAGGTCATCTCTCAGACCGGGAAGTTTGTCTTCTTTGTGGTTCACGCTAAAAGTGAGTGAAAGGTTGCAACCACATCCATGGCCTCTGTGAAATGTATCTCCACGCAATAGAAGCAAGTGGATAAGGTCGTGGAATAATACAAAGACATTTTCTCCTCACCCACTAGGGCACCTCTACACTATTAGGTCAATCACTCAATCAATTTGACCCATTGCGCATTGCTACCCAATGGGCCATTCTATCATCACTTTCTATCATAAAATGAGGAAATCAAGCGTTAGATCTAAGAGCTGGTCGAAAAGGGGCACATCCGACCAAGTTCATCACCTTGTGCAAGCCTAATCGTGATGGTGTAGAAGAAAGATGGGACCTGGTGACTCTGCATTTATTATCGGGCCCTAAATAAAATCAAAGTCAGGAACTAGTACCCAATTCCCCAAATTGACGATCTCCTTGACCAGGTGAAAGGGGGAAAATACTTTAGTAAGATTGATATGAAGTCCGACTACCACCAGGTCCCAATAGAGAAAACTAATGTATGAAAGACTGCCTTCAAGTCCAAATAACGTCTTTTTGAATGGATGGTCATGCCCTTTAGCTTGACAGATGCCCCAACAACTTTCATGAGGATGATAGATGATATCTTGTAGCCTTTCACCAATTCTTTTGTGGTGGTGTATTTGGATGAGATCCTCATCTTCAACAAGAGTTGGGTGGAACACTTGCAACATATTCAACAGGTTCTGCACACTTTGCGGCAACACAAGATATCTGCAAATTTGGAAAAATGCTCCTTCAACATGAACGGGGTCCAGTAACTAGTCTACATTGTTGATGAGCATGGGGTGCATGTCGATCCAGCCAAGATCCAAGTCACTCGTGACTGGCCAACTCTGACCACACTCACTAAGTTTCAGAGCTTCTTAGGCCTTGTTAATTTATATCGTAGGTTTATGTTGAGATTCTCCCACATTGCATGGGCCCTTATCAGAGTGACCATGGGTGGTGGCAAGGCAAAGTTCGTGTGGGGCCAATCACAACAAAAACGTTCAATAATTTGAAACAACGCTTGTGCTCAGCCTCGATGCTCTCATTACACGACCTGCAGCAATCTTTTGAGATTGAGATAGATGCTTTAGACTATGTTGTGGGTGCATTTCCCACTTAGCATAGACATTTTGTGGACTATCATAGTGAGACACTATCAGATATTGTCTGTAAGTACCCCACTTATGACAAAGAAATGTAGTCCATTGTACAATCCTACCTCTAGTGGAGGCATCACATTCTTGGGAAGGAGACAATCATCCACACTAATCATAAGCCTCTACAATTCATGCAGACACAAGGCAAATTGCAGAATGACCACCATCAGAAGTGGTCCACATACTTGCAGTAGTTCCATCTCAACATCAAGTATAAGACAGGGAGAAACAACCATGTCGTTGATTGCCTTAGTCGACCTCCACTTGCAGCACTAACCACAGTGCTACACTCTTACAAACATGAGACCTCCGGATGGCCCCAACTCTACAAGACAAATCCCGACTTTTCCACTACCTACCATATGTTGGGCACAAACACAACTATCACTAATTTCCATCTTCATGACGGGTTATTATGCCATCTGGGCCACCTTTGTGTCCCATCAAGTGGGCAAGCAAAGCTGATTTGGGAAGCTCACCATAGTCGGGTGGTAGGACACTTCAGCATAGAAAAGACAGTGGCAGTGTTGCAACAACATTTCTATTGGCCGAAACTTCGATAAGATGTCAACAATTATATCAGGTCCTACACAACCTATGTCATTGCCAAACTGACCATTAAAAAACCATGCATGTACACCCCTCTTCCTAATCCCGAAAGGCCTTGGGAATCCATCTTGATGGATTACATGGGAGGCCTTCCTTCAACGAAGTAAGGAAATGACTGTGCTTTCGTGGTTGCCGATTGATTTTCCAAGATGGCGATTATGGTTGCTACGAGAAGAGTATCACAACAAAGGCCAATGCCAAGCTCTTCTTCAAACAAGTGTGGGTACATTTTTGGATACCACAAACCATCTTCTCTGATCGGGACAGTCGATTCCTCAATACATTTTGGTCGAGCCTCTGGTCACAACTGGACACCAAGTTCACCAAATCCTTGGCCTTCCACCCCCAAACGGATGGTCAAACCGAGGTCATCAACAAGATGATACTGCATATATTACGCATGTACAATTTCAAGCATTCGTGCACATGGGATGAGAGTCTTCCCTATGTTCAACACAGTTACAACACAACTATGCATATCTCAACCGACCACAATGCCTTTTAGGTGGGGTTGGGATTTCAACCATTGGGTCCCATGGATGTTGCACTACCCCTTGCATCCACACAGGCATAATCATCCCATGATCAAACCGAAGTTGACAAAGCCACCCGGTTCATTGAATGATTCTAGCACATCTGCCAATAGGTTCGAGATATTTTACAAAAGTCTAATGCCAAGTACAAGCAACGTCATGATCAACATCAGGTGCCACGCAAGTTTTAGGTGGGAGATAAATTTTGGTTGCACTTGCAGAAAGAACACCTTACATGACCCCATCAGAAGTTTCGGTAGCTCCGCTATGAACCTTACACCATCACCAAGGTTGTGGGTGACAATGCTTTTGAGCTCAAACTTCCCCCCTTTCTTGGCCTGCACCCAATGTTTAATGTGGACCTCCTTCAACCATACTTTCCACCCTTATTGGACACCTTAGAGATAACAGAACAGTTGAAACCGACATAGCTCAACCCTGACTGCATGGATTTTGCATAGACTGATCAGATCATGGACACATAGGTCAAGGGAACTCGCCAACAAAAGCTTCATCTTTGTTGTGTTTTCAAAGCGAGGCATCTCCTGCACTAAGGCAAGTTGCTCAGCCGCAACCAAATTCAAAAAAAAATTCCTCATTTGATGGGAGAACTCAACACAATGTATACCATTGCTTCCTAAGGAGGGAGGATTGTTCCAGGTGGATATCGGTGGCCATCCACTCTTCCAACTGGCTCGCATTCAATTTTCATCTTGCTAGTTTTTTTTCTAACTTTTTAGGTCCTGAACTTTTCGGGCCATTTTGAGGCCCTACACAACGTTTTTTGGGCCCACCACAATCACAGTAGTCATGGGGTCAAAGTGTTATGGAATAATGTGTATTCCTCGAATAGACATTTCCAATGGGCTATCGTGCACCTAAAACGGAGATCGCATGCAAATGTTATGACCTCGAGAAGTTGATGTAGCAACTTACCCCATAGGGGCCCACATGACTTTTGGGGCTTTATCTCCTAGGGTTAGTTTTTTGGATGTCTAGGGTTTTCAGATTTTCTTATTACTTATTGATGCTAAAAAGGCCTGGATGCCTCATTGTAATGTGCTCATACGAATGCACGTAGCCACCACATCTCTTCTCATAGATTGGCTACCATGACTCGAGCAAGATTGTTTCATTCTGCATTTTACAGTTTCAACATATTTCTTTATTGAATAGAAGTTAAGTTTTATTATTCTCTGTATGTCTGTGTTGATGTTATAGATCTGTGTTTCATTTCATTCCTCTCATAAACCCGGATCGGTGTAGGTCGAAAACAATCAAAGTTGAAAAGGGAGAGAAGGTGTGTTGTTTTGAGTATGTATTGCTCACTTTATTTGTTTGGTTGCTTAATGTGTTTATCCACTACGTTATTCATTGTGGTTTAAAAAGATGTAGGTGTTCTGAATTTCCAAGGGTTGCGACTTGCGACTTGCAGAAGTTCTAATTTTGGGGATCAAGAAATCTATATCAAAGGTTAAGAAATCCCTTGCATTATGTGTCACATGCTAAAGAATACTAGACATTGATTCTTATTTTGCCTTTTCAGAATTAAGTTAAGTGTTGCAGAGAATTCATGCCCATTATATCCATGCAGTTTGGCACCTATGCATGGTGAATTGTTATAGGAGATGTAATTTGGACAATATGTCAGTCATTTGTCAAACGTTCATTTTGTCATATTTATAAGGAGAAGACGGTGATTTAGAATTAATCCCAAGTAAATGTCATGCTTTTATATGGGTTGGGTGGTGCTTTCCATTAAAATTATGTGTATTATAAACATTATTTGTCTGGGTAAAGGACATTTTAGTAAACACCTGCCATGCACTGGTGCTTATAGCAGTTTGTACTCGGTGTTATATCTATCTTTCAAAAATTTCTTAATCAAAGGCATTTTTTACTTTATGTTTTTCCAGCATGTGCAGAGGCTTTTGCTATGGCCATATCTCTATAGTGGACACAACTATTTGTTCTATGCCTCCATGTTGTGTAGAGTTATGTCGCCTACATAGGAAATTCTCTATCTGTTTTCCAACAACGATCGATGCCACTGACCCTTGCAGGGTGTTGTACTTATGTAGGTCCGCATTTAAAATAGTTATGCACCATAGGTTGTCACAAGCTAGGTAATTTGGACAATGGTTGGGTCATTTATCGCATGTTGATTTGCTTGCATCGAGGAGGAAACACTAGATATTTAGAATTGATGCAAGCTAGATCTCCCTCTTTTCTATGGATTGCATAGTGGTTTCTATTTATGGTTGCCTGTGTTGCAGACAATATCAATGTGTATGGAAAAGACATTTAAGTAAATATGCATTATGCATTTGGGCTTGAAGTAATTCAAGCTATCTGATTTATTTAAGTTTTGTAAATTTTGTACTGAAATGATTTTTTATGTAGATATAGTGGATTTGCAAGGAGAGGATAGTGATTTAGAACTATTGCCAAGTAAATCTTGTGCTTTACTTGATCTTTTTCCAGGCTTTGTGGAAGCTTTCACTATTACCATATCTTCACAGTTTGCATAATTATTTGTCGTGTGCATCAGTATTGGGGACATGTATCTCGCGTGCATAGGAAACATTTGGTCTATTTTTCAAGCATTGTACAGACAATTGATGCCACTGATGCTAGCAGATGTTGACTCAAATTTACATCACCTATATTTAAAGCTCACAAATTATTATGAAGCTTGTGATTATTTATACTATATAACTAATAGGTGGGGTCCCAAAAAAGGAAAAAGCAAAAGTGTCAGTTTTTCAAGCTTTTCCTAAACATAAGATTATGTTTGAATTGATGCATCACTCAACAATGTTTATTGTTGAATGGTTAAAGGGTTATTTTATGATGTTTGATGACTTCCTTGCAAATATGAAAGAATGTCATTAAGTAGTTTGATAACCTCTTCAAAAGTTTCATACATGTTCAAACAACATACAAGGTTAGTCTTCAAATTTAAAAAAATGGTGTATGATCAATGCATACTAAAAATACAAACCTATTGTTGAGTTTCATGGAAAAATAAATAAGTGACCAGTCAACAAATATATCAGAACTATAAGGTTTAATACTTTGTAAAAGTATTATTATAAGTTTTTATTAGCTTGGACATGACATTATATTTTTTTTGAAAAGAGGTTATTTCTTAAACATGGTTTCTCAATGTTGGACAAGCATTTTGAATAACTAAGTTTTGAAGAGCAGACACAAAAGCATAAAAGGGAGCAATTTGCGGGGTCAAAGCAAAAGTTAGAACATGCACAAAAGAAGGAAGGAAAAGCAACATGAAGGGGTAAAAGCACGAAAAACAGTATGTTGGCGAAGAAGTAGGGAAACAACTAGGACATATTAGGGTTATGGGATAAATTATTAGGGTTACAAACCCTAACTCTGTGTATAAATATGTAATGAGTTGGGGAATAATAGGTTGATGAGAGTAAGAGATCAGGTTGTGTAAGAGTGAGAATCCTTACTGGAGGTTCTGTAGAGGTTTTGCAGAAAGATAGGTGTGCATTGTGGAGTGGCTAGGTTATATTGATGATATAAAATGTTGTATCTATCATAAGCATAGTGAGCATGCCTGAGATGGTGATTGTAAGAAGATTAATATAGAAGCCAGTCGTTGTGGACATAGCCCAAGGATTGGGTGAACCATGTTAAATCATGTGTCTGAATGTGTCCTTTGATGTGGTTGTTCATAGATGCTTTATTTATGCATGACTAGTTTAGATCTATTTACTATATGATTGATGTGCAGTAATAATGAATGATATAGTGGGTTACTTATGTTTCAATCTATGTTATAAGGTTTTTGCACAATAGAGTTTTTCAATTGATCAAAGGATATGAATAAAGATATTGTGCGCATAGTGGATAGTTGCTAATAATGACGTTGATAGCCTCACATACCCTCATCCCTGCAAAAACTTGGTTCTTGCTTAAATGCTTTGGGTGAGACTTCACTTGCATGCAAGTGATTTCGAAAGGGACTGTATCTGAAGGGTTTTGTTGGTTGAATAAATTGAACCTAGGGTCTTATAATCGTGCGCTGTTTCGTTGTTAGGCCCCAAAATTTGTGATTGAGGGAATTTTTTGGAGGTCGAGTAAGAAAGAGATTGTCAAATGGCTGAAAAGGAAGGACCGAGAATTTACCTGAGGAGAGAATATAAACCCTCGGATAAGCGATGAACAATGGTCGCAAAGGTATGTGTTCACAAAGCTACATGAGATTTTCTTTGGTGAATTTCTGATTTAATTAACAGAGTGGTTAGAAAGGTTAGTGGAGAAAACTAGAAGATATCGAACTACAATGCCGACGAACTGGACCCCTGAGTTGGTAAGACAATTGAATTATGTAAGCAATACTACTTCTCGCACAATCGATTTCTGGTTGAATAACATACTGGGGGGTTAGATTATAGAATTTTTAGTAGATTGTACCTAGACATATAGTGTTGTAGAGAGGGATTTCTTTAAGGGTCCGCGCAGAAGGTTTATGAAAGCATTGGGTACCTGGATAAAGATGTTGTTGTGAGGCAAATGTATGATGACGATGGAATCTGATTGCTAAGGGGCTTCACACACATAGGAGAACTAGGGGATGACCAGGGTTAGTTTGAAGGTAGGAAGGAATGAAGAAATAGATGACTAAGGAAGGGAGGGACTAAGGATCCAAAGAAACGAGGAAGATATATAAGAATAAGAAGATAAGTTTGGAGTATTGCACAGTGGAATAAGGTACAAGTGGTTGAAGAATGGGGTTGAGGAAGGAGAGTCACACAGTGAGTATGAGAGGAGAGAACCCTACACAATAGTTCAGATTGTAGAAATACCGCACATAGAAGGAGAGGATGAGGATTCTTAGTTCAGTCCTATAATAGAAGAGTCGTTAAGTCCTACTTAGGCTGGATCCTATGTTGATTCCACGACCTTGTGTGAATCAACTAGATCTGAGATAACATTTGAGGATTTGTAGAAAACACTTATAGTTAGCAGAGGAAGACATAGTAGTAGTTTCCAGAGCAATGGAAGTAGTGTGTCGTGTCAAAGTTAGCCAACTACACCAAGTGGAGGTACTACACAAAACACAATGACAAGGTTAGACAACACATTGAGAATGCTTGAGTTCCAGGGAGCTGGGTTGAAGGACCAATAACAACATCTATTTGTATGCGAGACAATTTGGGTTGCGAAGAATGTCTAGGACGAGGCCACAAAGATTGTGCAGTTGGAAACAACATTTAGAAGCAAGACATTAGTATGGTGCATGACACCGCATAGTACCATACCAGTAGGTCAAGCAAGGACACTCGCAGAAATCTGACAAGCATTATTGAAAGAGTTCAAGAAGTTGAAGTTTGAGTCGTAGTACATCACAGAATTAAAGGAAATCAAACAAGTGTAGACTAGTTCAGTGCGAGACTATGATAAAAGATTTAAGGATTTGATGGGTAGGCTGACATTTCAAATTCTTGATCAACAACACAAAGAATGGTTTATTGCAGGACTATTGCAACACATTCGGTGCCCACGGATATAACAAAAGGTTGCATCACAACCTTGAGCTTTTGAGATTTCAATGAAGCTGGAAGCTTCTCCTGTAGGAGACAGTAGGGGGATGGCTCAAGTCCAGACATAGTTCATTGCCTTGACAATCCAACTAGCATAACTAACGAAAGGAAAGGAGAAGTGAAAACAAGTCTTATGTACCAAGTGTAGGACTGAAGGCCACCACAAGGACAAATTCCCACCCTTTGCACAATATATGGAAACTGAAGCACCAAACCCATTATAAGGAGGAGGATACTGTGAAATATGCAAGACTTGAGGACATCATCTGCCTAATTGTCTAATGATGTAGAAATAATATAGTATGCCAAGGAATTTATTTTGTAACTTTTTCAAGTTAGTAGGGCACGAAGAGAAGGACTACCACACATTCAATTTGATGATAGAGCGCACTTAAGATATGTACATAATTTATGAGGAAAATGTTGCGACAGAAGGAGGTGGTACACAATATAATAATTAGAGAGGATTCAATCTAGGAAGTCGAGGAGGATTTGGAAGAGGAGGTAGGGGACCAATAATCTGCTACAATTGTAATCAAATGGGACATTTAACTCGTGACTGCCCAAATCCTTGTACAACCTGCATGTATTGTAGAGCAATGGAGCATGTGACAAAAGACTTTCCTCAATTACTTGCGAAGTGGAAAAGAAGAGGAAATCACAACCAAAACCCGAATCAAAACATACAAAAGATATCAACAGAGATACATGATGAATGAACCAAAGTAGTAGCTATCACACACGGAGGAGCTAAGACAGAAGTCGATGCGACAAACGGAGGGGCAGAGTGAGCAATGGGTGAGGAAATCAATAGGACCTATGTCAACATTTGACCCATAGTTAGAAAAAGAGACATATCAGCAGACAAGGAATGAGATACTATGACTGGATTGTATAACATCAACATCCTCTACAACCCCTGTGGTTGACATGCCTTTGATCCATGATCGTACTATCCCAGAAAGGCCCCTTGAAAAGGTAAGTCCTTTGAAAGAATTTATGAAAAGTTGTTTAGCATTGATGAAGGATGAAACTGCATTGAATGTATTGTGCAAAATAACTGATCATTGAATGAAAGAAAGGGAATTCCCTACCGCGTAGAGGGTAGTGAATCAAGTACCATTTTTTCCACCGTCTTCTTCCTTCAACTTGTAAACCCATTTATTCTGCAATGCTCTTTTTCCCGCAGGCAACTGAACCAAGTCCCAAATATGGTTATTTACCAAGGAATCCATTTCCTCTATTTTTAGTGTCTACCTGCATTGACTCTTCATAACACTCTGGTTCACCAGAATTAGTCAATAATAAATAATACAGTGAAGGAGTGTATTGTTCAAGGGGTCTACTTAACCTAGTAGATATTCTAACAACACTTGTTGGATTTTGAGGTACTTGTTGCTCTTTTTGTTGTACATTTTGATTTTCTAGTACCTTTGGAATTTCCTTTTCAGTGATCTCATCAAGCACTTTGTATTCTGGTTTTTTTTTTTCCTATTTCTTTCCCTGCAACAGATCTTTGTACATGACCTTCTCATTTAATTTGACATATCTACTCCTAATGATTTTGTGATTTTCATAATCCCATAAGCGATAACCAAAATCATTAACACTGTATCTAATAAAGGTACACTTCTTGGATTTTTCCTCAATCTTTGTTTTATTTTCTTTATCAATATGGACAAATGTTTCACAACCGAAAGTCTTAAAAAAAGAATAGTTTACCTTTTTACCTGTCCATTCCTCCTCTGGAATTCCACCATCCAAAGAGCTTGAAGGTCCTTTGTTTCTTAAGCAAACAACAATATCTACAACATTTGCCTATAACTGTAAGGGCAACCCAACATGCAATCTCATACTCCTTGCACGCTCCATGATTGTCCTGTTCATCCTTTCTGACACACCATTTTCTTGTGGTGTTCCTGGAACTATTTTCTCTCTACGAATCCCATGGTATGAACGGTAATCATCAAATTCCTTGCTGTAATATTCACCTCCATTGTCTGATCTGAGACACTTCAACCTTTTTCCTGTCTCATTCTCAACCAAAGCTTTCCATTTCTTAAAAGTATCAAAAACATCAGTTTTTTGTTGAATGCAATAAACCCAAGTTTTTCTAGTTGCATCATCAATAAAAGTAACATAATAATGAGATCCACCAAGAGATGATACTTGTGCCGGTCCCCATACATCTGTATGCACAAGATCTTCTAACAACACTTGTAGGATTTTGAGGTACCTGTTGCTCCTGTTGTTGTACATTTTGATTTTCTAGTACCTTTGGAATTTCCTTTTCAGTGATCTCATCAAGCACTTTGCACTCTGGTTTTTCTTTTTCCTATTTCTTTCCCTGCAACAGATCTTTGTACATGACCGTCTCATTTACTTTGACATATATTCTCCTAATGATTTTGTGATTTTCATAATCCCATAAGCGATAACCAAAATCATTAACACTATATCTAATAGAGGTACACTT
Source organism: Picea engelmannii (assembly GCA_009831015.1). Taxonomy (NCBI): domain Eukaryota; kingdom Viridiplantae; phylum Streptophyta; class Pinopsida; order Pinales; family Pinaceae; genus Picea; species Picea engelmannii. The sequence continues at coordinate 215,510 of ML802656.1, read as the reverse complement.
CTTGGATTTTTCCTCAATCTTTGTTTTATTTTCTTTATCAATATGGACAAATGTTTCACAACAGAAAGTCTTAAAAAAAAAATAGTTTACCTTTTTACCTGTCCATTCCTCCTCTGGAATTCCACCATCCAAAGAGCTTGAAGGTCCTTTGTTTCTTAAGCAAACAACAATATCTACAACATTTTCCTAGAACTGTAAGGGCAACCCAACATGCAATCTCATACTCCTTGCACGCTCCATGATTGTCCTGTTCATCCTTTCTGACACACCATTTTCTTGTGGTGTTCTTGGAACTATTTTCTCTCTACGAATCCCATGGTATGAATAGTAATCATCAAATTCCTTGCTGTAATATTCACCTCCATTGTCTGATCTGAGACACTTCAACCTTTTTCCTGTCTTATTCTCAACCAAAGCTTTCCATTTCTTAAAAGTATCAAAAACATCAGTTTTTTGTTGAATGCAATAAACCCAAGTTTTTCTAGTTGCATCATCAATAAAAGTAACATAATAATGAGATCCACCAAGAGATGATACTTGTGTTGGTCCCCATACATCTGTATGCACAAGCTCTAACCTTTCACTCTTCTTTCCTTTTCTGACTTTGAGAAATTTGACTCTCTTTTGTTTTCCATAAACACAATGCTCACAGAAATCCAAATCAATTTGTTTAAGATCTGACAACAAATTTCTTTTGTGAAGTATTCGCATCCCCTTCTCACTAATGTGTCCAAGCCTATGATGACACAATGTTGTATCCACTCATGTAGAAGCTAAAGAGATAGAAGAGTCAATATTCCAGTAGATAAATACAATGTACCTACCTTCTCTCCTTTTTCTATCACCAATGATCCTTTGGTGACCTTCCACGCCTTATCTGTAAATATAGATATACAACCTTCACTTGCCAACCACCCTGTTGAAATTATATTTTTCCTTAAATTTGGTACATGTCTTACATGTTTCAATAACCATTGGTTTCCATTCTTTTGCTTTAATTTTACCTTTCCCATTCCAAAAATTTTGCATGGTGCATCATCACCCAAATGAACCTGTCCAAAATCACCTTGAACATAATCTAGAAAATGTTTCCTATATGGTGTGGCATGAAATGAAGCCCTTGAATATACTAACCAAGACTCGAAAATATTATATACAGAAAGAATCAAAGCATATTGTAACACATCACCTGGTACATTTGCTTCTTGGCTTTTCTCTTGTTGTCCATCTCTTTGTTTCTTTGGAGCTCTGCACTCTTTCTTCAGATGTCCTTTCTTCCCACAATTCCATCACTCTATCTTTTCCAGAATGGATTTGTATCTGCCCTTCCTAGAATTTCCACGGTTCTATGAGCCCTTTCCTTTATCCTTTTGTCTTCCTCCGTTCTCCATGTTTAACACATTACTCGATGTCTCACCTGTGCTTTTTAATCGCATTTCCTAGCTAAGGATAACACTAATAACATCATCAAATTTTAGAGTGTTTGAACCAGAGACAGAGTTACTTACAACCATGACCAAACCATTTCAACTTTCTGGCAATGAGCATAGGATTAGAAGAGCCCTGACCTCATCATCCAAGTCCACTTTTACAAAACTTAGTTGATTAGTAACCATATTAAATTCATTTAAATGATCTGCAACAAACCCACCTTCTGACACCTTCATATTAAATAATCGCTTCATTAAAAAGACCTTATTAGACGACGAGGTTTTTTCATATAGTTTATCCAATACATCCATCAATTGTTTCGTTGTCTTCTCTTTTGAAATATTGAAAGCTATCGATGCTGCCAGGCTCAACCGTATCGTTCCTAGTGCCTTTTTGTCAAGAACCTCCCATTCTTCGTCCTTCATGGCCGTCGACTTCTTTGCTATTCCGCCCAATGGTAGGAATAGATCCTTTTGATATAAATAATCTTCCATCTCCATCTTCCATAATTGGTAGTTTTTTCCGTTAAATTTCTCGACCCTAAACTTTCCATCTTCCGCCATTTCTCACACTCGAACTAGAAAACCTCTTTTTCTGCCAGTAAGCTTTCGCTCTGATACCAGTTGTTAGAAAAACAGGAACACAGAGCAAAAAAATACAAAAAATGCGGAAATAAAACTAGAAGATACACAAAACAATAGAGACACAGTTATATGTGGTTCACCCAGTGTGGGATACATCCACGAGATAAATTGCCAAGTCCTTCCTTTTTATTATTATTCTGCAAAATGAAGGGTTACAACCTACAACACATTCGTTGTATCTTCCTCTTTTTTTTCGACAATCTCCTCTCTCAGAGTACAATATTTGCAATAACACACAGCTGCAATATAATTCCCTCATAAGAGAGGGTTGCCTTCTAGGGTAAAAAACCCTAAAATAACTTCTATCGTCAGATCTGGGACCTTATAATGAACGATCCAGATTGACTACGAAATTACAATATTTTACAAGGAAAATTTTCCCAATATTTCGCTTCGGGGGCGCTGAATCCTCCACCAGGGGTGTCTACAAAAATTGTCACCGCTTCCCCTCGACCCCCCTGGCGATATTTGTGGGGGGCAAGCCCGCCCACACCCCCCGTTCGGTAATGGTGTTCAAGAACAATTGAAACAAACCTATGAATCAGGAAGATAATCAGGCTCCATAACCAACATATGACTTTGTGAAGTTCATAAAAGGAAGTCATGTATTTATTATATAGATCTATTTTCCCTCATCGGTTTCATTTTACATAAGTTATTTCCCGAAATCCTTTTCATTAAATTCCTTTTCCATTTTAGTCATGTCTATGTAATTAAATAATATGCATAAGAAAAGATATATAGTTTAATGTGACCAACATGATAAAAGGATAAAGTTAAAAGTGTGAAAAGACTTGGGAATTATTCTAGTTGGTTGGAGTTATGATAAATACTTGCAAATATATTTTGGAATAAATTTTAGACATTTTTTTGTATGGAAATAATAATTAGTATGTATGGATTGTAGACTTGGGTGTTATTGATGGATGATATATTTTTGTCACTGTTTCATTCCCCCCCCCTTAATATCCCATTTGTGTTGCATACTTGTGTGATTTTCAGAGCCAATCTAATCATAATGACATATGGTGTTAGATGTTTTTATCTCATTGTTGTTTTATACTTGTACCAATTGGGTTGTGATGATATCGATGAGATTTTTCAGTAGAGGTAGCAACAGAGAAAGAAATAGAGGTAGAAGAGGTTGAGGGACAAATACATTTTGGCATCCCGGGGGACATAAGAAACAAAGGTTCTCCTTTCACTTTAATGTTAACTCTGATGAGTTCAAGAAGTTGATCCAAACTGGTCATTTAAAACTTGGTGGTCAGCATGTCTTGCCACAACCCCAAGCTCCTGTTAATGTTATCTTGCAACCTCACCATGGTATAGTTAATGTTCTCGAGTCCCCTATGCAACCTCATAATGATGGATGGTGTAATTTACCTGGTATTCTTTCTTCTGGTAGAAATCAATGGCCTATTGACCCTCCCCCCTCTACTAGTTCACACTATTGTTGCTAGTGCATCTTTTCTTTTACCTCTAGTTTCACCCAGTATTACCAGTTCATACAGTTGTTACTCATGATTCTATGCCTCCACCTCCTCCAAAGGATTATAAAACTACACCACATGGATCTCAAATTGACAAAGGCAAGCAAACTATTACTTCTACTAGCATGACCAAATCCTCTTCATTTTCTCATTCAAAGATAAAATCAACATGCAGTGGGAAGAGAAGTTTAGATGATATGCATCCAGAGGTAGACTAGTTGGAAGAAAATAAGTCTCGGTATGACGACTTCATCAGGGAAAGAGAAGAATTTTTCAGAAAGAAATTCTTTGGTCTATTTTGATTATGTTTATTATGATGTTTGATTATGACACTATTATGCGACAGATGACAAAACAATGATATTTATTTTGAAACTTTAAAATATCATGTTTTATTTATGAGAGATACAAGTGTTTTATGCCATGGTATTTTTATGCATATTTATGGTATGCTTTATGATGTTGATTTTTATTTGACGATTATATGATGGAGCAACCATGGAAAGCTATTTATTGATTTTTAAATAAAGAGGTGCATAATAGAGAGGAACCCCACCTATTTAGTTATTATTATTAATTATCCTTATGATAAAGTTATTTGTCCTATTTATTAACTAAACTAAGTTATTTAACTTTAATAACTAAAAGTAGTTCAACCCCTTGAGGAACTACCTTTTAGAGAACAAAAGGAAGAATCAAAAGACAAAGAAGACATGAGGAATTAGAGAGAAACACGTATGATAAGGTTTGCTCTTGTTTCATATTGAGATTTATGAATTTCATTTTTTGAGTTCCTTAAAGGGTTAAATCCTCTTGTTGACAATAGGATCTTTCTAAAGATTGAAAAGAAGAAAGGACTAGGAAGCATTGATATTTGACATGTTTTAGAAGGTCATTCATTTCTCTTGGCAGTTTGTGTAGTTTTGTTAAAGTTTTTGAATTAATTTTCAGTTCCGATTAAAATTATTTTGCACATTCAAGACTTGGTGGGCTTGTGACTTGGTTGATTCAATGTATTCAGTCTTGGTCATTTTCTTTCAGACACTAGTTCTTTTTGTATGATTGTTAAATTCCATCTTAGACTTGTAAGTGTGATCTTGGTCCTCACCCTCGCAGGGGTTTGAAAAGAAACATTCTGGTTGTAACTCAGAAAAGCTATTATAAAAAAAAATCTGTTTTTTCTCAATCCAAACTCGTGTATTTCTGATTTCCAAATTGTATATATTTCTTTATTTCATTCATTTTTATTTTGAAATCATTTATATAAAGCATTTTACATTTTTTTTAGTTGCAACACACAACTTGATAATAACATCAAGTTCAAGAACATATTTCTTGAGAGCTGATTGATATTTTTGGCATAGGCTATAAACCCATGGTAACATTCTCGCCTATCTTACCTTAGCCTAGTAAGATTTGAAAATGCTCGAGTGAGGACTTTCCATTCCTCGTCTCAACAACGAACTGTTGTGCTTGCACAGGTTTGCATCTCTAATAGTTCTGTGCAGTGGGTTATGACAAGCAAGCTAATTTAGGGGAAGGATGAGTCATTTACCGCGTGTTGATTTCCTCATATTTAGGAGAAAACCATAGGGATTTAGACCTAATGCAAAGTAGATGTCGTTCTATTCTATGGACTGCATACTAGTTTTTATTTATGGTGATGTGTGTTTCAGAGACTATTCATGTATATGGAAAATATATTTTTGTAAATATACGTCATGCACTTGTCCATAAAGCAATTTCAACTGTCTAATTTATCTGTGCTTTATAAATATTGTATAGAAATGCCTTCATACTTTTTTTTTCTCCAAGTTTTCTGTAAGATTTTTCTTTTGCGATATTTGGATGCTCTTCACTGGCATATGCTTTGTAAAGAAAATGCTTACTCTATTTTCAATCCTTGCACGAACAATCCAAAATTTCAATTCCTGCTATAAGAATTCATGCCAGTTATGGTCTGGCATTAACACAATTGGGTGCCTTGGCAGTTATGCAGCTGGAAGAGCTATTTTATCAACACTTCAGCACAGGTGTATGCTTCACAGAGATGGTACTGTTGGATCATGTTGTCATTGATGCCAATGGTTTGGTCATTTAGGAGATTGCTGGATCATATGCCATTGGTGTAAATGGTTTGGTTTGATTGATGTCAAGTAATTGATTGATATGATGCCCTTGATGAGAATGATATATGTCCAAGTGGAATCCAATTGATAAAGATGGATCATTGATATGATGCACTTGATATATGTCCAAGTGGAAACCAATTGATAAAGATAGATCATTGATATGATGCATTGATGAAGATAGATCAATGAAGTTGTTGGTGAAACTATCCTGGATGGATAGTGCTTGTCATACCATTTCCAGTGGTATGTGGAATGTCACATAACTCCTCACGGTTTGAGAGTTATGGCCTTATGAAGTTGGAGGACCCCCATATGATGGCTTGAAGCCCCAAAAGGTCAAAGAAGTAAAAGTGATTGAAACGAAGAAATCATTATTTAAACGATAAAGTAAAGTGACAAAATCAAGATGGATTATTTAAATGATAAAGTAAAGTGACAAAATCAAGAAGGAATATTTAAATGATAAAGTATTGGAGAACTTTCTATTCATGGAAAGTGGTTAAC
>ML802656.1:178561-191965 GCA_009831015.1 Picea engelmannii | reverse complement strand
GATACACATGCTGAAGCAAGCACCTCAAAGAAGCATGAGGTAAGTCCATCAAAGAAAGAAGACAATGTTGCAAAACAACCATCTACACAAGGTAAAGAAAATTTCAAAAGAACAAAGCAAGGAAGAAATCAAGAAGCCATTTTCGAGACACCAAAGCAAAGGTATGAAAGTATTTTTCATGGGCATTGTTATTCATGTAATGGATATGGTCACAAAACTTTTGAATGTAGATCTTATGAAATGAGATATAATGGAAGATTCCATAACACCACAAGGTGTTGGACATGTGATCAAATATGACATATTGTTGTTCACTGAAACTCTATGAGATGCTACAACTCTAGTGGATTTGGCCACAAATCCCAGGAGTGCTGGAACACAAGAAGAAAGTCCATGATGAGGACTTCACATAGCATGGCTAGAAGAAGGAATGAAGTAAGAAAGGGAGACATCTTTGAAAAGATGGATACTCAGAGCTCAATTTCTGAAGAGAAGGGTCATCTACAGAAGTGGGTGAAGAAGATAGAGCAGCCAGATCAGAATGAAAGATTAAAGGAAAGTTCAAATGTGTCATCTACTAAGGTACACACAGGCAACAATGGTGATAGTCGCGTGTACACCTGTGCTGACCTTGAATAGGTCACGTACACACACGCTCAGTTATGCAGCAGGCTGCATGTCTTTTGTAAAGCCTTGGGAAAAAGGCAATGCACATGGCTTGGAGTTTGATGTGATGGTATAACTCTGTACTGCAGAGTCTGACATTGTTTATTGTAGGTTCCGACACTGTTTGTTGCAGATTTTCATGGTTCTAAGTGAGATCACGCAAGATTATGATATAAAATAAATATTGGGTGCATGCCACTAACCCATGAGTATGGTTTGATGCTGATCTGTTGGAGTACATGGCTGGAACTTTTTGAAGTTTCAATGATATATCTTATGATGTATTATTGGAAGCATATGGTATTGTTGGATATCACGGTGCATTTAATATTGGAAGTAGATGGTATTGTTGGATATCAGGGTGCATGTATTATTGGAAGCATATGGTATGGTTGGATATCAGGGTGCATGCATTTTTCATGTGGATGGGCTACACATTGAGACATGTAGTTGATGGTCATGTTGTGCATTATTGGGGAATCTTAGCTTATTGACGCATGGTTGATATACTTGCTAGGTGCAAGTAATGATGCATGATGGTACACTCATGGATGGCACATGTTTGACATATTGGTAGATGCACATGTTGGCATATTGGTAGATGCACATGTTGGCATATGGTGGATACATTTCATGGATGATGTCTTTTGGCACATTGTTGATGTACATGATTGATGTACATGGGTATTGTGCATGGTGGGAACATTTTGGTACATGATGTACTTGGTGGATATATTGTTCACGATTCTCTATTTTGATGACATATCTTTTGTTTCATGATGTATGGTATGGCACAAGTTTGATGCATGAACATGTCCAAGGCTCATCATATGATAGCATATTGTTCATCTTGCAGAGAAGATAGGGGGAGACATACCCTTAGGGGGATTCATTCTTCTTCCCATGGTTCTAGAAAAGAGACCTATATTTGAAGAAAGAGCACATAAGCATAATTCCAAGGGGAGCGATGGTCATAGGGGGAGTATGTTCGATGTATTTTCAACATTACATCAGATTGATATCCCTTGTTCAAAAGGTGAGAGATTAAACAGCGGCAACAAGACAGGGGGAGCAACCCCAGGAGGAGAATGGCCCTTTGCCATTGATGTCAAAGGGGGAGAGATAATCACATTGATATATTCTCATGGTGAGATCACACAATGGTATAATAAAAAATATAATCACATTGATGTGATCGATGTCTATTGATGGGGAGAGATTGATGTGGAGAGATAGTCACATTGACTATTGATGAAGAATCATTCCTTGTCTACATGTTGACATCAATAATTAATAATTGGAGTTGACATCAATGTTGGTATTGCCATCAATGCCAAAGGGGGAGATTGTTGGATCATGTTGTCATTGATGCCAATGGTTTGGTCATTTAGGAGATTGTTGGATCATACGTCATTGATGTAAATGGTCTGGTTTGATTGATGTCATTGATTGATTGATATGATGCCCTTGATGAGAATGATATATGTCCAAGTGGAATCCAATTGATAAAGATGGATCATTGATATGATGCACTTGATATATGTCCAAGCGGAAACCAATTGATAAAGATAGATCATTGATATGATGCATTGATGAAGATAGATCAATGAAGTTGTTGGTGAAACTATCCTAGATGTATAGTGATTGTCATACCATTTCCGGTGGTATGTGGAATGTCACATAACTCCTCACAGTTTGAGAGTTATGGCCTTATGAAGTTGGAGGACCCCCATATGATGGCTTGAAGCCCCAAAAGGTCAAAGAAGAAAAAGTGCTTGAAAATAAGAAATCATTATTTAAATGATAAAGTAAAGTGACAAAATCAAGATGGATTATTTAAATGATAAAGTAAAGTGACAAAATCAAGAAGGAATATTTAAATGATAAAGTATTGGAGAACTTTCTATTCATGGAAAGTGGTTAACCCTAAAATAAAGAAAATAGGTTAAGCGACCCTGCAATGGGTTAAGTAACCTAGAAATGGGTTAAGTGACCTAGTAGATGAAAGTATAAAGAAGAAGCTAGAATCTTTTTTAAAATGTACATTTGGTGAGAATCCTTTTAGTGGATCAATGGAGAGCTTCTTGGTAATATCTTTTGGAGTATTGATGGCTTCTTGTCAGAGAATCTCATTGGTGTGGATCTCTTGAGCATGATTGAAGATATATTCCAAGGAAGAAAGCGAGAGGAGGATCTCTTGGACGCATCAAAGTTTCGGCAATGTCGGAGATATTGACAACAAATTCTCAGATTCACAGAAAACCCTATTTCCTGATGCCCACCTTGGCTGTCTATGTATAGGGTGCGTGTACACATGGGTTAGTTATGTATAGGGTGAGTGTACACGCAGGTTGACTGTGTACAGGGAGCGTGGAATGAATAACCTCTTCGAGATTTGTGTTTGAGTTGGTGCCAAGCTCTTGGATGATGAGGCAGGTTCCAGATCTGCATTCTATGACCTCAGATCTATCACTAAGACTCTAGTATGGTTACATTATTGTCTTGATAGATGGTATTGTTTGATATGTTGTGAATTCTTAGGGAATTCTTGGTATGGATTCTATGATGTAGCTCAGTTTGGTTGATTTGGTTGATGGAGTGAGCATCACTCTTGTGATTCAGTAGTGACATGATTTCTATTTGGAGAATAGAGATGAGAGTGTATTTGAAGACAATGGGAGTAGCTATTTGGAAGGAAACCATCGGTGGATATGTTCTTTTCAAGAACAAGTGAAAGTTTGCAGCTCAAAGGGATGGAAAGAAGAATGATGCATTGGCTCTCAAGACAATTCTTAGTGGACTTTCAAGCCCTATCAAAGAGAGCATGGGACAATGCACTTCCGCCAATGATATATGGCTAAAGCTAGAGGGGAAATATCAAAGCAAGGAAGAGAAAGAAGAAATTGAAGACCACTCTATCAAGATCATCAATGGTAAAGAATCATCAAAACCTCTTGAAAGCATTATTTCTAAATGTGATTTTGAAAACATTTCAAGAGAAGATAAAGAATCAAGTGATAATAGCACAAAGGAAGATCTTGAAGACATTTCAAATGAAGGCAAAGATGTATGTGTTGATGTTGGCAGAAAGGAAGATCATGAAGATATTTCAAATGATGGTAAAGAATACTCAAAAGCCCTTGAATGCAATGATGATGATGATGAATTTTTCTCTACAAGTGAAGAAGAATATGTAGATATAGTTTGTAGTGGATTTGGCCACAAATCCCAGGAGTGTTGGAACACAAGAAGAAAGTCCATGATGAGGACTTCACATAGCATGGCTAGAAGAAGGAATGAAGTAAGAAAGGGAGACATCTTTGAAAAGATGGATACTCAGAGCTCAAGTTCTGAAGAGAAGGGTCATCTACAGAAGTGGGTGAAGAAGACAAAGCAACCAGATCAGAATGAAATATTGAAGGGAAGTTCAAATGTGTCATCTACTAAGGCACACACAGGTAACAGTGGTGATAGTCGCATATACACACGTTCTGAACCTGAATAGGTCGCGTACACACACGCTCAGTTGTGCAGTAGGCCGCGTGTCTGTTGTAAAGCCTCGGGAAAAAGGCAATGCACATGGCTTGGAGTTTGATGTGATGGTATAACTCTGTACTACAGAGTCTGACATTGTTTATTGCAGGTTCTGATACTATTTGCTACAGGTTTTCATGGTTCTAAGTGAGATCATGCAAGGTTATGATATAAAATAAATATTGGGTGCATGACACTAACCCATGAGTATGGTTTGATGCTGATCTGTTGGAGTACATGGCTGGTACTTTTTGAAGTTTCATTGATATATCTTATGACGTACTATTGGAAGCATATGGTATTGTTGGATATCAGGGTGCATGCATTTTCATCTGGATGGGCTACACATTGAGACATGTAGTTGATAGTGATGTTGTGCATTATCGGGGAATCTTAGCTTATTGGAGCATGGTTGATATACTTGCTAGGCGCAAGTAATGATGCATGATGGTACACTCATGGATGGCACATGTTTGACATATTGGTAGATGCACATGTTGGCATATTGGTAGATGAACATGTTGGCATATGGTGGATACATTTCATAGATGATATCTTTTGGCACATTGTTGATGTACATGATTGACGTACATGGGTGTTGTGCATGGTGGGCACATTTTGGTACATGATGTACTTGGTGGATATATTGTTCATGATTCTCTATTTTGATGACATATCTTTTGTTTCATGATGTATGGTATGGCACAAGTTTTATGCATGAACAGGTCCAAGGATCGTCATATGATAGCATATTGTTCATCTTGCATAGAAGATAGGGGGAGACATACCCTTAGGGGGAGTCATTCTTCTTCCCATGTTTCTAGAAAAGAGACCTATATTTGAAGAAAGAGCACATAAGCATAATTCTAAGGGGAGTGATGGTCACAGTGGGAGTATGTTCGATGCATTTTCAACATTACATCATATTGATATCCCTTGTTCAAAAGGGGAGAGATTATACAGTGGCAACAAGACAGGGGGAGCAACCCCAAGAGGAGAATGGCCCTTTGCCATTGATTTCAAAGGGGGAGAGATAATCACTTTGATGTATTCTCATGGTGAGATCACACAATGGTATAGTAAAAAAGATAATCACATTGATGTGATTGATGTCTATTGATGGGGAGAGATTGATGTGGAGAGATAGTCACATTGACGATTGATTAAGAAGCATGCCTTGTCTACATGTTGACATCAATAATTGATAATTGGAGTTGACATCAATGTTGGTATTGCCATCAATGCCAAAGGGGGAGATTGTTGGATCATGTTGTCATTGATGCCAATGGTTTGGTCATTTAGGAGATTGTTGGATCATTTGTCATTGATGTAAATGGTTTGGTTTGATTGATGTTATTGATTGATTGATATGATTCCCTTGATGAGAATGATATATGTCCAAGTGGAATCCAATTGATAAAGATGGATCATTGATATGATGCACTTGATAAATGTCCAAGTGGAAACCAATTGATAAAGATAGATCATTGATATGATGCATTGATGAAGATAGATCAATGAAGTTGTTGGTGAAACTATCCTAGATGGATAGTGCTTGTCATACTATTTCTGGTGGTATGTTGAATGTCACATAACTCCTCACAGTTTGAGAGTTATGGCCTTATGAAGTTGGAGGAACCCCATATGATGGCTTGAAGCCCCAAAAGGTCAAAGAAGCAAAAGTGCTTGAAAAGAAGAAATCATTATTTAAATGATAAAGTAAAGTGACAAAATCAAGATGGATTATTTAAATGATAAAGTAAAGTGACAAAATCAAGAAGGAATATTTAAATGATAAAGTATTGGAGAACTTTCTATTCATGGAAAGCGGTTCACCCTGAAATAAGGAAAATAGGTTAAGTGACCTAGAAATGGGTTAAGTAACCTAGAAATGGGTTAAGTGACCTAGAAGATGAAAGTATAAAGAAGAAGCTAGAATCTTTTGTAAAATGTACATTTGGTGAGAATCCTTTTAGTGGATCAATGGAGAGCTTCTTGGTAATATCTTTTGGAGTATTGATGGAAAGCTTCTTGTGAGAGAATCTCATTGGTGTGGATCTCTTGAGCATGATTGAAGATCTATTCTGAGGAAGAGAGCGAGAGGAGGATCTCATGGACGCATCAAAGTTTCGGCAATGTCGGAGATCTTGACAGCAAAAGTCTCGGATTCACAGAAAACCCTATTTTCTAATGCCCACGCGGGTTGTCTATGTATAGGGTGAGTGTACACGCGGGCTGGTTGTGTATAGGGTAAGTGTACACATGGGCTGACTGTATACAGGGACCGTGGACTGAATAACCTCATGGAGATTTGTGTTTGAGCTTGTGCCAAGCTCTTGGATGATGAGGGAGGTTCCAGATCCTCATTCTATGGCCTCAGCTCTATCACTAAGACACTCGTATGGTTACATTATTGTCTTGATAGATGCTATTGTTTGATATGTTGTGAATGCTTAGGGAATTCTTGGTATGGATTCTATGATGTAGCTCAATTTGGTTGATTTGGTTGATGGAGAGAGCAACACTCTTGTGATTCAGTAGTGACATGATTGCTATGGTATACTAGTTATTTATACATGATTGAGATAACACTCATATTGATTTATGGTGGAGCATGAGCAAGCTATTGAAGAGCTTGGATGTGTTGTGACTAGCTGTGGATCAGTTTGGACAGTGGAAGATAGAAGAGAAAGTGATTGCAGGTTGTAGAGTATCTGAGCATGTGAAGCAAAGCAAAACCCTAGTTGCTCAAGAGCATACGCTTGTTACATTATACACCGACTGCGTTCACACGTGGGTTGTAGTGATCCAGGGAGTGTACACATGTGGGCTGCACTACTGACAGGTCGCGTACCTATTGACAGATTGATATCTGTTGAGGATTGTTGCCTCATCTCACTTGGTTCTAAAAATGTAAGTTGAGTCTTGCATATAGAGCTGGTGCTCTTGTAGAGTTGTACTCTATTCAGTTGTTGCTGATAAACCCCAAGGATTGTAGTTTGTAATAAAAATAAAATTGTACATACATCTTGTGTTCTTTGTGTCCATTGTGATGATGACTTGTTGATGATATATTGCTAATATATGTTGCTGATATGTGCCTACATCTAATTGGTTATAAATGACAACAATGGGTAATGAATAAATGTTGGATGCTAATTGATGAGTTTTTGTGAAAAAGGGAAGTTTTGGGAAAAAGAGCCCCACACTCATTCACCCCCGCTCTAAGTGTGGTAAGTGTGTCCAATAATTGGTTTCAGAGTAGGCCTTCACTACAGGACTTAACAAGTTTGAAGGAGATCCATAGACACACAAATGGATGATGAAATTCCAATCCTTGATGAGGAAAACTATTCTTCTTGGAGAATAGAGATGAGAGTGTATTTGAAGACAATGGGAGCAGCTATTTGGAAGGCAACCATCGATGGATATGTTCCGTTGAAGAACAAGACAAAGTTTGTAGCTCAAAGGGAAGGAAATAAGAATGATACATTGGCTCTCGAGACAATTCTTAGTGGACTCTCAAGCCCTATCAAAGAGAGCATGGGACAATGCACTTCCGCCAATGATCTATGGCTAAAGCTAGAGGAGACATATCAAAGAAAGGAAGAGAAAGAAGAAATTAAAGACCACTCCATCAAGATCATCAAAGGTAAAGAAACATAAAAAACTCTTGAATGCAATATTTCTAAATGTGATTTTGAAAACATTTCAAGTGAAGATAGAATCAAGTGATAACAACACAAAGGAAGATCTTGAAGACATTTCAAATGAAGGCAAAGAAGTATGTGTTGATGTTGGCAAAAAGAAAGATCATGAAGATATTTCAAATGAAGGTAAAGAAAACTCAAAAGCCCTTGAATGAAATGATGACGATGATGAATTTTTCTTTACAAGTGAAGAAGAAGATGTAGATATAGTTTGTGTAAAGTTTGATGGTATTTATCCCATGAAGAGAATAGAAGGAAATCGATTAAAACTTCAAAACGAAATTGAAGAGGGTTTATATATGTATAGGAGTGATCATTTTTATACACACTATAACTATCTTTCGGATAACACTAAGAAGTTCCTTAGGAGGAGTCAAAGGCACATCTTGAAGTTAAAGGGAATGCTCAAAGAACAACAAGAGAGTTCTAAATTAGAAGAAAAGGAAGAAGAGATCACAAGACTAAAGAATGGAAAAGAAGACATGAAAATAGATGATGAGATTAGTAAAAGTTTTGAAACTATTGTCCATCTCAAGACCCAAATTGGAGAAGCCAAAAGAATAGAGGAACTATTGAAGATTCAAATATATGAAAAGGAAGATTCATGTTGCAAGTTAGAAGCTGAAATTATTGACCTTAGAAAGAAGGTGGAAAAGTCAAAGAAATTCTTGAATAGCTCACGAATCTTGGATGAGATCTTGGAAAGTCAAAGACCATCATGTGATAAATCAGGTCTTGGATACAAAGGAGAAGATACACATGCTGAAGCAAGCACCTCAAAGAAGCATGAAGTAAGTCCATCAAAGAAAGAAGACAATGTTGCAAAACAACCATCTACACAAGGCAAAGAAAATTTCAAAAGAACAAAACAAGGAAGAAATCAAGAAGCCATTTTCGGGACACCAAAGCAAAGGTATGAAAGTATTTTTCATTGGCTTTGTTATTCATGTAATGGATATGGTCACAAATATTTGGAATGTAGATCTTATGAAAGGAGATATAATGGAAGATTCCATAACACCACAAGGTGTTGGAGATGTGATCAAATAGGACATATTGCTATTCACTGTAACTCTATGAGATGCTACAACTGTAGTGGATTTGGCCACAAATCCCAAGAGTGCTGGAACACAAGAAGAAAGTCCATGATGAGGACTTCACATAGCATGGCTAGAAGAAGGAATGAAGTAAGAAAAGGAGACATCTTTGAAAAGATGGATAATCAGAGATCAAGTTTTGAAGAGAAGGGTCATCTACAGAAGTGGGTGAAGAAGACAGAGCAACCAGATCATAATGAAAGATTGAAGGGAAGTTCAAATGTGTCATCTTCTAAGGCACACGCAGGTATCAGTGGTGACAGTCACGTGTAAACGTGTGCTGACACTGAATAGGTTGTGTACACACACGCTTAATTTTGCAGTAGTCCGCGTGTCTGTTGTAAAGCCTTGGGAAAAAGGCAATGCACATGGCTTGGAGTTTGATGTGATGGTATAAATCTGTACTGCAGAGTTTGACATTGTTTATTGCAGGTTTTGACACTGTTTGTTGCAGGTTTTCATGGTTCTAGTTGAGATCACGCAAGCTTATGATATAAAATAAATATAATAGAAATGCCTTCATACTTTTTTTTTCTCCAAGTTTTCTGTAAGCTTTTTCTTTTGCGATATTTGGATGCTCTTCACTGGCATATGCTTTGCAAATAAAATGCTTACTCTATTTTGAATCCTTGCACGAACAATCCAAACTTTCAATTCCTGCTATAAGAATTCATGCCAGTTATGGTCTGGCATTAACACAGTTGGGTGCCTTGGTAGTTATGCAGCTGGAAGAGCTATTTTATCAACACTTCAGCACATGTGTATGCTTCACAGAGATGGTACTGTTGGATCATGTTGTCATTGATGCCAATGG
This sequence comes from Picea engelmannii, assembly GCA_009831015.1. NCBI lineage: Eukaryota > Viridiplantae > Streptophyta > Pinopsida > Pinales > Pinaceae > Picea > Picea engelmannii. Next base: position 182,144 of record ML802656.1, on the reverse strand, counting down.
TTTGGTCATTTAGGAGATTGCTGGATCATATGCCATTGGTGTAAATGGTTTGGTTTGATTGATGTCAAGTAATTGATTGATATGATGCCCTTGATGAGAATGATATATGTCCAAGTGGAATCCAATTGATAAAGATGGATCATTGATATGATGCACTTGATATATGTCCAAGTGGAAACCAATTGATAAAGATAGATCATTGATATGATGCATTGATGAAGATAGATCAATGAAGTTGTTGGTGAAACTATCCTAGATGGATAGTGCTTGTCATACCATTTCCAGTGGTATGTGGAATGTCACATAACTCCTCACGGTTTGAGAGTTATGGCCTTATGAAGTTGGAGGACCCCCATATGATGGCTTGAAGCCCCAAAAGGTCAAAGAAGTAAAAGTGCTTGAAACGAAGAAATCATTATTTAAACGATAAAGTAAAGTGACAAAATCAAGATGGATTATTTAAATGATAAAGTAAAGTGACAAAATCAAGAAGGAATATTTAAATGATAAAGTATTGGATAACTTTCTATTCATGGAAAGTGGTTAACCCTAAAATAAGGAAAATAGGCTAAGTGACCTAGAAATGGGTTAAGTAACCTAGAAATGGGTTAAGTGACCTAGAAGATGAAAGTATAAATAAGAAGCTAGAATCTTTTGTAAAATGTACATTTGGTGAGAATCCTTTTAGTGGATCAATGGAGAGCTTCTTGGTAATATCTTTTAGAGTATTGATGGAAAGCTTCTTGTGAGAGAATCTCATTGGTGTAGATCTCTTGAGCATGATTGAAGATCTATTCCGAGGAAGAGAGCGAGAGGAGGATCTCATGGACGCATCAAAGTTTTGGCAATGTCGGAGATATTGACGACAAAAGTCTCGGATTCACAGAAAACCCTATTTTCTTATGCCCACACGGGCTGTTTGTGTACAGGGTGCATGTACAGGCGGGCTGGCTGTGTATAGGGTGAGTGTACACGCGAACTGACTATGTACAGGGAGCGTGGACTGAATAACCTCATGGAGATTTGTGTTTGAGCTGGTGCCAAGCTCTTGGATGATGAGGCAGGTTCCAGATCTACATTCTATGGCCTCATATCTATCACTAAGACATTGGTATGGTTAGATTATTGTCTTGATAGATGCTATTGTTTGATATGTTGTGAATGCTTAGGGAATTCTTGGTATAGATTCTATGATGTAGCTCAGTTTGGTTGATTTGGTTGATGGAGTGAGAAACACTCTTGTGATTCAGTAGTGACATGATTGCTATGGTATACTAGTTATTTATACATGATTGAGATAACACTCATATTGATTTATTGTGGAGCATGAGCAAGCTTTTGGAGAGCTTGGATGTGTTGGGACTGGCTGTGGATCAATTTGGACAGTGGAAGACAGAAGAGAAAGTGATTGCAGGTTGCAAAGGATCTGAGCATGTGAAGCAAAGCAAAACCCTAGTTGCTCAAGAGCATACGCTTGTTACATTATACACCGGCCGCGTTCACATGCGAGTTGTAGTGATCCAGGGAGCATACACACGCGGGTTGTAGTGATCCAGGGAGCGTACACACAAGGGCTGCACTATTGATAGGTCGCGTACCTATTGACAGATTGATATCTATTGAGGATTGTTGCCTCATCTCAGTTGGTGCTGAGAATGTAAGCTGAGTCTTGCATATAGAGCTGGTGCTCTTGTAGAGTTGTACTCTATTAAGTTATTGCTGATAAACCCCAAGGATTGTAGTTTGTAATAAAAAGAAAATTGTACATACATCTTGTGTTCTTTGTGTCCATTGTGATGATGACTTCTTGGTTATATATTGATGATATGTGTTGCTGATATGTTCCTACATCTAACTGGTTATAAATGAAAACAATGGGTAATGAATAAATGTTGAATGCTAATTGATGAGTTTTTGTGCAAGAGGAAAGTTTTGGGAAAAAGAGCCCCACACTCATCCAACCCCCCTCTAGGTGTGGTAAGTGTGTCCAACAATTGGTTTCAGAGCAGGCCTTCACTAGAAGCCTTAACAAGCTTGAAGGAGATCCATAGACACACAAATGGATGATGAAATTCCAATCCTTGATGAGGAAAACTATTCTACTTGGAGAATAGAGATGAGAGTGTATTTTAAGACAATGGGAGCAACTATTTGGAAGGCAACCATCGGTGGATATGTTCTTTTGAAGAACAAGTCAAAGTTTGCAGCTCAAAGGGAAGGAAAGAAGAATGATGCATTGGGTCTCAAGACAATTCTTAGTGGACTCTCAAGCCCTATCAAAGAGAGCATGGGACAATGCACTTCCACCAACTATCTATGGCTAAAGCTAGAGGAGACATATTAAAGCAAGGAAGAGAAAGAAGAAATTGAAGACCACTCCATCAAGATCATCAAAAACTCTTGAATGCATTATTTCTAAATGTGATTTTGAAAACATTTAAAGTGAAGATAAAGAATCAAGTGATAATAGCACAAAGGAAGATCTTGAAGACATTTCAAATGAAGGCAAAGAAGTATGTGTTGATGTTGGCAAAAAAGAAGATCATGAAGATATTTCAAATGAAGGTAAAGAACACTCAAAATCCCTTGAATGCAATGATGATGATGATGAATTTTTCTCTACAAGTGAATAAGAAGATGTAGATATAGTTTGTGTAAAGTTTGATGGTATTTATCCCATGAAAATAATAGAAGGAAATCAATCAAAACTTCAAAAGGAAATTGAAGAGGGTTTATATATGTATAGGAGTGATAATTTTTATACACACTATAACTATTTTTCGGATAACACTAAGAAGTTTCTTAGGAGGATTCAAAGGCACATCTTGAAGTTAAAGGGAATGCTCAAAGAACAAGAAGAGAGTTCTAAATTAGAAGAAAAGGAAGAAGAGATCACAAGAATAAAGAATGGAAAAGAAGACATGAAAATAGATGACGAGATTAGTAAAAGTTTTGAAACTATTGTCCATCTCAAGACCCAAATTGAAGAAGCCAAAATAATAGAGGAACTATTGAAGATTCAAACAAATGAAAAGGAAGATTTATGTTGCAAGTTAGAAGCTTAAATTGTTGACCTTAGAAAGAAGGTGGAAAATTCAAACAAATTCTTGAATAACTGACGAATCTTAAATGAGATCTTGGAAAGTCAAAGATGTTACACATTATTTTCGTCATCCCTATGACCATTAATGATGTAAACCTATATGTTGCCTTCAGAGGGGTCAGTGGCCTGAGTTCGTGAAGAGAGAAGGGAGAAGAACTTTTCCTTAGAAAAATGTTGCATTTTCCTGTGTAAAAACCTTATAAAAAAGGAAGTTCGCAGGCTGCTTATGTATTAGGGTGCGAGAATGCCTGATTCTCGCAGGCTGCATCATAACTAGGGTGCGAATAGTTCACAGGTTGCATTATAAGCAGGGTGCGAGAATGCTTACATGTGGGATAAACGAGCATTTTCTCGAATCTTCTAGAAGGAGAAACTTCCATGGTGAGGTGGCATCCGAATGGTTTGGATCTTACTCGCTTTCATGATTTAGTGGGATCATCCTAACCTCCTCACCTTATCCTTTTCAACTTATAAAAGGAG
>ML802656.1:129927-159311 GCA_009831015.1 Picea engelmannii | reverse complement strand
TGAAATAATTTATTTTGTATTCACTTTGAATTATAATACACTCATCACTTCACTTTATTATTTACCTTTTAAAATCTCTTAAACCACTTTGATTACTTTGACCTTTTGGGGCTTCTAGATGGCATATGAGGGTCCTCCAACTTAAGGCCATAACTCTCAAACCGTGAGGAGTTATGTGATGTTCTACATACCACCAAAAATGGAATGACATGTACTATCCATATAGAATAGTATTATCTGAAAATATATCATAACTCATACCGTTACCCATCAAACAAACTTGGGTCCATTATCCAAACCTGGGGTCTCCAACTTCTCATGGCCATAACTCTCTAACCGTGAGGAATTATGTGACGTTCCACATACCCCCGGAAATGACATGACAAGAACTATCCATCTAGGATTTTCCCTGACAAATTCACTTTCCTTCATCTCATTATTCCTCAATTAAGCATGGGTTTTCTTACTCCACAAAGCGTCTTCCCATGACGACTTTCACCATAAGGGGACCACTTTGGAGTTCATCCATATTTATTTCTTATCAACCATGACAAAACAATAATGAGTCATATTTACATCAAACACTATTGGGTCCATTACCCAAACCTTTATGCTATGGGTCTTTCTTCAAGGGTTGACATCAATGACAACCAACCTTAATCAACACTTATTGGTGTGGATCTCTTAAGCATGATTGAAGATCTATTCTGAGGAAGAGAGAAAGAGGAGGATCTCATGGACGCATCAAAGTTTCAGCAATGTCGGAGATCTTGATGGAAAAATTCTCGGATTCACAGAAAATCCTATTTTCTGATGCCCACACGGGTTGTCTGTGTATAGGGTGTGTGTACACGCGCGCTGGCTGTGTATAGGGTGAGAGTACATGTGGGCTGATTATGTACAGGGAGCGTGGACTGAATAACCTCATGGAGATTTGTGTTCGAACTGGTGCCAAGCTCTTGGATTATGAGGCAGGTTCCAGATCTGCATTGTATGGCCTCAGATCTATCACTAAGACACTCATATGGTTACATTATTGTCTTGATAGATGCTATTGTTTGATATGTTGTGAATTCTTAGGGCATTCTTGGTATGGATTCTATGATGTAGCTTAGTTTGGTTGATTTGGTTGATGGAGTGAGCAACACTCTTGTGATTCAATAGTGGCATGATTGCTATGGTATACTAGTTATTTATACATGATTGAGATAGCACTCATATTGATTTATTGTGGAGCATGAGCAAGCTATTGGAGAGCTTGGATGTGTTGTGACTGGCTGTGGATCAGTTTGGACAGTGGAAGACAAAAGAGAAAGTGATTGCAGGTTGCATAGGATCTGATCATGTGAAGCAAAGAAAAACCCTAGTTGCTCAAGAGCATACACTTGTTACATTATACACTGGCCGTGTTCACACGAGGGTTGTAGTGATCCAGGGAGCGTACACACGTGGGCTACACTACTAACAGGTCGCATACTTGTTGACAGATTGATATTTGTTGAGGATTGTTGCCTCATCTCAGTTGGTGCTGAGAATGTAAGTTGAGTCTTGCATATAGAGCTGGTGCTCTTGTAGAGTTGTACTCTATTCAGTTGTTGCTGATAAACCTCAAGGATTGTAGTCCGTAATAAAAAGAAAATTGTACATACATCTTGTGTTCTTTGTGTTCATTGTGATGATGACTTGTTGATGATGACTTGTTGATATATGTTGCTGATATGTGCCTACATATAACTGGTTATAAATGACAACAATGGGTAATGAATAAATGTTGAATGCTAATTGATGAGTTTTTGTGCAAGAGGGAAGTTTTGGGAAAAAGAGCCCCACACTCATTCACCCCCCCTCTAAGTGTGGTAAGTGTGTCCAACAGGTATTTGGTCTATTTAGCACTTCGTGTATCTTCAAACCTTGTGCAGAGAACTGATACAAGTCCTCTTCCTGCAATCCACCACTTCCACACTTCTAATACTTCAAATTGTTCCAAATAGACATTTTCTATTTGCAAGCCAATCAAGAGAGTAGAACTTGCATTTCAATTGATTTCTCATGTATGTAAATGTAGGGATCATGATGTCAACCAAGAAAATATGAGTGGTCAACTCAGGCACGTTTTTTCTTTACCATTTAAAAGATTGATTGCAAGATTTTCCTATGATCATATTTCTGCAGTGTGCACAACGATATCCTTGCTACATCTGCAGTTTGCACAGATATTTGTTGGACAGGAAAGAGTTGGTATTCTCAGTGTTTGTGCAAAGGATCCATTCTCAATGTCTGTGTAGATGATCCATTTAATGACTACACATGAAAATATCAACACCCGTGCATTTTTTGCACAATGTTGAGCCATATCTTTCGCACTTGCACATTTTGCACAGTGATTATGCCTGCACAACCAAGACTTAGTTTATTTTCAATACATGTGGAATGAATTCATATAACTCACCGCGCCACACTGGCCTACCACACTTCTAATACTTCGGCTCAAGGCTTTAAAATGCATTGCAATATTTGTCGAACATGAAAGATTTGGTATCCTCAATGTTTGTGTAGAGGATCCATTCTCAACATCTGTATAAATGATCTATATAACGACTACACATGTGAATATAAACACCTATGGATTTTTGCACAATGTTGAGCCATATCTTTCACACTTCCACATTTCACACAGTTACGATGCTCGCACAACCAAGACTTAGTTTATTTTCAATACATGTGCAGTGAATTCATACAACTCACCGCACCACGCCAACCTATGACACTTCCACACTTCTAATACATCGACTCAAGGCTTTAAAATGCATTGCAATAGCAAAAAAATGATTGCCCGAAGCCATATCTTTCACAATTGGGGATTTTTCACAAGCATGACACCCGCACAACTAACACTTAGTCTATTTTCAACACTTGTGCAGAGAATTCATAGAACTCACCACATCGACTTCCCATACTTCTAATACTTCAAACAATTTCCAAATGACACTCTATTTGCAACATATCCAAGTGAGAATAACTTGAATGTTAATTGATTTCATGTGTATGTAAGTTTGGGAGTCATAGCAACGCGAAGCAACACAAGTTATTATAGTTTTTTTTTTTTGATGAAAACGGTTATGTTGCATTAAGCGGCATTCTGGCAAGCTAGAATCAGAAAGTTACAACTCTGAAGAAGGTTGGTGACCTCTAACAGTGCTGCCAACCTTCTTGTGAATGTCTTGGGAGACCAATCCCATCTGCTCCTTGAGCTAATTCGAGAAAAGGACAAAGAGTTCATACATGAGTAAATTCTCACAAACTGTGAGCATAGTAGAAGACAGAAGCAAAGCATTAAACCGAGGGGGATGAACTTTTCCCCTTAATGTAGGGATCTAGCTTTTTCTGAGAACCTAAAGAAGTGTTGGAGGCCGCCTCCTTTTCTCTGCGCGCTTTGTTGGTCCTTCACCCTCGGGTAAGGGGTGGAGACGGAACTGAATTGTCTTCAGGTTCAGAAGTTCCCCCAGAGCCGCTAGAGGGGGTTGTAATAGCCAGACCTGCATGGGCAAAGGGTTCCAGATCTAAAGCCCGAATTTCTCTCGCTGCTACTGAATTTGGGGGGGTGGAATCTGAGATACTTTCATCTGCCGGAGGGTCTTCCTTAACTACTGTTGCTTCTGGATCTAGGGCTTCATCTTCCTTCAACGCATCAAAGCTGTTTTTATTTTCTAGAGTTGCCTCTGCTGAATGAGTGGCCTTCGGGGCCTGGGCTAGTGGATCCTTTCACCTTGTCTGTCTTCGTCAAATGGGTTGAAAATCATCTTCTTTGACTGGTCCCGGCTCCTCGGAGGCTTTGGGGCAGCTTTTTGCGAAGTGACCGTAAGCATGGCACCAGAGGCACTTAAAGGGAATCTGCTCGTAGTCCAGCTCTTGGATATGGCACCATTCCCCCAGGGATAGCTTAATGGCTTCCGGAAGACCTTCCTTGCGGTTAACCTCAACACAAATGTAAGCGCAGGTAAATTGGTCCCCTTTCGGCTCCGCATTGTCCAGGAAACGCCCAAGCTTATTTCCAATGTCCTCCAGAGAATTTTTCCCCCAGAGATGCAAGGGAAGGTGAGGCAGCCTAACCCAAACAAGGGTTGTGGTGATCTCGGATTTTGGGTTGAAGTCAAGAGTCCAGGGGGCTAAGAACATTCCTCTTGACCCCATGAAATAGGGTCCATATCTGAAAACTAAATCACAGTCCTCTTTCCTCGTGAAACTGAAGACAAAAAAACCCCTGCCTACTGCGCACAGAGAAACGTTTCCCTGTATCAGCGACTTCCAACGGTCATCCATCCATGCCTCCACTGTTTTGGGGCTAGGCCATAACCTCGTAAACTTTCCGATGAGGTCCTTTTTGGCTAGGTGAAGGGAAAGATTGCAAGGTCCCTCTGGAGATAGCTCCAGAGAAGGGATCTCCTCCAACTTCTTAACAAACTTAGACGAGAGAGAAGGCTTGGATTTGGGTCCTGCCGAGCGGACTAACGCTTTGAATGCTTCCAGAGGATCTTTTCCCCTCTTGGCAATCGGATCTGGGGCCATCGTAGCAGGGCATCGACCACCAGCAAACAAGAAGACGGAGGCCAAGACCACTGCTCCAAAACGCAGGCAAAACTCAGGCAGGACGCTCTGAAAACGTCGATCCGCGGCCCTATCTGCGGGGATCCCTAAGCAGCTGCTACTGACGAAGATCCACACCCCTGCAAACGAAAAACCAGAGTGGAGGAGGCTAGGGTTTAGGCCCTAGCCGCGTTGACATTCCGTCTCCTTCCGTCTCGCGCCCATGAGGCGACCTGCATATTTTCCCCTTATTGATTCAGACCTTTTTTTTCTTTTCTCATTGATTAGTGTAGGAAGTGTACAAAAGTTATTATAGTTTCTAGCTGTTTATAGTTCTATTTGGTTGGTGATTGCATAAAGTTACTAAACTGAGACATAACAATATAAATTCTTTATTTTGAAATCCTCTCACCCACGTTGTATTAACTTTTTGCTTTGCAAACCATGAAACAAATTACCTGCAACATAAATGAACTACGACAACTATCTTATCATGTGTTCAAGGGTTTACAATGCATTGGAATAGTAGAAGAAACTAATCGTCTGAAGTTGAAGGGAAAAGGAATGTAGACATAGATATGTTGTGTTTAGAAAGAACTCGCAGAAACAATATGCAAGTCTTGTATAGTTTTTCCAGATTTGTAATAATTGAATTGAAGGTGGAAATTTTTGTATAATTTTTGTCATTTTTAAATCTTAGTGAAACAACCTAATTGACTATGCTTTGGGTTTGATATTTAAATTATATATGAATATGCATATATGTCAAACAAATAACTTGTCATTTGGAACCTTCTATACATATCTATATATAATACACTATTGAATAAGACACAATTCACTTTATGCGATGATTAAACATCGTATTAGATATTGAAGTTTAATTGCATTTGGTTCTATTTATGTGAATTATAATATTATTATTAGTGCAAACCAACGACAATAATAATATATAAACACCTAGTTCAATGTTCATTAAAATGTTCCGATAATTTAATTGTAAAAACTCAGTACAAGGACAATACAATGTTTTTTTTTAACATAAATTGAACAAATATATATAAAAGGGGTTGTGCCAAAGCAACAACGTAAAAAAAACTTACATTGAGGGGCATTTAGCTGATTTTTTTTTCAAAATATAACTAGCACAATAATTACATAGCTTGACATTCTTGTTGGGCTATTTTTGAAAGTTTCAAAACTAAAAATGCCTTTACAAAATTGCCCAAGGCACCACCAAATTAAAAAAAACATTCAAGACATGTTTGATGCAATATCCTATATTTCAGAGGCATGTGAGAGGTTTAAAGGATCTTCTTCAATGTCCATTGGCACCATTCCTATAGTAGAGTTCCCAGGTTTATTTTTAGTAGTATCATAATTTGGGACGGGTCTTCCAAGATTTACAGAATCAGAGGTTGAGCGTCGAGCAAGGTCGGCGTCTCGTAGATGGAGGAAGGAAACTTCCATTTCGTTCATTCTTCATGCTAAAGCAGGAGACCATCCTTGAAAACTGTGAACCTTTACTCCATTCGATTGGAGAGCCCAACCATTATTCCTTACAACTCTCGAAGCTTCGTCATTAGTTGTTGGAGAACACCATTGCTTGCTTGACCAACCACTTCCTAGATCCTATGAATTTTCCAATGATCACTCCCTGATGGTTCCATAGGAATGACCTGAGACTTAACCCTGAAACTACTCTAATTGATTGTGAAAACCGAATAGGGAGAGCATGGTTTGTAGAGAACTATAATATCAACACCAAAATGATTAGACATTAAGAGAAAAGCAAAAAAAGAGCTTATATTCTGCTGGAGGAGTCAAATGGAGGCACCAAACGAAAACCTTGGTTGGATATACCAATTCCTTTCTCTTGTGGAATTGAATGGCAAAGAGACATGCAAACGGAGATGGGAGCTTGACCCAGAACTAACGCTTGGAATTCCTCTTGAAACTAGTCTTGCTAAACTAGAAGGATTCAACACGAAGAGAGCAAATGGATTTGTCATATCATAGCTCAAATTACTACATAAGGAGTCTAATACGCGTGAGTGGTAAGGAGACTTGACACAGGCCTCATTAATCCATGCATTTACATTATCACCCTTCACACATATGAGGATGACCCAAGGTACAAGTGCACTGCATCTGGTGGGAGCTCGTGTCATGGATTAGGGTTAGGGAATGGTGAATGCCCCCCTCTTGTAATTTTAATTGATTTCCCCTTGATGCATTCTAGACCCTTCTTTTTTCCATAAGTTCATCATTGGGTTTTAGATTTCTTTTAACATGGTAGAGGTTTATTTCCTCAAATTCTCGAGTTAAGGTGTTAATTCTGTGAAGAATACCACTTAGAATATTATTTTCCATGTAATGTTTGTTGATGATTTCATTGAGTATTAACATTGAGTCTCCAGAGACTGAAAGTTGAGGGATATTACGATCTCTTACTAGTTTTAGACCTACATAAAGAGCATATGCTTCAGCTATGTTGTTTGTTGTTGTCCCCAAACCCCAGGCATAATGAAGCATTACATTTCCTCCTAGGATCTAAGCATTATATTTCCTCCTAGGAATTGGGGGATGACCAGGGTTAGTTTGAAGGTAGGAAGGAATGAAGAAATAAATGACTAAGGAAGGGAGGGACTAAGGATACATAGAAACAAGGAAGATATATAAGAAGAAGAAGATGAGTTTGGAGTACTGCGTAGTGGAAGAAGGTACATGTGGTTGAAGACTGGGGTTGAGGAAGGAGAGTTTCAGAGTGAGTATGAGAGGAGAGAACCCTACACAATAGTCCAGATTGTAGAAATACCGCACATAGAAGGAGAGGACGAGGATTCTCAGTTTAGTTCTATAATAGAAGAGTCATTAAGTCCTACTCAGGATGGATCCTGTGTTGATTCCACGACCATGTGTGCATCACCTAGATCTGAGATAACATTTGAGGATTTGTCGAAAACACTTATAGTTAGCAGAGGAAGACATAGTAGTAGTTTTTAGAGCAGTGGAAGCAGTGCGTCGTGTGAGAGTCAGCAAACTACACCAGGGGGAGGTACTACACAAAACACCATGACAAGGTTAGACAATACATTGAGAATTCTTGAGTTCCAGGGAGTTGGGTTGAAGGACTGAGAATAACATCTATTTGTATGTGAGAGGATTTGGGTCGCGAAGAATGTCGAGGACGAGGCCACAAAGATTGTGCAGTTGGAAACAATATTTAGAAGTAACACATTAGTATGGTACATGACACTGCAGAGTACCATACCAGTACATCAAGCAAGGACACTGGAAGAAATATGACAAGCATTATTGAAAGAGTTCAAGAAGCTGAAGTTTGAGTCGTAGTACATCACAGAATTAAAGGAAATCAAACAAGTGCACAATGGGTTAGTGTGAGACTATGATAAAAGATTTAAGGATTTGATGGGTAGGCTGAAATTTCAAATTCTTGATCAACAACACAAATAATGGTTTATTGTAGAACTATTGCCACACATTCAGTGCTCGCGGATACAACAAAAGGTTGCATCACAACCTTAAGCTTTTGAGATTTCAATGAAGCTGGAAGCTTCTCTTGTAGGAGACGGTAGGGGGATGGCTCAAGTCCAGACATAGTTAATTTCCTTGACAATCCAACTAGCAAAACTGACGAAAGGAAAGGAGAAGCGGAAATAAGTCTTATGTACCAAGTGTAGGACTGAAGGCCATCACAAGGACAAATGCCCACCCTTTGCACAGTATATGGAAACTGGAGCACCAAACCCATTATAAGGAGGAGGATACTGTGAAATATGAAAGACTTGGGGACATCATCCACCTAATTGTCTAATGATGTAGAACTAATAGAGTATGGCAAGGAATTTATTTTGTAACTTTTGCAAGTTAGTAGGGCACGAAGAGAAGGACTACCACACATTCAATTTGATGATAGAGCGCACTTAAGATATGTATAGAATTTAGGAGGAAATTGTTGTGACAGAAGGAGGTGGTCCACAATATAATAATTAGAGAGGCTCCAATCCAGGAAGTCGAGGAGGATTTGGAAGAGGAGGTAGGGGGCCAATAATCTACTACAATTGTAATCAAATGGGGCATTTAACTCGTGACTACCCAAATCCTTGTACAACCTGCACGTATTGTAGAGCACTGGAGCATGTGACAAAAGACTTTCCTCAATTACTTGCGAAGTGGAAAAGAAGAGGAAATCATAACCAAAACCCGAATCAAAACATACAAAAGATATCAGCAGAGATACATGATGAATGACCCAACGTAGTAGCTATCACACGCGGAGAAGCTAAGACAAGAGTTGATGCGACAAACGGAGGGAGGCTGAGTGAGCAATGGGCAAGGAAATCAATAGGACCTATGTTGACATTTGACCCACAGTTAGAAAAAGAGACATATCAACAAACAAGGAATGAGATACTATGACTGGATTGTATAACATCAACATCATCTACAACCCCTGTGGTTGACATGCCTCTGATCCATGATCGTATTATCCCAGAAAGGCCCCTTGAAAAGGTAAGTCCTTTGAAAGAATTTATGAAAAATTGTTTAGCATTGATGAAGGATGAAACTGCATTGAATGCATTGTGCAAAATAATTTATCATTGCACGTAAGAAAGGGAATTCCCTACCGCGTAGAGGGTAGTGAATCAAGTACAGTTTTTTTCCACCGTCTTCTTCCTTTAACTTGTAAACCCATTTATTCTGCAATGCTCTTTTTTCCACAGGCAACTGAACCAAGTCCCAAATATGGTTATTTACCGAGGAATCCATTTCATCTTTCATGCCTTGCTCCCACTTATTTTTAGTGTCTACCTGCATTGCCTCTTCATAACATTCCGATACACCAGAATTAGTCAATAATAAATAATACAATGAAGGAGCGTATCGTTCAGGGGGTCTACTTAACCTAGTAGATCTTCTAACAACACTTGTAGGAGTTTGAGGTGCTTGCTGCTCCTGTTGTTGTAGATTTTGATTTTATAGTAAATTTGGAATTTCCTTTTTAGTGATCTCATTAAGCACTTTGTACTATGGTTTTTCTTTTTCCTATTTCTTTCCCTGCAACCGATTTTTGTACATGACCTTCTCATTGAATTTGACATATCTACTCCTAATGATTTTGTGATTTTCATAATCCCATAAGCAATAACCAAAATCATTAACATTGTATCTAATAAAGGTACACTTCTTGGATTTTTCCTCAATCTTTGTTTTATTTTCTTTATCAATATGGACAAATGCTTCACAACCGAAAGTCTTAACAAAAAAATAGTTTACCTTTTTACCTGTCCATTCCTCCTTTGGAATTCCACCATCCAAAGAGATTGAAGGTCCTCTGTTTATTAAGTAAACAAAAATATCTACAACATCTGCCTAGAACTGTAAGGGCAACCCAACATGCAATCTCATACTCCTTGCATGCTCCATGATTGTCCTGTTCATCCTTTCTGACACACCATTTTCTTGTGGTGTTCCTAGAACTGTTTTCTCTCTACGAATATCATGGTATGAACAATAATCATCAAACTCTTTATTGTAATATTCACCTCCATTTTCTGATCTGAGACACTTCAACCTTTTTCCTGTCTCATTCTCAACCAAAGATTTCATTTCTTAAAAGTATCAAAAACATTAGTTTTTTGTTGAATGCAATAAACCCAAGTTTTTCTAGTTGCATCATCAATAAAAGTAACATAATAATGAGATCCACCAAGAGATGATACTTGTGTTGGTCCCCATACATCTATATGCACAAGCTCTAACCTTTCACTCTTCTTTCCTTTTCTGACTCTGAGAAATATGACTCTCTTTTGTTTTCCATAAACACAATGCTCACAAAAATCCATATCAATTTATTTAAGATCTGACAACAAATTTATTTTTTGAAGTATTCGCATCCCATTCTCACTAATGTGTCCAAGCCTGTAACAACCCTACTTAATTAATTAAATATTTGTTTAATGAATATTCATTTAATTAATTAATTAATTAATTTCATGATTAAATATTAGTTTAATGAATATTAGTTTAATTAATTAATTAATTAATTTCATGATTAAATATTTGTTTAATGAATATTAGTTTAATTAATGAATTTCATGATTAAATATTTGTTTAATGAATATTAGTTTAATTAATGAATTTCATGATTAAATATTTGTTTAATGAATTTTAGTTTAATAAATTATTAATTTTTATTTTGGAGACTTAGTATATCGGTAGATGGACCCATTTATGGAAGGGGGGAATAAGGTGGTTGAGGTTTAATGGGGGGATAAGGCAGTGAATAATGAGGGAAAGGAGGATAAGGCAAAGGGAAACACTCGAGAAAGGGGTCTTCTTTTGTGGGGAAGTAATATTTTCAGAGGGGAGAAGGAGAAGGTGAAAGGGGGACATTTTTTGACTGCATCTGTATTTCTGGATTTATTGGCAGCTTGATTGAGGAGCTTGCTTGAGGAATTTCACAGGGGGCACCTGTTGCTGGGAATTTTGGGCTCGGGGGCCAGGAAACCGTAAGGAATCCTGGGGCTAAGGAGCTAGATAGGCTGTTCCTAGCTGGTTGGGATGTTAGTTAGTTTTGGGCAGAGCTTCAGCTTGGGGCATAGTTTCAGAACAACATTAGTTTGAGGTATTTATCATCATTATTATGCTGTGTTAATTATTGTTATATTGTTCATTATTTTTTTATGCTGAATATGTTATTCATTATCATGATACTAAATTTTAAATTATGTTGAACATTGAGTTGTTATATGTTGAATAATGAACTGTAAAGAATTGAGGATAACATTTCTATACTTAAATTTATGTTTTATAAGGCTCTGTTTGGAGAGACTTTACACATGGCTATGTTTTATATATGTTATATTAATTATTTAAAATATATTTAATAAGGAGGCTCTATGGCCTGGAAGGGTTAGACACCTAAAGAAGAAAGCTAGTTAGGGTAAGGGGCGAGGGTACCACAATGCTAGCACAACTAGCCAGGTAAGAAAAATAGAAGGATACCTACGAAGATACCGAGATTAGATGTTTTCGATTCCGACCTTTAGACACTTACCCTAAAGAGAGTAATGTCTGTTTACAGACAAGTAAAAAAAAAACTTACGCCTAACCCCATGTTTTAAAGTTTAAGTTGCGCAAATGTGAATTGCCTTAGACTCTTCCCTGACAAACATTGGTGCGATGCAGATTCAATTATACAAGATGGTTAGCACTCGAGGAAATCAAGGTAGGGGGGAATCGTTGTAAGGACCACCAACGCCGCCACCACCACCGCCCGAATTCTCTAATTCTGCACTCTTTGGAGGCCATTAATGAGACTTTAAAGGGACGTCAGCCAACAGGGGTCGAAGTGGAGCCCCCACCATCTGGAGAGGGTAACCCTGAAGCGTCGAGGGATTCAGGGGGAGGGCCTCCACCCAAGGACATCACTAGAGAAATGCAGAAGATCAAACTTCCAAAGTTCATCCGGGGTTGTGCCTGTGAACGTACAAATGCATGGTTGGAAGGAATGACACGATGTTTCGCCTTAAGAGACTATGCTTCCACATCAAAGGCAAAAACAATGATTTTTCAGTTGAGGGACGATGCCTTGAATTGGTGGGGCAACCTGGAGAGGCAGTTGCACCTTACCCCAGACATAGTCTCTTGGGAACTTTTTGAGGAAAGGTTTCGAAGGAAATATCTACCAGCTTACTACGAGGAACAACAAGTGGGAGCATTTCATGCTCTAGTACAGGGAAACAAGACCGTGGAAGAGTATGAGATCAGGTTCATGGAGTTGGTAAAATATGTTTCGTACATGGATAATGATCAATGACAGGTAGAACGCTTTGTCTATGGGTTAAACCCTAAGATAAGGGCCATGGTACAGATGTGGAAACTGTCTTCAGTAGCGGAAGCAGTTGAAAATGCATGTTATGCTGAGGAACACATGAGCTTAAATGGAGGTATGCGATCAACCTTTCCACATCATCCTGGATTCATGGGGAAGGCCCCTGGGACCTTCTCCAGGGGAGGGAGCTCTAGGCCACCTCCTTATGGTAATAGAGTCACGCCAAGGATAGTTTCCATAGGTATTTCAATGGCAGCAAGTGCAACATCCTGTTCATCACCAATGATGCAGGCAGGTCCACAACCATCTCAGGGAGAAACTATTAGGGGCAGGGGTTCTAGGGGAAGGAACTCATTTTAGAGACCGTCACAGAGTAGTGCGTAGGTTCAATCTTGTGTTACATGTTGGGGATGTGGAGAACCCCATTACCAACGTGACTGCCCAGAGTTGCAAGTAGGATTTGTGCATAGAGAAGGAAAGGCCCCGATGGGAAGTGCAAGTGGCAGCCACCAGATTTACGCAGCGGTTAATAATCGCTAGGTAGAACATCAATCCACGGTGGTGGAGTCATTAGGTACGCTAAATAATATCAATGTTAAAATTTTATTCGATTCTGGTGCTACAAATAGTTTCATTTCACCTTCTGCATTAGAAAAGAGTGGGTTGGTAGCCTACAAGCACGACGACTTTAAACAAGTCGAGATGGCTTCGGGGGAAAATTAAGTGGTAGGACCTAGCATTGATAATTGTCTAGTAGACCTGGGAGTGTGTATTACCAGGTTGAAGGTATACGTCACCGCCCTCCGGACATATGACCTAATCATTGGAATGGATTGGTTAGAAGCCCATCGAGCTATGGTAGATTGTTTCGCAAAAAGGGTGCTTTGTGTTGACAATGAAGGAAGGCCAATAGAGATCCACGATGTACATAGAAAGGTGTCTCTACGCTTTATCTCAACTATGAAGGTTAAGTGGTGCATGAGGCAAGGGTGTCGACTATATGTAGTGGAAGCAGTGAATGAAAGGAAAGGACCCTCCTTGGATCAGTACCCAGTATTGTTAGAGTTTAAGGATGTTTTTCCGAACAAATTGCCAAGGTTACCACTTGAGAGGGAGCTTGATTTTACTATTGAGCTAAAACCTGGTGCATAACCAATTTCCAAGACTCCATATAGGATGACAACGCCAAAACTTTGTGAGTTGCAGATGCAGTTGAAAGAGCTAGTCGACTTAGGGCTAATAAGGCCTAGTGTCTCACCTTGGGATGGACCAGTAATCTTTGTGAAGAAGAAGGATGGTTCCTTATGACTATGTATAGATTACAGGGACTTGAACTGTGCTACAGTGAAAAATAGGTACCTAATGCCACGGATAGATGATCTCTTTGATTAGATGAAAGGAGTAGCGGTATTCTCAAAAATTAATTTGCGATCAGGGTATCACCAGTTAAGGATTAAGGAAGGCGATATTCCTAAAACTTCCTTTCGAACTCAGTTTGGGCATTATATGTTCATTGTAGTACCTTTTGGATTGGCCAATGCGCCAATAGTATTCTTGAGCCTCATGAATGGTGTATTCTGGAAGTACTTAGACCATTTTGTACAAGTCTTTCTAGATGATATCCTCATCTATTCCAAGGACAAAATAGAACATGAGGAACACTTATGAGTGGTTTTGTCCTGCCTTAGAGAGAACAAATTGTATGGGAAGTTGTGGAAGTGTTCCTTCTTCCAGAAAGAAATCCACTATTTAGGTCATATCATTTCCGGTGAATGAATCTCTATGGACCTAGAAAAGGTAAAGGTCATTATGGAGTGGCCAGTGCTGAAAAATGCTCATGAGGTAAGAAGCTTCATGGGGCTAGCAGGTTATTATCAGAGATTTGTGGAAGGGTTCTCTAAAATAGCGAAACCCATCACCACTTTGCAACACAAGGGGGTTAGGTATTTATGGACAAAAGAATGTGATAGTGCATTCATTGAGCTTAAGAGGTTACTAACTAGTGCACCAATTCTATGAGTGTTGGATATGGAAAAGGACTTCACAGTCTACACGGATGCCTCGAAGCAAGGGTTGGGGGTTGTGCTAATGCATGATGGAGGAGTGATAGCATATGCATCAAGGAAGTTGAAGAAACACGAGGAGCTTTACGCTACTCATGATTTAGAGTTGGCAGTTTTAATGCTAGCTCTGAAACTTGTGAGGCACTATCTAGTGGGGCGAAAATTTGAGCTCAAAATGGACCATGAAAGTTTAAAACATCTCTTCACTCAAAGGGATATTAATGCTAGGCAGAGGTGATGGAGTGAGTTTATGAGTGAGTATGATTTTGGTATTTCATACATCAAGGGAAAATAAAATGTGGTCGTGGATTCCTTGAGTAGGAGACCACGTGTCTTCTCCTTGGTTCCCTTAAAAGTCAATCTGAGGGAACGTGTGTTGACACAACTCCTTGGAGATAGTTGGTATTTAAAGGTTACTTCAAACTTCTAGAGTGGGAGGCAGTTAGATCCAAAGTATGAAGGATATATCCTGGAAGCATATGGACTATTAAGATATCAAGGAAGGATGTACATCCCCGAAGGTGGGGATATTCAAAGCATCATACTGAAGAAAGCTCATAGAGCACTTTATTTTGCGCATCTGGGTGTGAAGAAAATGTACATAGACCTGAGGAAGATTTTCTTGTGGGAAAGAATGAAGTGCGATGTAGTCTATTTCGTCGCCAAGTGCCTAGAGTGTCAACAAGTGAAAGCTAATGAACATCATCCAACAGGTTTCCTACAACCACATGATGTTCCTATGTCCAAGTGGGAAGTCATTTCTATGGATTCTGTTGTGGGGTTGCCGCTGACATCTCATAGACACAATGCCATTCTTGTGATAGTTGATAAGTTGACCAAGAGTGCTCATTTTATTTTGGTTAGAGACACTTACGATGTCACTGATGTGGCACGCGTGTTTGTAAGTGAGGTCATCTGTTTGCATGGGATACCCAAGAAGATCATTTCAGATAGGGACTCGAGATTCAATTCTAGGTTTGGGACAAGTTTGCAGTCATCATTGGGGACGCAGTTGAACTTAAGCACAACTTATCATCTAGAAACATATGGGAAAATTGAGAGAGTAAATCAAGTCAAGGAAAACATGCTTAGGATGTATGTCATGGATAATCAAACCCATTGGGAGAAGTACCTACCTTTGGTAGAGTTTGCCTACAATAACAATTTTTATAGCTCCATTAGAATGCCACCCTACAAAGCTCTGTATGGAAGACCATGCAGAACACCGTTGAGTTGGGAAAGATTAGAAGACCAAGTAACAATTGGGCTAGAATTAATTCAAGAGATGGAGGAACATGTGATTCAGATTAGGCAGAGAATAATGGAAGCACATGATAGACATAAAAGTTATGCGGATGCACATGGGACTGACCGAAGTTATAAAGTTGGAGATCAAGTTTTCATTCGTATCAGACCCAATAAGAGTACCATTCAGTTCGGGAAGGGGAGAAAGTTGCCACCTCAATTTATAGGACTGTTCAAAATCTAAGAGAGAATTGGACTCGTTGCTTATCGTCTCGTACTTTCACCCCACTTGCATAAAACTCATAATGTTTTTCATGTATCTGTTCTACGTCATTATGTTGCTGATGAATCACATAAACTAAATTGGATGGAATTGCAGGTATCGGATGAGGGAACCCTCATGGTAGAGACATTACGCATATTAGACCGTAGAGTCTGATAGCCGAGGAACCATCTGGTAGACCAAGTTAAGGTCCAGTGGGACAAGTATAGTTCAAGATCTGCTACTTGGGAGGATGCCGAGACATTATGATGAGATTATCCCTCACTTTTTTGACCACCTCGAGAATATGTTTCTCGAAGGTTGGGTGTATGTAACACCACCTTTTGACTTAGACAACTAGGATTACCTAAGGCCTAATCACCTTTATTTTCTATTCATAGTGAAACTATTAATGATACACTTGAACTTTTAAGACATAGGAACCTTTATGAATTTTTAAATGTTATTTAAATGATGATGGATATGATGCGATCTATTATGTGAATGCAAATTCTATGAATGTTTAAATGTTATTTGAATGATGATGGATATGATGCAATCTATTATGTGAATGTAAATTCTATGAATGTTTAAATGTTATTTGAATGATGATGGATATGATGCAATCTATTATGAGAATGTAAATTCTATGAATGTTTAATTGTTATTTGAATGATGATGGATATGATGCGATCTATTATGTAAATGAAAATTCTAGAACGAGTAATGTCAATTGAATTATGGGGATATTATGAGATCTATTTCTAACTTGAAAAATTTGATATTAAAGTTGTTGGTACGTGGATACCGAATTGAGATTATGGTCGTCTGCAATTACATGATGATAATGCATAGATATGTACGAGTTTGTGTTATATACTAATTTGTAGGTCAATGGCTTTTGAAATAGCCAAGGGATAATGGCAATAAAAGTGGATGTTATGACCACCGACATAGAAACAATATGATATGAATCTTTGTATGTGAAATTATATTGGTACAAATGCATTGTTATGATATAGGGACCAATGCAGGTTTTCAGGTGGTGAGACTACCCAAAACTGAATAAATGATGACAAAATTCCCAGCAACACGATGTCACTATATATTCCATTGTAGGGCATGGATGCTAGTCCTATTAAGAGGGGTGGAGGCATTTCCCACCGTGTATCCTCTGAAACCTGGAGTCATGGGAGGATGGTGTTAGCTCACGCTCCCCTAGACGTGTGATGATGACTGTCAGTTGCCTGCTGGGGAAGCTTGGTCAAGATAGTGACACTTCTGCTTACGGGTTCTATTTGGAGTTAGGTCAATATAGTTGACGCTCGAAGATAGTCCAACAGAGGAAGGATAGGAATGGAAGATGGAAGTAAGTCAGGGAGGAAGGATGAATATAAATAGTTGAGAGTGCATGGAGATTTTCCTTATGGTGGAATTTATTGTTTTTCCCTCTGAAAAGAAAGTGTGTATATATGTATATTCATAATTACTTAACTAAACTACAATTGTCTAAATAACATTGTTGAGCTAGATTATTGTAATTAAGGGATTTCACAAACATTTGATTGGTTTATTATCTTTTATAAAATGAATAGTCTTTTTGATTGGATTGGATGCATACATGAATTACTATAGAGGTGATAGTTATTGTTATTAGTGCATGCACGAGACTTGTATGTACTAGCTACACATGCATTTCTTGCACATGTACACTAGTATGTATGAGTTTTCTTGGCTTACTTATTGATAATGTTGTTTATTGGATATGAATGTGTGAACCATGTGTCATTTGCCTTGTATCATAAAATACTTTAACTTCGGGACGAAGTTTCCTGAAGGGTGGGTGAATGTAACAACTGTACTTAATTAATTAATTTCATGATTAAATATTTGTTTAATGAATATTAGTTTAATTAATTTCATGATTAAATATTTGTTTAATGAATATTAGTTTAATTAATTTCATGATTAAATATTTGTTTAATGAATATTAGTTTAATTAATTAATTTCATGATTAAATATTTGTTTAATGAATTTTAGTTTAATAAATTATTAATTTTTATTTTGGAGACTTAGTGTATCGGTAGATGGACCCATTTATGGAAGGGGGGATAAGGTGGTTGAGGTTTAATGGGGGGATAAGGTGGTTGAGGTTTAATGGGGGGATAAGGTGGTGAATAATGAGGGAAAGGAGGATAAGGCAAAGGTAAACAATCAGGAAGGGGGTCTTCTTTTGTGGGGTAGTAATATTTTCAGAGGGGAGAAGGAGAAGGTGAAAGGGGGATAGTTTTTGACTGCATCTGTATTTCTGGATTTACTGGCAGCTTGCTTGAGGAGCTTGCTTGAGGACTTTCACAGGGGGCACCTGTTGCTGGGAATTTTGGGCTTGGGGGCCAGGAAACCGTAAGGAATCCTGGGGCTAGGGAGCTAGATAGGTTGTTCTTAGCTGGCTGGGAGGTTAGTCAGTTTTGAGCAGAGCTTCAGCTTGGGGCATAGTTTTAGAACAACATCAGTTTGAGGTATTTATCATCATTATTATGCTGTGTTAATTATTGTTATATTGTTCATTATTTTTTTATGCTGAATATGTTATTCATTATCATGCTGCTAAATTTTAAATTATGCTGAACATTGAGTTGTTATATGTTGAATAATGAACTGTAAATAATCGAGGATAACATTTCTATACTTAAATTTATGTTTTATAAGGCTTTGTTTGGAGAGACCTTACAAAGCCTATGATGCCACAATGTTGTATCCACTCATGTAGAAGCTAAAGATATAGAAGAGTCAATATTACCAGTACATAAACACAATGTACCTACCTTCTCTCCTTTTTCTATCACCCGTGATCCTTTGGTGACCTTCCATGCCTTATATGTAAATATAGATATACAACCTTCACTTACCAACTGCCCTGTTGAAATTAGATTTTTCCTTAAATCTGGTACATGTCTTACCTATTTCAATAACCATTGGTTTCCATTCTTTTGCTTTAATTTTACCTTTACCATGAATGAATGTGCAGACATCCAATCTATGTGGAGAAATAAACCATCTTCTACCATATGTGAACGTTATCCTTGGTTTCTCTTCTTGCTTCTTTATACCAATTACTGCGTCAAGTGATAAGATGACCACATATACATAAATAAGATCACGTTGTTCACAAATCTTGTGGCAATTTTCTAGATAATTGTCAAATGATAGGATGACCACGTATTAACAAGAGAAAACACATAACCCAAAGCAAGGCAATCATTATTGAAATAAGAAGAATACATAACACAGTTCTATGAAATCTATTAGTCTGCTTTTCTATCTATTCTTGGTATTAAATGAAAATAATAGAAAGTGTTGCTTCTTTTTTTCAAGTCAACATGTGTTTTTTTTTCAATTCAATGGATATCTATTTTAATGCCTTATGTTAATTACTATGTTGTTGGACTATTAGCCAATCAGTGCAAGTCCAAGAATTTTGCTTGAATAAACTCTCCATTCACATATGAGAGAAGGTTAAGTGCTCCCTCTAGTTCTTACGCCTATTATCCTCGACTCCTAGGGATAAATAAGGTGATGATGTCTTGAGGCCCTTATGTTGTAGACATGGAGTACCGAGAGATGACCCGACCAACAGTGTCCACTTGCACAGACGAAGACCCACCTCACCACCATAACTCTAGGTTGATTACGAAGGTATCCACCACATCAGCTAGCCTCCGGAAGACATTGGGTCTTTCTCCATGAGGTACAAGTCAGGTATTATGGTGAGTGTGATTTCAATATTTGAAGAATTTGAGTTTGTTGCATCTATTACTGCTTTTGATTATGTGATGTTTGCTTGGACATTATGCTCTTTGCCTTGTTTCACTTTGGTGGTTCACATTCTGCCCTAGTAAGTGAGTCAACCTTAGGGACATGGATACTAATGGGAGTTACTTTGGATGAGTCATCGTGCCATTCCTGACCATGCCTATCACTTTCCACACTTCATCCCCTCACCTCCTCACCTTTTGGGATTTTCGGGTGTACTGTCCCAAGAAGGGGTTGTCCCTCATTTCATGAGAAGAAGGGGTTGAAGGCCCGAAAGGGATATAGTTGGAAAAATATAAAATCCTATTTATGAACCTTCCATATGCTCGCCCAAAAGAGGTCTTGAGAGCAATGAAAGGATTCTCCGAAAGAAAAATCAAATACCTGCAAAAGCAAATAACATTATATAAATGTCCCCACTTGTTGAGTTGTGTATACTCATGCAATGTTCCTTTATTTCCTTGAATATGGCACTTTGTGTACCTCTAGCTTCAAGTGGCCTTATCATACTTCCCCCCAAGCTAATCGATTCACCAATAGAAAGTACCCAAGGTTTTTGGACTATTAATTAATTAATGGCAATGAATGAGCTTGGAAAAACGATGCATTAAAATGAAGGTGCAACACACCCTCTACAAAGGCACCCATAAGTGAGACACTACAACCCCTTGTATGTCATGACCTCCACACCCAAAAATCTTCCCCTCATGCTTAACACATAATCCACATGACTTAGAAGGAGGTCCCCTTGGGACACACCCCTAAACTTGAGGGACGATTCACCCAATAGGTCGTTTTGTCAACCCTCCCATACTCGAACTTGGTAAATTGCATAGGGTATTTTAGCATTAGTTTATTTTGATGAGGTGGTTTGGATTTACTTTCTTAGATGTCTCTTTTATTGATTTGATTTACTCATCACGGTTCTTTGACTTGAGATCCTTGGAGGGCGTATCCATTTGTTTTTGCAAGACCCAACTGGTGGACAGTTTTGGAGGAACAAGCCTAGCTTGGGCTTCCACGAGGCTTGAATCCCAAAGGTTGGATGCCAAGAGCCCACATTACAGATCACAAATAATTTCCTTTGGAGGCCTAGAAGACACCTTGGAGGACCTTTCCTAGCCCCTACCACCCAAACGTTTTGCTTGAAGGAGGCAAAACGTCACTTTCTTGAGGCTTGACGTCATAGAGGGGCTAGGGTTTAGTGGTGATGGAGATGCTACTTGACACTTGGTATGTTTTGGTGGGAGGAGACTTGAAGAGGCTATAGTTCATGAGAGGGAGGCTTTATGAGCCCCAACGACCTCAACCTTCTACTTCAACTACTTGCTCAAAGGGTTTCTATTGTGCACTTTTTTAATATTTAAATTTGAATTAAAGATGAATTACTTGTGTAAAGGGGAAAAATAAGAGTTTTTATTCCCTTATTTTGTGTTTACCCTAAATTAAGTGGACAGACTATGTTTAAGACATTTTGTATAAATATAGATCATTTGAATCTCATTTTGATCATAGCTCTCCTATTGTGAGAAGTACTTGGCTAAAATTTTCACTATACTTGAGAATTCTTGGTGTTTATCTCTTGTGCAAATGATTTTTGGTGTTATCGCTTGGTGATTGGATGAAGTGAAGGGATGCACACCCCTTGAAAGCTTATGTTCTTGCTTTGGATGGTGATTTTCTTGGTGAAACTAGGGTTTGATATCTCTCTTTCTTGGAATTCGTAAGGAAAAATCTGCATGTGTTAGTTATTTCTTGCTTATTCTTGGTTATTATTAGTTGAAACTCGAGGAGGAGTATGTTGTATAAACCCTCCATTAAGCTTCATCTCATTTTCTAAGTTTATAAGTTATTATTGGACAAGGGTTGCTAGGAGGAATACGAGTGTGTATACCCTCTTAGATTTTACCCTAGTTTGATTAGCATACCCTAGGGAGTAAGAGTATTTACACCCCAAGGGATTTTGTTTATCCAACTTGTGTTTAAAGACTCCATTCACCCAAATATCAGAGGCACTAATTTTATTTTTTGCATTGGAGATATAAAATACGTGCCTCGGTAAACATGAAAAATCATTCTTTTGAGATTGTCTAACTTGGAACCAATTCTATGCTTTATGTGCTTGATTGAGCCACTAGGGTGTCCCAATATGCTTAGTAATTCTTGTTGTTGTTATAACATTTCATATACAACCATTAGGGCTACAAAACCCCTCTTACATTTTCATTCATAACTCACTACTCAATCGTTGAAAGTTTCTAAAAGTTTGCCACATCAATCTACTAAGGCTAGCACACTTTTTGGGTGAATTGTTGGCAAGATTTGATGGTTGATTTCTATGTTGTAATAACTTGTTTTTTACATCCATGAGGCTGATAATTATTTCTGCAAAACTTGTTTGCAAGAACCTTACATTGCTGCTAAAGTATTATGCTATCTTCTTGAGCTAAACTAGTCAATTTACTAGCTTGCCTCTTGTACCTTTCGCTAAGCTTTAAGCAACTTTATTTTGCAGCTCTTATTATCTTTTTGTTGATGATATATACTTTGTTTATTGCTGCAAATAGGGACATCAATCTTAACTTGCTTTTCCACATAAAATTATACGCATATATTTGTCTTGTTCTTGTGTCTCGGACAAGTACATCACTCTTTACAGGTACTCTTATCTCTTGGAAAATTTTGCCTACCACCAAGACTCTTTCTCAAGCCCTTTATGTACTCAGTATTTTGACCTATAGGGGATACACTTCCATCATTTCACCTTCCGTCTCATTTCCCCTTAGGGTCATCGGGATTCCCCCTTGAGGTGATTCTTTCATCTCTAAAGTGATGAGAATACCTACCTAAGGTGACAGTGGGTAGGTGTTCTCTAATTTGTTACCATTTGGTGGTTGGGTCGGGCTTTTCCCAACCTACAACTTGTGCAATAACATGGCCCTCTTGCGTCGCAATTTTTTCAGTGTGACACTACACATTTAATATGCATATGCTTTGGAGTCTTGTTCATGAAATGTTGACAAACACTGGATTTTCAACCCACCAACCATAGGATAGTTGTAGATGAAATATGCAATTTGGATTATACACAGTACAATGCAATATAAATATATGTACTACATGTACATAATTGACAGGAAAAAAGTGTTTATTGCTTTATTGTTATTGACATACCTCCTATTCGAGCATTGTTCATGAGTTTCTTCTGTTGTATTGCTTGCAACTACTTCCTTTCCTACATTTCTTCTATTTCATTTTCATGTCAAAGTAGTGCATGAAATGCAATGAACATGCAAATAAACCCCTTTGTTAAAATGGCATGAAATATACAATATTAACAAATAACAAATGAAAAACAAATCAATATTATACAGATAAAATTAGAAATATGTACCTTCTCAATTCTTGTTCCATGTCTCTTTTTTTGCCATGTTTTCTTTTTAATAATGCTCGGTGATAGTTTCGATGTATTGCACATCCAACAATGAAAATATAGATGCAAGCGGATGCTACCAAAATGCAAACATAATGGGAATTGTTCGTGTTTTATTTTCTCTTCAGAATCTGTTCTATGACAACTGCTTGTCATGTTCAACACAATTTCTTAATCCAACACAGAAACATGAAGTTTCTAAATATGTAACAATAATATGAAAACATGATTTGGTTCAACAGGAAAGAAATAAAATTTTATGAATACGTAAAAAAAATATGGACATATGCCAATATGTATTCCGATGTCAATGTAATCCAATATGCCAATGTTTACTATTATTTACATGCATTTCATATTTAAAGTGGAAAACAAATTGTATCATGATTACTCCAATATGTATTTAATATAAAAAAATTGGATTGTTCATTGTTTGCATTTGACCAGACGTGATCAATTAACGTTCTTTGTACATGTTTTTTTTTTTTTTTTCGAAGAAGAAATGAAGATTCTAACGTGCATGTAATTTTGCAATTATTTTGTTTTCTCGTTGTACTGAGACATGTCAATATTGAAGTCTCCTAGAACGACTATGATTTCATTGGAATGAAAATTGCACAATGCTTTTGTAACCACATTCACTATGCTGGCCAGAATTGCAAATGGCGCTGCATAGATATTCATTATCGCAACATGCAATCCTTTGACTGCTACTCTTGCTACCATCACCTCTACATTTAGTTCCTCAAAATGCATATGTTCCAACATTTGTAGAATTTTTTTTACAAGTATCATCACACCATGTTTATTGCAATTTGAGATGCAATTTAAACCTGGAAACTGTTCATTTTGCATCAGTAGTTTCATATATGTTTCTTGAATGCACAAAATATCAGGTTGCATTATATCATAGTCACTAGCCATGTCATTGATATGTGCATGAAAACTATGCATAATTAGTGAAAAAATTGAGATATATGACTCCAATTGCACATACTACCAATCATATTTTAGTCTCCAGTTTGCATTGCTGCACAGACATCACATCTCAACAACGATTTTTTGTTTAACGTTGAAGTTATCCATTGTCAAAGGACTTAGAAGATACAAATATTATGTGCTCCTTACATGCAACGACGTTGTATAAACCAATCCATGTCTTCACACCATAGCAGGATCAAATGAAACATTGTCCAATGTTAGCCCCTATGATCTATGTATTATAAGTGCACATGCAAGTTGAGCTGGGAATTGTTTACGGATTTTCAAATGACCTATCATTGTTTTTTTTTATATTGGTTTTTCTATGCTCAATATGGGTGTCTAGTTAGGCGAATTGTCTATGTTATATAAAGAAGCTAACCTCATAGCTTGGCAATGTAAAATATGCAGATCATAGAACTTTATCCATAAAACATCAGCCTTATTTGTTTTGGTGTATGCTTTGACTATTCCATCTACATCGTTCACTAAACCATCTTGCGTAGCGTAGTTACATGCACATATTTCAACAAGCATATCTAATTTTGGAACAAGTTACAAAGGACAAGTTGTTGTATGTTCATGGCATCACACACCACCGCGGTCGTCTTCCTCTTCATCAATTGCATTGATTAAAAGTTCCTTCCCAGGCATAAGTGATAGCATAGACCTATTATGCAATTCAACATCTTTGTTTTTGTAAAACATATAAGGGAATGTTGGGTGATTTGGAGCAGGTCAAATGTGATTCGTGCTGATATATTCTAGATCGTCTCTTATTTGACTATTTGTTCGCATTCTATTCATAATTGCAATAAATTTTTCATTTGTTTGCCGCATTGTAGTATGCAATTCATAACACTTCATGCTATATGTCCATAAGTCATATGTTATTCTTTGCATGTTCATGGTAGGGTGCTCAAATATCAGGGAATCATGTATGGGTTGTGCTTGGAAAATATTACCACAAAATACCATATCTATGTTTCCAAAGTACTTTGTTTGTACATGTTTTATTCTTCTTAGTCGACTATCAATCGAAAATAGGAATAAAATTATGACCAAAGAAGCTTTGTCAATGAGGATTGTTATCACACAAGTTGTAGGTCGGGAAAAGTCCGACCCAACCATCAAATGGCGACAACTTAGAGAACACCTACCCATTGTCACCTTAGGCAGGTATTCTCGTCACTTTAGAGATGAGAGAATAACCTCAAGGGGGAAATCTCGGTGACCCCTAGGGAAATGAGATGGAAAGTTTAAATATGAAGGAAGGTTCCCCTAAAGGTCAAGTTAGAGAGTGAAAAAAGGCTTGAGAAAGAGTCTTGGTGGTAGCCAAAATTTTCCAAGAGATAAGAGTACCTGTAAAGAGTAATTGTACCTGCCCGAGACACAAGAAAAAGCCAAGTATGTGTGTATAATGTTAGGTGGACAAGAAATATAAGCTTGTTGTCCCTAATTTGCAGCATTAAACAAAGATATATATCAGCAAGAAACTAAGTGTTAAAGTTGATAAACAATTACTAAAAGTACAACAACTCATACAAGAGATAAGCTAGATAAACACTAGTAATACTCAAAAATGAAAGCACAAGACTTTAGCAATGAAACAAGGTTGTAAATCAAAGGTGTTTGCAAAGATATTTTTCAGCTTTATGGCTGTACAAATTAAGTTGTTACAATAGTAAATCCAATCAACAAAACTTACAAAGAGTCCACCCCAAAAATGCGCTAAGCCTAGTACATTACCTTGGCAAACTTTTAGCAAATTATGATGGTTGAAAATCAAGTTATAAGTGAGGAAATAGAGATTTTGTTGCAGCCCTAATGGTTGTATATTTTAATGAGCTATAAATATAAGAATAATAGGCCAATCAAGACTCCCTAGTGGCCTTGACAAGCCCTAAGCATAAAAAAAATTATCCAATTGAAACAAGATTAGTATCTCATTAAATCATGTTTACCGAGACAAATAATTTATTTCTCCAATGCAACGAATTTGATTAGTGCCATTATAATTGGGTGAATGGGGTATTTAAAACACAATTTGGATCAAAAAGATCCCTTGGGGTGTAAATCCTCTTAGTCCCTAGGGTATGCCAACCAACTGAGGGAAAATCTAGGAGGGTGTATAGACTCGTACTTCTTCTAGAAACCCTTGCGAAAATGACTTATAAACTTAGAAAATAAGATGAAGCTTAATGGAGGGCGTATACAACATACTCCTATGATGATTTAAACCAACAATGACCAAGAACAAACAAGAAAGAACTAACAATTGAATATTTTTCTTACCAATTCCAAGAAATATGCAAGACCAAACCCTAGTTCACGAAGCAATTACCATCCAAGAGCAAGTAGAGAAGCCTCCAAGAGACACACACCACTTAGCCTTGTCCATTCACCGAGAGATAACAACAAAAATCATTTTCAAAAGAGAGAGATACCAAAAATGCTCAAGTCTAGGGAAAATTTCGGCCATTAGTCTTCTCACAATGGGAGAGCTATGATAAAATGAAATAGAGATGTCCTCTTTTTATACAAAATGTTCTCATCATAGTTTGTCCACTTAGGTTAGGGTAAACAAAAATTAATGGGACAACAAACCCCTACTTTTCCTCTTTACAAAAATAATACTAAACAATTCATATTTAGCACATAAAAGAAAACCCTAAATAAGACATCACCCCTCTAGGGTGACGTTTTGACACTTTTCCAAGTCGTTGGAGTAGAAGATGGAGGTCATTGGGGCTCCTAGATCCACCTCTTTATGCATCAATATCTCTTCCTTAAATCCATGTCTCCTCCGGTAAAATCATGCCAAGTGTCAATGAGTAACAACTCCATCACCACCAAGCCCTAGCCCTAGGTGACGTCAAGCCCCAAAGAGTGACATTTTGCCCCTCCTAACCAGGTCGTTTGGGTGATAGGGTCTAGGTGAGGTCATCGATGATGTATTTTAGGCCTCCAAAGGCATGTCTTCATCATCTGGCATGCGGACCCTTGGTATCCAACCTGTGGGCTTGAAGCCCCATGGAAGCCCAAGCTAGGCTTGTTCCTCCGAAACTGTCCACCAGTTGGGTCCTGCAAAGAAAAATGTATACACCCTCCAAGGATATCAAGTCAAAGCATCATGACGAGTAAATAAAATAATTAAAAGAGTCATATAAGCATGTACATCCAAACTACC
The DNA here is from genome assembly GCA_009831015.1 of Picea engelmannii. Classification (NCBI taxonomy): domain Eukaryota; kingdom Viridiplantae; phylum Streptophyta; class Pinopsida; order Pinales; family Pinaceae; genus Picea; species Picea engelmannii. The sequence continues at coordinate 131,878 of ML802656.1, read as the reverse complement.
TCATCAAAATAAACTCATGCTAAAAGACCTTATGCAATTTACCTAGCTTGAGTATGGGAGGGTTGACAAAACGACTAATTGGGTGAATCATCCCTCAAGTTTAAGGGTGTTTCCCAAGGGGACCTCCTTGTATGTCATGTGGATGATGTGCTATGGATTTGCGGAAATTTTTGGGCATGGGGTTCATGACATAAAAGGGGTTGTAGTGTCTCACTTAAAGGTGCCTTTGTAGAGGGTGTGTTGGACCTTCGTTTTCAATGCATCTTTTTTACAAGCCCATTCATTGCCATTAATTAATTAATGTTCCCAAACCTTGGGTACTCCCTAGAGTGAAATCTATTAGCTTGGGGGTATCACCACAAGGCTACTTGAAGCTATAGGTACATAGAGTGCCATATGAAAGGAAAGAAAGGGACATCGCATGAGTGTACACACCTTAACAAGCGGGGACATTTATATTTATGTGTTTGCCTTTGCAAGTCTTTGATTTTTTAAGAGAAGCATTTCATTGCTCTCAAGACCTCTTTGCATGAGCATTTGGAAGGTTCAAAATCAAAATTTTATCTTTTTCCAGCCACAAGCCTTTGGGGCTTCAGCCCCTTCCTCCCACGAAGTGAGGGACAACCCCTTCTTGGGTCAGTACACCCAAAAAAACCCCAAAAGGTAAGGATATAAGTGGATGAAGAGTGGAAAGTGACAAGTATGGTCGGGAATGGCACGATGAATCATTAAGAGGACATCCCAGTAGCATACCTATCCATAAAGGTGACCCACTTACAAGGGCGCAATGTCAACCACCAAGGTGAAAAAGGGCAAAGAGCATAATGTCCAAGAAAATGTCACATAATCAAAAGCAGTAATAGATGTAACAAACTCAAATGCCTCAAATATTGAAATTACACTCACCATAACACCTGACTTGTACCTCGTGGAGTAAGACCTAATGTCTTTCAGAGGCCAGCTGATGTGGTGGATACTGTCATGATCAACCTAGAGCGTGGTGGTGAGGTGGGTCTCCATCTGTGCAAGTGGACACTACTGGTCAAGCTGTCTCTTGGTGCTCCATGTCTACAACCTAAGGGTCTTGAGACATCATCTCCTTAGTTATCCCACAAAATGGGGACTATTATCGCATAATCTATACTTTCCCAAAGCCCAAGGCAAGTGGGACAAGATTGGCGTAACACGAGAGTGACCTATCACTGTCACCTTAATAAGAAACCCCTTTCTATTTAGAAGTAAGATAAAACTACACTAAAGGAGATGTCCCTAGTGACCTAAAGGGTTGGTAAAATGAAGCAAAATGTAAAGATTACCCCCCTATCACTGGTCACTCAAGTCAACTGGTATTGCTAAGTTTATGTCTTAAGAAATGAAGCAAATGCAGAAGTAAAGTGTACCTACCCGAAACAAGACAACAAGCATATATACATGGCAGTTTCAAGTACAAAAATGATATTAATGCTTCAATAGACAATAAACTAATGAAATGTGTGCTAGCTGATATACAAGTACATGAGTAAATAAGTTTACAACAAGACTAAGAAATATGTAACAACTGCAAGAATAGTCTTCAAAAAATGCTTTAAAAGACAGTAAAAATGTGGCATTTAGTATATAGAATTATAGTAACTTGTCACAAACAAATTCTCAAGTAATTAGCTAGCAATTAATGGTAAGTATGCAGAAATTTTGTTGCAGTTAGATGGTTGTAGTAGACAATTATAACAACAACAATAAAATTAGTAGTCTAGGCTAAGTTAGCGTTAATTTTGGTTAGTGAAGGCTTGAGAGCTTAAAGTTTGAGTGTTTGTTTGATCAATTAACCAAAGAGAAGAGAGATTAGTGCCTTTAAGAGGTTGTGGAGTCAAGAGTTCGACAACATTTACTTGGAGAAACAATGATGATTATACTTGTCTAAGTAGAAGGGAGGATCTTTAGAGGAGTAGCA
>ML802656.1:104234-129827 GCA_009831015.1 Picea engelmannii | reverse complement strand
GAAGACATTGGGTCTTTCTCCATGAGGTACAAGTCAGGTATTATGGTGAGTGTGATTTCAATATTTGAAGAATTTGAGTTTGTTGCATCTATTACTGCTTTTGATTATGTGATGTTTGCTTGGACATTATGCTCTTTGCCTTGTTTCACTTTGGTGGTTCACATTCTGCCCTAGTAAGTGAGTCAACCTTAGGGACATGGATACTAATGGGAGTTACTTTGGATGAGTCATCGTGCCATTCCTGACCATGCCTATCACTTTCCACACTTCATCCCCTCACCTCCTCACCTTTTGGGATTTTCGGGTGTACTGTCCCAAGAAGGGGTTGTCCCTCATTTCATGAGAAGAAGGGGTTGAAGGCCCGAAAGGGATATAGTTGGAAAAATATAAAATCCTATTTATGAACCTTCCATATGCTCGCCCAAAAGAGGTCTTGAGAGCAATGAAAGGATTCTCCGAAAGAAAAATCAAATACCTGCAAAAGCAAATAACATTATATAAATGTCCCCACTTGTTGAGTTGTGTATACTCATGCAATGTTCCTTTATTTCCTTGAATATGGCACTTTGTGTACCTCTAGCTTCAAGTGGCCTTATCATACTTCCCCCCAAGCTAATCGATTCACCAATAGAAAGTACCCAAGGTTTTTGGACTATTAATTAATTAATGGCAATGAATGAGCTTGGAAAAACGATGCATTAAAATGAAGGTGCAACACACCCTCTACAAAGGCACCCATAAGTGAGACACTACAACCCCTTGTATGTCATGACCTCCACACCCAAAAATCTTCCCCTCATGCTTAACACATAATCCACATGACTTAGAAGGAGGTCCCCTTGGGACACACCCCTAAACTTGAGGGACGATTCACCCAATAGGTCGTTTTGTCAACCCTCCCATACTCGAACTTGGTAAATTGCATAGGGTATTTTAGCATTAGTTTATTTTGATGAGGTGGTTTGGATTTACTTTCTTAGATGTCTCTTTTATTGATTTGATTTACTCATCACGGTTCTTTGACTTGAGATCCTTGGAGGGCGTATCCATTTGTTTTTGCAAGACCCAACTGGTGGACAGTTTTGGAGGAACAAGCCTAGCTTGGGCTTCCACGAGGCTTGAATCCCAAAGGTTGGATGCCAAGAGCCCACATTACAGATCACAAATAATTTCCTTTGGAGGCCTAGAAGACACCTTGGAGGACCTTTCCTAGCCCCTACCACCCAAACGTTTTGCTTGAAGGAGGCAAAACGTCACTTTCTTGAGGCTTGACGTCATAGAGGGGCTAGGGTTTAGTGGTGATGGAGATGCTACTTGACACTTGGTATGTTTTGGTGGGAGGAGACTTGAAGAGGCTATAGTTCATGAGAGGGAGGCTTTATGAGCCCCAACGACCTCAACCTTCTACTTCAACTACTTGCTCAAAGGGTTTCTATTGTGCACTTTTTTAATATTTAAATTTGAATTAAAGATGAATTACTTGTGTAAAGGGGAAAAATAAGAGTTTTTATTCCCTTATTTTGTGTTTACCCTAAATTAAGTGGACAGACTATGTTTAAGACATTTTGTATAAATATAGATCATTTGAATCTCATTTTGATCATAGCTCTCCTATTGTGAGAAGTACTTGGCTAAAATTTTCACTATACTTGAGAATTCTTGGTGTTTATCTCTTGTGCAAATGATTTTTGGTGTTATCGCTTGGTGATTGGATGAAGTGAAGGGATGCACACCCCTTGAAAGCTTATGTTCTTGCTTTGGATGGTGATTTTCTTGGTGAAACTAGGGTTTGATATCTCTCTTTCTTGGAATTCGTAAGGAAAAATCTGCATGTGTTAGTTATTTCTTGCTTATTCTTGGTTATTATTAGTTGAAACTCGAGGAGGAGTATGTTGTATAAACCCTCCATTAAGCTTCATCTCATTTTCTAAGTTTATAAGTTATTATTGGACAAGGGTTGCTAGGAGGAATACGAGTGTGTATACCCTCTTAGATTTTACCCTAGTTTGATTAGCATACCCTAGGGAGTAAGAGTATTTACACCCCAAGGGATTTTGTTTATCCAACTTGTGTTTAAAGACTCCATTCACCCAAATATCAGAGGCACTAATTTTATTTTTTGCATTGGAGATATAAAATACGTGCCTCGGTAAACATGAAAAATCATTCTTTTGAGATTGTCTAACTTGGAACCAATTCTATGCTTTATGTGCTTGATTGAGCCACTAGGGTGTCCCAATATGCTTAGTAATTCTTGTTGTTGTTATAACATTTCATATACAACCATTAGGGCTACAAAACCCCTCTTACATTTTCATTCATAACTCACTACTCAATCGTTGAAAGTTTCTAAAAGTTTGCCACATCAATCTACTAAGGCTAGCACACTTTTTGGGTGAATTGTTGGCAAGATTTGATGGTTGATTTCTATGTTGTAATAACTTGTTTTTTACATCCATGAGGCTGATAATTATTTCTGCAAAACTTGTTTGCAAGAACCTTACATTGCTGCTAAAGTATTATGCTATCTTCTTGAGCTAAACTAGTCAATTTACTAGCTTGCCTCTTGTACCTTTCGCTAAGCTTTAAGCAACTTTATTTTGCAGCTCTTATTATCTTTTTGTTGATGATATATACTTTGTTTATTGCTGCAAATAGGGACATCAATCTTAACTTGCTTTTCCACATAAAATTATACGCATATATTTGTCTTGTTCTTGTGTCTCGGACAAGTACATCACTCTTTACAGGTACTCTTATCTCTTGGAAAATTTTGCCTACCACCAAGACTCTTTCTCAAGCCCTTTATGTACTCAGTATTTTGACCTATAGGGGATACACTTCCATCATTTCACCTTCCGTCTCATTTCCCCTTAGGGTCATCGGGATTCCCCCTTGAGGTGATTCTTTCATCTCTAAAGTGATGAGAATACCTACCTAAGGTGACAGTGGGTAGGTGTTCTCTAATTTGTTACCATTTGGTGGTTGGGTCGGGCTTTTCCCAACCTACAACTTGTGCAATAACATGGCCCTCTTGCGTCGCAATTTTTTCAGTGTGACACTACACATTTAATATGCATATGCTTTGGAGTCTTGTTCATGAAATGTTGACAAACACTGGATTTTCAACCCACCAACCATAGGATAGTTGTAGATGAAATATGCAATTTGGATTATACACAGTACAATGCAATATAAATATATGTACTACATGTACATAATTGACAGGAAAAAAGTGTTTATTGCTTTATTGTTATTGACATACCTCCTATTCGAGCATTGTTCATGAGTTTCTTCTGTTGTATTGCTTGCAACTACTTCCTTTCCTACATTTCTTCTATTTCATTTTCATGTCAAAGTAGTGCATGAAATGCAATGAACATGCAAATAAACCCCTTTGTTAAAATGGCATGAAATATACAATATTAACAAATAACAAATGAAAAACAAATCAATATTATACAGATAAAATTAGAAATATGTACCTTCTCAATTCTTGTTCCATGTCTCTTTTTTTGCCATGTTTTCTTTTTAATAATGCTCGGTGATAGTTTCGATGTATTGCACATCCAACAATGAAAATATAGATGCAAGCGGATGCTACCAAAATGCAAACATAATGGGAATTGTTCGTGTTTTATTTTCTCTTCAGAATCTGTTCTATGACAACTGCTTGTCATGTTCAACACAATTTCTTAATCCAACACAGAAACATGAAGTTTCTAAATATGTAACAATAATATGAAAACATGATTTGGTTCAACAGGAAAGAAATAAAATTTTATGAATACGTAAAAAAAATATGGACATATGCCAATATGTATTCCGATGTCAATGTAATCCAATATGCCAATGTTTACTATTATTTACATGCATTTCATATTTAAAGTGGAAAACAAATTGTATCATGATTACTCCAATATGTATTTAATATAAAAAAATTGGATTGTTCATTGTTTGCATTTGACCAGACGTGATCAATTAACGTTCTTTGTACATGTTTTTTTTTTTTTTTTCGAAGAAGAAATGAAGATTCTAACGTGCATGTAATTTTGCAATTATTTTGTTTTCTCGTTGTACTGAGACATGTCAATATTGAAGTCTCCTAGAACGACTATGATTTCATTGGAATGAAAATTGCACAATGCTTTTGTAACCACATTCACTATGCTGGCCAGAATTGCAAATGGCGCTGCATAGATATTCATTATCGCAACATGCAATCCTTTGACTGCTACTCTTGCTACCATCACCTCTACATTTAGTTCCTCAAAATGCATATGTTCCAACATTTGTAGAATTTTTTTTACAAGTATCATCACACCATGTTTATTGCAATTTGAGATGCAATTTAAACCTGGAAACTGTTCATTTTGCATCAGTAGTTTCATATATGTTTCTTGAATGCACAAAATATCAGGTTGCATTATATCATAGTCACTAGCCATGTCATTGATATGTGCATGAAAACTATGCATAATTAGTGAAAAAATTGAGATATATGACTCCAATTGCACATACTACCAATCATATTTTAGTCTCCAGTTTGCATTGCTGCACAGACATCACATCTCAACAACGATTTTTTGTTTAACGTTGAAGTTATCCATTGTCAAAGGACTTAGAAGATACAAATATTATGTGCTCCTTACATGCAACGACGTTGTATAAACCAATCCATGTCTTCACACCATAGCAGGATCAAATGAAACATTGTCCAATGTTAGCCCCTATGATCTATGTATTATAAGTGCACATGCAAGTTGAGCTGGGAATTGTTTACGGATTTTCAAATGACCTATCATTGTTTTTTTTTATATTGGTTTTTCTATGCTCAATATGGGTGTCTAGTTAGGCGAATTGTCTATGTTATATAAAGAAGCTAACCTCATAGCTTGGCAATGTAAAATATGCAGATCATAGAACTTTATCCATAAAACATCAGCCTTATTTGTTTTGGTGTATGCTTTGACTATTCCATCTACATCGTTCACTAAACCATCTTGCGTAGCGTAGTTACATGCACATATTTCAACAAGCATATCTAATTTTGGAACAAGTTACAAAGGACAAGTTGTTGTATGTTCATGGCATCACACACCACCGCGGTCGTCTTCCTCTTCATCAATTGCATTGATTAAAAGTTCCTTCCCAGGCATAAGTGATAGCATAGACCTATTATGCAATTCAACATCTTTGTTTTTGTAAAACATATAAGGGAATGTTGGGTGATTTGGAGCAGGTCAAATGTGATTCGTGCTGATATATTCTAGATCGTCTCTTATTTGACTATTTGTTCGCATTCTATTCATAATTGCAATAAATTTTTCATTTGTTTGCCGCATTGTAGTATGCAATTCATAACACTTCATGCTATATGTCCATAAGTCATATGTTATTCTTTGCATGTTCATGGTAGGGTGCTCAAATATCAGGGAATCATGTATGGGTTGTGCTTGGAAAATATTACCACAAAATACCATATCTATGTTTCCAAAGTACTTTGTTTGTACATGTTTTATTCTTCTTAGTCGACTATCAATCGAAAATAGGAATAAAATTATGACCAAAGAAGCTTTGTCAATGAGGATTGTTATCACACAAGTTGTAGGTCGGGAAAAGTCCGACCCAACCATCAAATGGCGACAACTTAGAGAACACCTACCCATTGTCACCTTAGGCAGGTATTCTCGTCACTTTAGAGATGAGAGAATAACCTCAAGGGGGAAATCTCGGTGACCCCTAGGGAAATGAGATGGAAAGTTTAAATATGAAGGAAGGTTCCCCTAAAGGTCAAGTTAGAGAGTGAAAAAAGGCTTGAGAAAGAGTCTTGGTGGTAGCCAAAATTTTCCAAGAGATAAGAGTACCTGTAAAGAGTAATTGTACCTGCCCGAGACACAAGAAAAAGCCAAGTATGTGTGTATAATGTTAGGTGGACAAGAAATATAAGCTTGTTGTCCCTAATTTGCAGCATTAAACAAAGATATATATCAGCAAGAAACTAAGTGTTAAAGTTGATAAACAATTACTAAAAGTACAACAACTCATACAAGAGATAAGCTAGATAAACACTAGTAATACTCAAAAATGAAAGCACAAGACTTTAGCAATGAAACAAGGTTGTAAATCAAAGGTGTTTGCAAAGATATTTTTCAGCTTTATGGCTGTACAAATTAAGTTGTTACAATAGTAAATCCAATCAACAAAACTTACAAAGAGTCCACCCCAAAAATGCGCTAAGCCTAGTACATTACCTTGGCAAACTTTTAGCAAATTATGATGGTTGAAAATCAAGTTATAAGTGAGGAAATAGAGATTTTGTTGCAGCCCTAATGGTTGTATATTTTAATGAGCTATAAATATAAGAATAATAGGCCAATCAAGACTCCCTAGTGGCCTTGACAAGCCCTAAGCATAAAAAAAATTATCCAATTGAAACAAGATTAGTATCTCATTAAATCATGTTTACCGAGACAAATAATTTATTTCTCCAATGCAACGAATTTGATTAGTGCCATTATAATTGGGTGAATGGGGTATTTAAAACACAATTTGGATCAAAAAGATCCCTTGGGGTGTAAATCCTCTTAGTCCCTAGGGTATGCCAACCAACTGAGGGAAAATCTAGGAGGGTGTATAGACTCGTACTTCTTCTAGAAACCCTTGCGAAAATGACTTATAAACTTAGAAAATAAGATGAAGCTTAATGGAGGGCGTATACAACATACTCCTATGATGATTTAAACCAACAATGACCAAGAACAAACAAGAAAGAACTAACAATTGAATATTTTTCTTACCAATTCCAAGAAATATGCAAGACCAAACCCTAGTTCACGAAGCAATTACCATCCAAGAGCAAGTAGAGAAGCCTCCAAGAGACACACACCACTTAGCCTTGTCCATTCACCGAGAGATAACAACAAAAATCATTTTCAAAAGAGAGAGATACCAAAAATGCTCAAGTCTAGGGAAAATTTCGGCCATTAGTCTTCTCACAATGGGAGAGCTATGATAAAATGAAATAGAGATGTCCTCTTTTTATACAAAATGTTCTCATCATAGTTTGTCCACTTAGGTTAGGGTAAACAAAAATTAATGGGACAACAAACCCCTACTTTTCCTCTTTACAAAAATAATACTAAACAATTCATATTTAGCACATAAAAGAAAACCCTAAATAAGACATCACCCCTCTAGGGTGACGTTTTGACACTTTTCCAAGTCGTTGGAGTAGAAGATGGAGGTCATTGGGGCTCCTAGATCCACCTCTTTATGCATCAATATCTCTTCCTTAAATCCATGTCTCCTCCGGTAAAATCATGCCAAGTGTCAATGAGTAACAACTCCATCACCACCAAGCCCTAGCCCTAGGTGACGTCAAGCCCCAAAGAGTGACATTTTGCCCCTCCTAACCAGGTCGTTTGGGTGATAGGGTCTAGGTGAGGTCATCGATGATGTATTTTAGGCCTCCAAAGGCATGTCTTCATCATCTGGCATGCGGACCCTTGGTATCCAACCTGTGGGCTTGAAGCCCCATGGAAGCCCAAGCTAGGCTTGTTCCTCCGAAACTGTCCACCAGTTGGGTCCTGCAAAGAAAAATGTATACACCCTCCAAGGATATCAAGTCAAAGCATCATGACGAGTAAATAAAATAATTAAAAGAGTCATATAAGCATGTACATCCAAACTACCTCATCAAAATAAACTCATGCTAAAAGACCTTATGCAATTTACCTAGCTTGAGTATGGGAGGGTTGACAAAACGACTAATTGGGTGAATCATCCCTCAAGTTTAAGGGTGTTTCCCAAGGGGACCTCCTTGTATGTCATGTGGATGATGTGCTATGGATTTGCGGAAATTTTTGGGCATGGGGTTCATGACATAAAAGGGGTTGTAGTGTCTCACTTAAAGGTGCCTTTGTAGAGGGTGTGTTGGACCTTCGTTTTCAATGCATCTTTTTTACAAGCCCATTCATTGCCATTAATTAATTAATGTTCCCAAACCTTGGGTACTCCCTAGAGTGAAATCTATTAGCTTGGGGGTATCACCACAAGGCTACTTGAAGCTATAGGTACATAGAGTGCCATATGAAAGGAAAGAAAGGGACATCGCATGAGTGTACACACCTTAACAAGCGGGGACATTTATATTTATGTGTTTGCCTTTGCAAGTCTTTGATTTTTTAAGAGAAGCATTTCATTGCTCTCAAGACCTCTTTGCATGAGCATTTGGAAGGTTCAAAATCAAAATTTTATCTTTTTCCAGCCACAAGCCTTTGGGGCTTCAGCCCCTTCCTCCCACGAAGTGAGGGACAACCCCTTCTTGGGTCAGTACACCCAAAAAAACCCCAAAAGGTAAGGATATAAGTGGATGAAGAGTGGAAAGTGACAAGTATGGTCGGGAATGGCACGATGAATCATTAAGAGGACATCCCAGTAGCATACCTATCCATAAAGGTGACCCACTTACAAGGGCGCAATGTCAACCACCAAGGTGAAAAAGGGCAAAGAGCATAATGTCCAAGAAAATGTCACATAATCAAAAGCAGTAATAGATGTAACAAACTCAAATGCCTCAAATATTGAAATTACACTCACCATAACACCTGACTTGTACCTCGTGGAGTAAGACCTAATGTCTTTCAGAGGCCAGCTGATGTGGTGGATACTGTCATGATCAACCTAGAGCGTGGTGGTGAGGTGGGTCTCCATCTGTGCAAGTGGACACTACTGGTCAAGCTGTCTCTTGGTGCTCCATGTCTACAACCTAAGGGTCTTGAGACATCATCTCCTTAGTTATCCCACAAAATGGGGACTATTATCGCATAATCTATACTTTCCCAAAGCCCAAGGCAAGTGGGACAAGATTGGCGTAACACGAGAGTGACCTATCACTGTCACCTTAATAAGAAACCCCTTTCTATTTAGAAGTAAGATAAAACTACACTAAAGGAGATGTCCCTAGTGACCTAAAGGGTTGGTAAAATGAAGCAAAATGTAAAGATTACCCCCCTATCACTGGTCACTCAAGTCAACTGGTATTGCTAAGTTTATGTCTTAAGAAATGAAGCAAATGCAGAAGTAAAGTGTACCTACCCGAAACAAGACAACAAGCATATATACATGGCAGTTTCAAGTACAAAAATGATATTAATGCTTCAATAGACAATAAACTAATGAAATGTGTGCTAGCTGATATACAAGTACATGAGTAAATAAGTTTACAACAAGACTAAGAAATATGTAACAACTGCAAGAATAGTCTTCAAAAAATGCTTTAAAAGACAGTAAAAATGTGGCATTTAGTATATAGAATTATAGTAACTTGTCACAAACAAATTCTCAAGTAATTAGCTAGCAATTAATGGTAAGTATGCAGAAATTTTGTTGCAGTTAGATGGTTGTAGTAGACAATTATAACAACAACAATAAAATTAGTAGTCTAGGCTAAGTTAGCGTTAATTTTGGTTAGTGAAGGCTTGAGAGCTTAAAGTTTGAGTGTTTGTTTGATCAATTAACCAAAGAGAAGAGAGATTAGTGCCTTTAAGAGGTTGTGGAGTCAAGAGTTCGACAACATTTACTTGGAGAAACAATGATGATTATACTTGTCTAAGTAGAAGGGAGGATCTTTAGAGGAGTAGCAACTTAAGTCCTCTAGGATCCAAACTTTAGTGAGGTGAGCTAAGTAGAGAGTAGGCACTTCTAGGCCCTAACGCCTTCCTCTTCCTTAGACTATTGAAATGTATCTAATGCAACAATAACTAGACAATGGCTTCTAAAGTACTAGCACTTTAGGGCTTTAGAAGCATGTCTAGGTTAAAGCACTTTAGTAAAGTCTAGCAAATGAAGAGTAAAGAAGTATCACCTTATGTCCTTTACTCCTAGGTTTTGTCAAGCAACCAATTTCATAATCTTTAACATGAATAAGAAAATATACCATAACCATTAAAAATTAAATGATAATTGCAGATCTACTTACTTCACCAAGAATAATCAAGCAATAAAACCCTAATTTGCCAAGTAACTTCACCAAAAAATGATCTAAGTTGCAAAATTTAGCCTCCAAAACAAGTGTGCCTCACAATTTCATCCAATAAACCCTAAAAGGGCGCCAATTTCATTCCTCTCTCTCATGGGAGAGTTATGATGAAAATGAATGTCATTTTTGTGTATTTATACCAAAATCTGGCCTAAAATTAAATTTGTTCTAAAATATAGTGCCAACCTCAACAATTCTTCCCTTAATTTACAAATTAAATAAATTTGAATAAAATAATCCTAAAAAGGTGGTGTCAACTCTTCTAGGGTGACGTTAGGTCTCCTCAAGGGGAAGTTAGTCTGCAAGAACATGGTGCTAGGCCTCCAAAGGCCTCAATCTTTGTCCATGCATGCTACCATAATCTTCATGGAACCCTGTCATCCTGGACTAGAAGGATGATGTCTCAGCTTCCAAAGCATAACGTCTTGGTGCATGGAGGGTGTAATACCCCCCCTAGGCCTGCCAGAGTGCCTCCAAAGCAAGGAAATCTTCTTATATCATGCAATCTGGTCATCAATGTCATGCCCCAAGCTTCGAGTCTCAACATCCATCCCTATGATTCAATCCCCCATGCATGCCTAAATTGGTCATCTCTTCATTAGTACTTGTCCACTGGGCAAGGTCCTGCAAAGACAAATAGGTATGCCCTGCAAGGGTCCATGAGTCACAAGTATCATAGAAAGTGAATCACATCCAATAATCAAACCACACGAACATGTGCACCAAACCCCCCTAAACCAAACAAATTCTCAAAGACGTTATACAACTTACAAAATTTAGGTTTGGGAAGGGTCTCAGGATGTCCTATTGGGTTAATCCCCCTTAAGTCAAGGGTGTTTCTCAAGTGGAGCCTAATCCAAGTCATGTAAGTGTATGAAGTGGCATGGGGTTGACCTTTGGGCATGGGGTGCATGTGATAACATGGAAATGTACAATCTTACGTGTGGGCACCTTTGTGGAGGGTGAGTTGCACCTTGTCTTGAATGAAATTGTTTCCTAGCCTATTCATTGGCATTTATTCTTTCTTAGATTTCTTTCTTTTGATCTTTTCTTTTGTGCTACAAGGGAATAGTTGAGGGCCATTGTCTTGGATTGGTGACCAGAGGTGACAATGTCATCCACAAAACATTTCGCGAAAATGATTAGGTTGACTCATGATGATACCCCCTTTCTCTTGGCTATGTAAACAAGAGCCACTACCCTGGCTTGGTTACCAGATAGGTGGTAATGTCATAACGGTACATGGTCATGGTTATAATAGGCCGGATCATGATGAGACCTCCTATCCATAAACTAATACCTTGAGTGTTCATGTTATCTTGTGGGTCCCCTTTTCTTACTATGAAGCTTTTCATTGCTTTCTCGGGTATCCCTGGGCCAAACATGTCAAAGGTTTCGAAATGGATTTTAACTCTTGCCAGCTACTTTTACCCTCTAGGCCTTTAGCCCCTTCTTACCATGAGGTAAGGTAAAACCCTTCCCAGTGTTAAGTATGGAGGGAACATATGATAAATCTTCAAATATGCACCTAGTAGCAACCCATCCTAAAGTGAAATCAACTTACTAGGGCATTGTGTCACCCTCCCAAGTTTAAACAAGGAAAAAAGCACAATTTCAAGCAAACATCATGAAATGAATAAGGATTCAATACAATATGTTCAAGTGCTTCAAATGTTGGAGTGATACATACCATGATACACAGACACTTTACCTTGTGGAGTAAGACCCACTACGACTTCAGGACCCATCTAGTGTGATGGACGTTGCTATCGGGGATATGTGGACTATACTCGGAGAAAAAAGGGGTTCTTTGGGGCTATGCTTAGGTCGTTCGGCTCTCAACACTCCATGTCTGGAACCTGTGGGCCTTGAGACACGATCTCCTTAGTTATCCTTAGGCTAGGGAATAAAATTTGTCTCCAAATCAAGGACATGTGCTCACCGTAGAGCGCATGAGAACCTTAACATCTCTAGTATGACCTGTGCCTGCTAAATCTCAAGAAAATATATTAGTAACATCTAGGGTGGTGATATCACCCCTTGTCCATACATGAAATAAAATTGAAATAAAACAAATTCTAATCATGAGCATAGATATATACAAGTGAGAAAAGACAATCAAATGAAACTACAACTATGCTAACATGATATTGAATGGTATGTACAATGGATGCAAATGCCTACCTACCTCTGCTTACATGTTGGTTGTGTAAATGTGTTGAACCTGAACATAATAGATCTAGCTAAACAATGATACACACATTTGCAAAGAGAAAAGGAGAAAGAAGCAGAAGGAGAGAAATAATAAAATAATTCTCATTAACCATTGTGAATAATGAATAATTTACACATGATATACTCTGTATAACTCAATGAGTGCACACTGGAGTAGAAACAATGTGCCATAGTGGTGGTCTAGAGTGATCTGGACACACACTAGCAGTTACGAGAGTGAACTGCCACCTAGTCTAGTCTCTCAGGCAGTTACGAGAGTGAACTGCCGCCTAGTTGAGTTAACTAGTAAACTAGTCTTCAGTTAACTAACTGAATAGAGAGTAGTTAACTCAGGGAATCAAGGGTAATGTGCTAGTCTGTTGATGATATCAAGGCAAGGTCTAATTAGCATGGTGATGATCCCAATGTTGCATGGTGACAAAACCAATGCAACATCTAAACTCAACTCAACCAGTCAAACTGAAGTGTCAACTGAAAGAGAATATTCTCCAGGTGGAATATTCTCCCCTAAAATATAGGAGACTGGATAATGACTAATTATGAATAATAAACAAGGAAAAAACTTAGGAAAAAGAAATCCTAGGTGTGTGTGAAGTAACCCCAATACTCCCCCTGAACATCACTATGGTTAAAATAAAGAACGGGTCCCGACATTGAGGCCATGTTAGGTACCCAAATACAAAATATACACTGAAAATAAAATGAGGAAAGAGGGAAAACCTCATGGGAAACCCCCCCCTCTCAAGGTACAATGTATGTAAAAAGAAGAACTACAATTGCTAGGCATTTGTGTCCTTCACTCCAAGACGACTTCACAGAGAATGAAACTTCTTCTCAGTGAAGGTCTTGGTGAAGATGTTTGTCGTATGTTCTGCTGAAGGACATAACTGTAAGTCGATGATCCCCTCATGTACCAAGTCTTGAATGTAGTGCATGTGTATCTCAATGTTCTTCGTCTGCTACCTCTGAACTGGATCTCTGGAGAACTTCAGAGTGCTCTGGTTGTCACACCAGATGATGATCAGCTGACGAAACTGAATTCCCAACTCAGTCATAAAGTTTTGTAGCCACATAGCCTGAATGGTTATGTTAACTACCCCTCTATACTCTGCCTCAGCTAAAGACAGAGCAATGGCAGCTTGCTTCTTGCTCAACCAACAGATAGGCCTGGAACCAAGACTGAGTGAGTAAATAGATGTAGACTTTCAATCAGTGCTATCACCAACCCAGTCAAAATCAGTAAACCAGATGAGATCTAATGTAGAATCTGCTACATAATGAATCCCAAAGGTGATGGTGCCCTGTACGCATCGAAGGATACACTTTGAAGTTTTCCAATGTAGTTCATATGACTCCTGCATGAACCTGGAAACTGCACCAACTGCATATGAGAGGTTTGGTCTGGAGTGTGCATGAGATACAAAAATCTCCCCACTAGCTGTCAATACAGTGTGTTGTCAACTAGTGGAGTCTCCCCACCATCCTCAAGTTCGAATCCTGATAGGAAAGGAGTCAATGCATACTTGAAATCTATCATGTGAAATCTCTCAAGGAGATCTCGTGCATAATTAGCCTGAGACAGTTGGATGCCTAATGCATCCTGACTGATCTTGAGTCCAAGGAAAAAGTGTAGCGGACCCATGTCCATCATAATAAACCTCTCATGTAGAATCCTCTTGACTACATCAATCGTTGAAGTCGAGCACCCGGTAATCAACAAATCATCGACATACAAAACTAAAAGTAGAAGTGAATCAGTCATCTTGAGCATGTAGACATTCAGGTCTGATTTACAACATACAAAGTTATGTGACAACAGGCAGGAGTCCATCTTGGCATACCATGCCCTCGGAGGATGCTTGAGGCCATAAAGTGACTTATTCAGTCGACAGACCAAAGATGAGTCCCGCATAAATCCCTGGGTTTTCTCCATGTAGATCTCCTCAGAGAGATCACCATGAAGAAATGCATTCTTCACATCCATCCAATGGAATTCCCATCCCTTGGCTGCCGCAATGGCAAGTGCAAATTGTATGAAATCCATCTTCACTACTGGAGCAAAAGTCTCATCATAGTCAATACCATGCACTAGCTGAAAGCCTTTAGCAACAAGCTTGGATTTGTATATGATAATCTATCCATCCACTACACTCTTGGTTCTGTAGACCCATCTGCATCTGACAAGTTTGGTTCTCAAGGAGGGAGTTGTACTCCTCTTGCATGGCGGATTCCCAAAAGGGATTTTTAGCAGCCTCGCCATAAGAATGTAGATATGAATACTGAACCAAGAAAATATGCCTGGAGGGCAATGGTTTAGTGGCAGTGAGTGCAATAGGAGGCTCCTTGAAATTAGATCGAGTCCTCCTAGTATCGGCCAGATCACCAACAAGATCCCCTACATCCTGAAGAGTAATCTGTGCCCACTTGGGCCTCTGCTCTGGCTTTGCAACTACATTTGAATGCTTTGAATCTGCATCCAAATGTACTGACTCTGAATATGAATCATCTCAGTCCTCTGAATCAGAACTCTCATCTGAAGAAGAGTCGACATGTGCATGCTCATCATCTCGGATAGGTGGAATAATGAAGGTGTCTGCATGCGGCTATTAAGTTTCATGCGAGACACTTTCGTCGAATTGGACACTATGTTCAATGATGAGCCACTCTAAGGAAATATTAATAAGCCTATATCCCTTCACATTGTTGGGGTAGCCAACAAAAATGCACTTAGTGCTTTGTGGATCAAGTGCCTTCCTCTTTTTCAGAGGGAATCCGGGCCCATGCACGTGAACAAAAAATGCAAAAGTGGGTCACTTCTGGTTTGAGGCTGCTCCAAGCCTCGTAGGGGGTCTTACCCTTGAGAGATCTATGGGGAGATATATTTTGGATGTATGTTGCACAATTAAGTGCTTCGGCCATAGTCTCTGTGGTAGTGACTTTGCATGCAGCATGCAAGATGCCATCTCTTTTAGAGATCTGTTTTTCCGCTCAACAACTCCATTTTGTTGCGGAGTATAGGGAATTGTATGCTGCAACTGTATCCATGCCTCATGGAAAATATTGTGGATCTCATGATTCACATACTCTCCCCCATTAGAGGACTTTGATCTTCTTTCTGGACTGTGTCTCAACCAAGGCTTTGAAATCTTTGAGGTGTTGAAAGAAGTCAGATTTTTGCCTGAGAAAGTAGATCCAAGTAAAATGTGAGAAATCATCAACAAAAATGAGAGAAAACCTCACTTTGTTGATGGATGGATGCGGAAAAGGACCCACAAGGTCACTGTGGATTAGATCTAAAGGTGTGTAGGTTCTTTGAGACTTTCCCTTGTCGAATTTCTCTTGAGGGTGTTTCTCGAGAACACATCCCTCACACACTCCCTTGTAGAAATGGATGTTTGGTAGACCATCAACCAATCTATTCTTGCTAAGTTGTTGCATGTATATGAAATTCAAATGTCCAAATCTTTCATGCCATATCCTACTACTTTCATCAGCATGAGTAAGCAGTAAAGCATAATCAGGTTCAATGAATTCATAAAATGTATACAATCCATACTAATGATTTACCTCACCGGTAGCAACCTTGGAGTTGGTTTGCATGTCATAGATGTCCATGGAATTTAGTGTGAATATGAATTTCTTTCTGGTGCTAGAATTTGTCATATGATACACAAAGAGAAGGTTGACAGAAAGTTTGGGAACATGCAACACGTTCTTGAAGCTTTCATTGGTGAGTTCAATCCTTCCTTTGCCAGTGACTTCGACATAAGAGTTGTCCCCCATAAGAATAGGAGGACCTTTGCATGCATAAAAAGAATAATATACTACTTTTGAGGTAGCCATGTGATGTGATGCTCCTGAATCTACGATCCAAGCATCGGGAGAGGAGTTGATGGCAATCAAGGCATGGCTAGAATTGTCTTTCTTGTAATTCGAATCTGCTGGCTTCTTCTTCTTGGCACCCTCTGGGAGGCGATCTCCAAGGATTTTTTGCTGAAGTATTTGAGACATCAAATCTATTTGTTGTTGCATGCTTGTAGATTCCAAATGGAATCCTTTGTGACAGTACGTGCATTTCCCCCATTTTCTTCCCTTTCCCCCTTTGGATCCGGACGCATCGGTGAAGGGTTTTGTGTACCCTTCCTTCTTCGCATGTGCATGAGATTTCCATTTATCTTTATATTTAGATTTCTGATATTTTTGGCTGCCATAATGCACAGTGAGTGCATGCGCCCTTGGGCCTTTGATTGTGCCCATGTTGATGAGCTTGATTTGCTCTTGTGTCAAGGATGTGATAAAGTCCTCAAGAGAAGGCATCTTCCAGGTGGCTCCGTAGGTGAATCTGACAAAATGGAATGTAGATACGAATACAGAGAATTCAGGACCAATATTGGAGAGAATGGTGTGAACCATTTGTTTCTCCTGCTTCGATTTATCAACCCCGCAAGCTTTGAGTTGTGACAATAAATCGTTGAATTTTGTAAAGAAATCTTGGATATTCTCGAAGCTTTTTGGATCCAATGTGAGCTGCTCCACCTCCAGCATGTGTCCCCTCATCTCATCATGTTTTCCAAAGAGACCTTCCAAGGTGGTCTAGGCTTCATTGGGAGTCTTACAAGAAGATATATGAAAAAGGAGATTGGGAGAAATAAGACTGCAAATTGTTCCAAGTGCCTCATCCATGCGATTTAAGAAATTGAATTTTTCTATGGCTGATGTCAGTTCTGTATCTATATTCAAGGTTAACCTATACAACCCTCTAGTTCAGATATGTATGGTTATTTTCTCCTTCCATTCAAAATAGTTGTAAGGTGTAAGAATGAATTCTTTTTGGAAATCCATCTTTCCGTTGTCTTCAATCTTTTGTACCTACAAAAAAAATTCGTGTAGCTTTTACTTAGTAGTCCGTCGGATCTGATACCATGTAAATGTGTTGAACCTGCACATAATATATCTATCTAAACAATGATACACAAATTTGTAGAGAGAAAAGGAGAAAGAATGAAAGAATTATCATTAACCGTTGTGAATAATGAATAATTCACACATGATATACTCTATATAACTCGATGAGTGCGCATTGGAGGAGAACTGATGTGCCATAGTGGTGTTCTAGAGTGATCTGGACATACACCAACAGTTATGAGAGTGAACTGCCACCTAGTCTAGTCTCTCAGGCAGTTACGGGAGTGAACTGCCACCTAGTTGAGTTAACTAGTCAACTAGTCTTTAGTTAACTGTCTGAACATAGAGTAGTGAGAAGTTAACTTAGGGAATCAAGGGTAATGCGCCAATATGGTGATGATGCCAAGGCAAGGTCAAATTAGCATGGTTATGATCCCAATGCTGCATGGTGACAAAACCAATGCAACATCTAAACTCAACTCAACTAGTCAAACTGAAGTGTCAACTGAAAGAGAATATTCTCCAGGTGGAATATTCTCCCCTAATATACAGGAGACTGGATAATGACTAATTATGACTAATAAACAAGGAAAAACCTCAGGAAAAATAAATCCTAGGTGTGTGTGAAGTAATTCCAATAGGTTGAATGTTAGGTGTAGTCATATAACCAGTGAAACCATCCCAACAGGTTGAATACTAGGTGTAGTCATATAACCAGTGAAACCATCCCAACAATATCTCATAACACCTTCCTATGTGCTTCATCATAAACCAAAACAATGACAAGTTAAGAAAAAAATAACACGAGTTAGATCATGTATCATATCATAGGAAATTGTAAATTATAGCTCATGGAGGTAGGAGGGAGGGAAAAAATTATGCCAAGTTATACTTCTAGGAAAGTGCTCAATCCATCTCAGAAAGGAATCGTGAAAAGTCAAAGACTCAAAACATGGACTCAAATAGTCTGAAGGTTGGCTAGCTTGGACATCATCACATCTTGAGGTTTGAGAAGGGACTAGCAAGAACCTAGAGGATGATTGGAAACTTCTTAGGGGAGAGTTGAACGATTGAGATAATAATCTTCTTCTTAAGGCATTCAACCTACCCTCAAATTCTAAAATAAGGCTCAGCCTTAGAGAAAACTTGGTACAAGAGACATGTTCCCCAACTGTATCCCTTGTCCCAAGTATCCTACTTCAAGAAAGAAACGTCCTCACCCTTATCAATATCTTAGCACAATGATGGTTGATAATCTTCTTCATAGAATAAATCTAAGTGCTCAACGAAATACTCATCAAAATCTTCAAGGTATGATCTAAAATCATCATGAGAACATTGCATTAGGTCATCCTTGGGTGTTTGGAAAATATCTGTAACCATACCATCTCCTTGTTGCCACATGTTAGAATCATTAGTAACCTCATACGATAGTTGTAAAGAGAACTATTGGATATGTTCTTCCATATCATAAATGAGATCTTTATTAGAACCAACCACATCCCATTTGCATCTCCCAACATATATGAACTCATCAATATTATCAACCATGCCATTACCTTTATCATAACATGAAGGGTTTAGTACATCCAAGGATTCCCTTACTTCTTCATTGTTCGAATCATAGAATTGGGTATCATCAAAAATATGAAAAGGAAACTGATTAACCTCATTCTCTTCTTCTTGTGTAGGAGGGATAGGATCATGGATGACTTCATAAGAGGGAGGAGTACACATTAAAAATTCATCATCATGTTTGATATCATTCGACTCTTGCTCTTCAACCATGTCCTCATTATCTTCGGTAGAATCATGAGTAAATTATTGCTCTTCCTCATGGGATTGGCAACCTCCTTCATAAATCTCTTCTTCTGTATCAGAGGGTTCTTGGCATTGTGCATGGTACTCACCCCTAAGATCTTCTACAATCTCAGTGGTGAATCCTTCATCCTCTAGGGCTATTTCGAGATTTTGAAGTGCATCCTCATAAGTCTATCATTGTGGTTTTGCGAACTCAAGAAACCTACCAACGAGATCTATGAAAGACGATATACCCTTTTCTTCTCAATGACACTTGATCCATCCTTGTAAAATTTATGGCAAGGAAATTATGAACAATTTTATCATGACATCCTCCCATTCAAATTCTCTTTCACTTATATACTTCAAGAATTCTACAATGTGAGTAATAAGGAGGCCTTTAAATCTTGGACAATTTTTTAACCATTTTATATCAAAATAATGTGGGTATCCTTGAAAAATTTCAAAATCAATAGATGTATACACTTTCTCCCACGATGCCATGATTCAATATTTTGGAAATATCACAAAGTTGAGAGTAAGGTGCTACCTTCAAAAAGGTCAGTGGAGTCGTCTGATAACCTCTTAAGGATTATCAAAGGGAGCGAGAGAATAACCCTTAGTGGAATCGCCAAGTAAGCTTTTTAAGATGAATGCTTTGAGGGAAAGGCTTACAGAAAAAGTGTCATTGAGGAATATTGACTCAGTGTTCCCCGAAAACGATGCCAAAAATGTTATCGCACAATCTGTACTTTCCCAAAGCCCAAGGCAAGTGGGACAAGATTGGCGTAACACGGGGGTGACCTATCACTGTCACCTTAATATGAAACCCCTTTCTGTTTAGGAGTAAGATAAAACTACCCAAAGGGAGACGTCCCTAGTGACCTAAAAGGCTGGTGAAATGAAGCGAATTTGTAAACATTAGCCCCCTCTCACTGGTCACTCAAGTCAAGTGGTATTGTTGATTTTATGTCTTAAGATATGAAGCAAATGCAGAAGTAAAGTGTACCTGCTCGGAATAAGACAAAAAGCATATATGCATGGCAGTTTCAAGTTAAAAATGATATTAATTCTTCAATAGACAATAAACTAGTGAAATGTGTGCTAGCTAATGTAAAAGTACGACATTAAATAAGTTTACAACAACACTGAGAGATATGTAACAACTACAATAATACTCTTCAGAAAATGCTTTAAAAGACAATAAAAATGTGCCATTTAGTATATAGAATGATAGTAACTTATCACAAACAAATTCTCAAGTAATTAGCTAGCAATTAATGTTAAGTATGCATAAAATTTGTTGCAGTTAGATGGTTGTAGCAGACAATTATAACATCAATAATAAAGTTAGTAGTCTAGGCTAAGTTAATGTTAGTTTTGGTTAGTGAAGGCTTGAGATCTTAAAGTTTGAGTGTTTATTTGATCAATTAACCAAAGAGAAGAGAGACTAGTGCCTTTAAGGGGTTGTGGAGTCAAGATTTTGACAACATTTACTTGGAGAAACAATGATGATTATACTTGTCTAAGTAAAAGGGAGGATCTTTAGAGGAGTAGCACCTTAAGTCCTCCATGATCCAAACTTTAGGGAGGTGAGCTAACTAGAGGGTAGGCACTTCTAGGCCCTAGCGCCTTCCTCCTCCTTAGACTATTGAAATGTATTTAATGCAACAACAACTAGGCAATGGCTTATAAAGTGCTAGCACTTTAGGGCTTTAGAAGCATGTCTAGGTTAAACCACTTTAGTAAAGTCTAGCAAATGAAGAGCAAAGAAGTAGCACATTAAGTCCTTTACTCCTAGGGTTTGTCAAGCAAGAAATTTCATAATCTTTAACATGAATAAGAAAATATACCATAACCATTAAAAATGAAATGACAATTGCAGATCTACGTACTTCACCAAGAATAATCAAGCAATAAAACCCTAGATTGCAAAGTAACTTCACCAAAAAATGATCCAAGTTGCAAAATTTAGCCTCCAAAACAAGTGTGCCTCACAATTTTAGCCAATAAACCCTAAAAGGGCGCCAATTTTAGTCCTCTCTCTCACGGGAGAGTTATGATGAAAATGAATGTCATTTGTGTATTTATAGCAAAATTTGGCCTAAAATTAAATTTATTTTAAAATACAGGGCTGACCTCAACAATTCAGCCCTTAATTTACAAATTAAATAAATTTACATAAAATAACCCTAAAAAGGTAGTGGCAACCCTTCTAGGGTGATGTTAGGTCTACTCAAGGGGATGTTAGGCTGCAATAACATGGTGCTAGGCCTCCAAAGGCCTCAATATTTATCCACGTATGATACCATCATCTTCAAGGAACGTTGTCATCCTAGAGTAGAAGGATGACGTCTGAACCTCGAAAGGGTCGTGTCTTGGTGCATAGAGGACGAAATCCACCCCCCTCCTAGGCCTTCCAAAGTGCCTCTAAATGAAATGACGTCTTCTTGTATCACACAAGCTGGTCATCATTGTCATGCCCAAAGCCCGAGGTCTCAACATCCATCCCTTGGCTTCAAGCCCTCATGAAGGTCTGAATTGGTCATCTCCTCATGAATACATGTCCATCGGGCAAGGTCCTACAAAGACAAATAGGTATGCCCTTCAGGGGTCCATGAGTCATGAGTATCATAGAAAGTGAATCACATACAATAATCAAACCATCCAAACATGTGCATCAAACCCCCCTAAACCAAACAAATTCTCAAAGACGTTATACAACTTGCCAAATTTAGGTTTGGGAAGGGTCTCAGGATGTCCTATTGGGTTAATCCCCCTTAAGTCTAGGGTGTTTCCCAGGTGGAGCCTAATCCAAGTCATGTAAGTGTATGAAGTGGCATGGGGTAAACCTTTAGGCATCAGGTGCATGTGATAACAGGGAAATGTAGAGTCTTACTTGTGGGCACCTTTGTGGAGGGTGAGTTGCACCTTGTCATGAATGCAATTGTTTTCTAGCCCATTCATTGCCATTTTTTCTTTCTTAGCTTTCTTACTTTTGATATTTTCTTTTGTGCTATAAGGGAATAGTTGAGGGCCAATGTCCTTGCTTGGTGACTAAAGGTGACAATGTCATCCACAAAACATTTCACGGAAATGAGAAGGTCGGCTCATAATGAGGCCCCCTTTCTCTTCACTATGCAAACAAGAGCCACTACCATGGCTTGGTGATCGGATAGGTAGTAATGTCATACCAATACATGTTCATGGTCATAATAGACCGACTCGTGATTAGATCTTCTATCCATCAACTAATACCTTGAGTGTTCATGTTAACTTGTGGGTACCCTTTTCTTATTAAGAAGATTTTCACTACTTTCTCGGGGATCTCTGGGCGAAGCATATCAAAGGTTTCAAAATGGATTTTAACTCTTGCCAACTACTTTTACCCTTTTTTCCTTTAGCCATTTATTCCCATGAGGTAAGGTACAACTCTTCCTAGTGTAGACTATCCCAATGCCCAAAAGATGGCGAGATGGAAGGATTAAAGATGGAAATTGGTAAGTATGGAGGGAACATACGATAAATCTTCAAAGATCCACTTAGTAGCAACCCATCCTAAAGGGAAATCAACTTACTAGGGCACTCTGTCACCCTCCCATGTTTAAACAAGGCAAAGAGCATAATTTCCAAGAAAACGTCATGAAATGAAGAAGGATTCAATACAATATATTCAAGTGCTTCAAATATCGGAGTGATACATACCATGATACCCAGACTCATTACCTCATGGAGCAAGACCCACTACCACTTCAAGACCCAACCAGTGTGATGGATGTTGCTACTAGCGATGTGGACTGTACTTGAATAAAGGAGGGGCCCTCCGGTGTTATGCTTAGGCCATCCGACTCTCAACACTCCATGTCTGCAATCTGTGGGCCTTGGGACACGATCTCCTTAGTTATCCCTAAACTAGGGGATAACATGGACAACATATGGATCCTACTTGGGAACATGTGCTCATCGTAGAGTGCATGAGAACTGCAACATCTCTTGGTAGATCCGTGCCTACACTGAAAAAACAAACTGTAAAATCTAAGGTGGTTCTATCACCCTTCGTCCATATATATCAAACCAAAAAATGAAACTAATCTAGAAAATAAAAGTTAGCCTTTTTTTTTTTCTAAACTAAACATGAAATCAATATGCAAGTAGAGCAAGATGAAATATGAAATACAACTAACTACCATGACCGATCAAGATGCAAATCTTGGAAATCAAAATGACCTACCTACTTACCTAGGGCCTTGGGGCCCTGAATATCAAGTGATAGGTGATATTAGGTGAATTCATACAACATATGCAACAAGTTGATCACCTTTCAAAGTATATCCCCCTGTGCTTAATTATGTAAAACAACAAAGATAAGTCAAGCACGTAATGATCATGAGAGATGGGTGGGAGGGAATAAATCCTACTGGAAAGAATATTCGCAATTTTGATCATCCAAGGAATCCAACATGAAGTGATAGCCACAAGATCGATCAACCCATCTTTGAAGATGACTATCATATATAGACGACGATTTCTCTTCATTGGCGCAAAAATATCCATTGTTTGTGGAAAACTGAGAGAAGATGAGAGATCGGAAGAAAAATGCATGGCTTCCTGGAGAAGAAGATAATATGTAAGGGATAACCTCATGTCTAGAGAAGAAATCCTCCCCTAGACTTAGGAAATGTCACTTCTTTATCTGCAAATCCCCACCAAAAGTCTCAATATGAATTACTTAGATTTGGTAGTGTGGACCTCGGAGGGCACCGGGCTGGCCATGGCTTGGTGTCTATCAAAGTCTGAGCACAATGACTGAAAATCCTCACAGGACAAATCTACATCCTCAAAAGGGTACATATCAAGGGATGATTGAGGATCACCTTGAGTCTGCTATGACAAGTCATCCTCGAAGGGGTAGAAAAAATATGTAACCATATCATATGAATCATACATGTATGGAAATTAGTCCTTTGACGATGACAACGTAACCACTTTTGCTTGAGGGCTACCCTCAATGTCGTAAATGGGGTCTCTATCAAAAAGGAAATGTCCAAAATCCTATCTACATCTCCCAACCTATATGAAATCATCAATGTGACTATCAACTATATTCGGGGGTTGTTCCATGATTTCAGATGTATCATAGGTGTTGATTACTTCTTTACAAGATTGTACAACTTCATCTTCTTTAAAAGGGAAAGTAGATAATAATGTCTTGTTCAGGCCATCTTCAAAATAAACTTCATCGAGATTCTCCTGGCAACTTCGTTTATTTCCACAATCATGGAATAAAGCATCATCAAAGTTTTCAAATGGATTGTAACTCATCATCTTGTTTTCTTGATGTGTAAGAGAAGCAGAGGATTGGATGTCTTCATCAAGTGGAAGGGCATATATAAGCACTTCATCTTCATCAAATGTCTAGTTTGGAATTCAACATGAGAAACTTCATCACGATCTTCTTCAAGATTTTCTTTATCCTCATCTATAGGAAAACCTTCTCTGCAAAGAACATCTTTAAGATTTTGGAAAGTATCTTGCAAATTCTGGGTAGCTGGACGATAGTGCTTGAGAAATTCTTCAATGAGCTTGGTATAAGATGGGATGCTCTTTAGAATACATGAGTGTGCAAGCCAATTCCTTTGACTTTATTTCAGTGAAGATACACAAATTTTCATTAGCATGTCCTCATGTAGCACATCTAGGCTTGAAGCATACTTCATATAATTGACGACATGGGTGACTGCTAGATTTGGATCACCGTTAAATTTAGGGCAACTTTCCCTGCACTCCGGGGAGCAATGATTTGGATACCTAGGGATATTATGAATATCCAAAGAAGGATAGACTTTATGGAAATCTCATGGTAAGTCTTGTGAGGCCATGGTTCCATTACTTAGGGGAATACCTCAGTGGAGTCGCCAGATGAACTCAAGGCTCATCAAAGGATGGAAAAGGGGAAAGAAGGAAAGGTGGTTCTTGGAAGGTGGATTTGCCAGATGAACCTAAAAATTTCATCTAATAAAAGGGGAAAGGGACCTTCCCTCAGGTGGAGTTGTCAGGAATACTAGGGAAAGGATTTTGGATAGATTTCTAAAGTGTAGTTAGGGTTCGTAAGAGGATTCAAAATCCTCCTCGACAATGGCACCAAAATGTTATCACACAAGTTGTAGGTTGGGAAAATCCTGACCCAACCACCAAATGGTGACAACTTAGAGAACACCTACCAACTGTCACGTTAGGCAGGTATTCCCATCACTTTAGAGATGAAGGAATCACCTCAAGGGGGGAATCCCGGTTACCCCTGGGGAAATGAGATGGAAAGTGAAGATATGAAGGAAGGTTCCCCTAAAGGTCAATATTGAGAGTGCAAAAAGACTTGAGAAAGAGTCTTGGTGGTAGCCAAAAGTTGCCAAGAGATAAGAGTACCTGCAAAGAGTAATTGTACCTACCTGAGACACCAAAACAAGTTAAGTATGTATGTATAATGTTAGGTGGACAAGCAAGTTAAGCTTGATGTCCCTAATTTGGAGCAGTAAACAAATATATATATATATATATATATATATATATATATATATATATATATATATATATATATATATATATATATATTG
>ML802656.1:89379-104194 GCA_009831015.1 Picea engelmannii | reverse complement strand
AATGAAACAAGGTTGTAAATAAAATGTGTTTGCAAAGACATTTTGCAGCCTTATGGCTGTATCAAACAAGTTTTTACAGCAGTAAATCCAACCAACAAAACTTACAAAGAGTTCATCCAAAAAATGCGACAGGCCTAGTAGATTATCTTGGCAAACTTTTAGCAAATTCTAACGGTTGAAAAACAAGTTATAAGTGAGGAAAGAGATATTTTGCTGCAGCCCTAATGGCTATATATTTTAATGAGCTATAAATCTAAGAAGACTAAGACAATCAAGATTCCCTAGTGGCCTTAACAAGCCCTTGGCATGCAAAAATTAATTCAATTGAAACAATATTAGTATCTCATTAAATCATGTTTACCGAGGTAAATAATTTATTTCTCCAATGTAAAAAATCTGATTGGTACCTTTATAATTGGGTGAATGGGGTCTTAAAACACAATTTGGATCAATAATATCCCTTGGGGTGTAAATCCTCTAAGTCCCTAGGGTATGCCAACCAACTAAGGGAAAATGCAAGAGGGTGAACAAACTCGTACTTCTCCTAACAACCCTTGCAAAAATGAATTATAAACTTAGAAAATAATATGGAGCTTAATGGAGGGTGTATACAACATACTCCTCCAATGGTTTCAACCAACAATGACCAAGAACAAGCAAGAAAGAAATAACAATTGAATATTTTCCTTACCAATTCCAAGAAAGATTCAAGACCAAACCCTAGTTCACCAAGCAATTACCATCCAAGAGCAAGTAAAGAAGCCTCCAAGAGGCGTGCACCACTTAGCCTCATCCATTCATTAAGAGATAATACCAAAACTCATTTTCAAAAGAGAGAGATACCAAAAATGCTCAAGTCTAGCGAAAATTTCTGCCATTAGTCTTCTCACAATGGGAGAGCTATGATAAAATGAAATAGAGATGTCCTCTATTTATACAAAATGTTCTCATCATAGTTTGTCCACTTAGGTTAGGGAAAACAAAAATTAATGGTACAAAAAACCCCTACTTTTTCCCTTTACAAAAATAATACTAAACAATTCATATTTAGCACATAAAAGAAAACCCTAAATAAGACGTCACCCCTCTAGGGTGACGTTTCTACACTTTTCCAAGTCGTTGGAGTAGATGATGGAGCTCGTTGGGGCTCCTAGAACCTCCTCTTTATGCGCCAAGATCTCTTTCTTCAATACATGTCTCCTCTAGTCAAATCATGCCAATTGTCAATGAATAACAATTCCATCACCACCGAGCCCTAGCCCTAGGTGATGTCAAGCCCCAAAGAGTGACATTTTTCCCGTTCTAAGCAAGTCATTTGGGTGATAGGGGCTAGGTGAGGTCATCCATGATGTATTCTAGTCCTGCAAAGGCATGTCTTCATCATCCGACATGTGGGCCCTTGGTATCCAACCTGTGGTCTTGAAGCCCCATGGAAGCCCAAGCTAGGCTTGTTCCTCCGAAATTGTCCACCAGCTGGGTCCTGCAAAGACAAATATATACACCCTCCAAGGATCACAAGTGAAAGCATCATGATGAGTAAATCAAATCAATAAAAGAGTCATCTAATCATGTACATCCAAACTGCCTCATCAAAATAAATTCATGCTCAAAGACCCTATACAATTTACCAAGCTTGAGTATGGTAGGGTTGACAAAATGACCTATTGGGTGAATCATCCCTCAAGTTTAGGGGTGTTTCCCGAGGGGGGATTCCCTTCTAAGTTATGTGGATGATGTGCTATGGATGAGGGGGAAAATTTTGGGCCTGGGGTTCATGACATATAAGGGGTTGTAGTGTCTCACTTATGGCTGCCTTTGTAGAGGGTGTGTTGCACCTTCATTTTCAATGCATCCTTTTTCCAAGCCCATTCATTGCCATTAATGAATTAATGATCCAAAACCTTGGGTACTCCTTAGATTGAAATTTATTATCTTAGGGGGAAAAACCACAATGCCACTTGAAGCTAGAGGTACACAGAGTACCATATGCAAGGAAAGAAAGGGACACTGCATGAGTGTAGACACCTCAACAAGTGGTGAGATTTATATTTATGTGTTTGCTTTTGTAGGTCTTTGTTTTTTTAAGAGAAGCATTTCATTTCTCTCAAGACCTCTTTGTGCGAGCATCTAGAAGGTTCATAATCAATCTTTTATCTTTTTCCAGCCATAAGTCTCTGGGCCTTCAGCCCCTTCTTCTGATGAAGTGAGGGACAACCCCTTCTTGGGTCAGTACACCCAAAAAAACTCAAAAGGTGAGGAGACAAGTGGATGAAGCATGGAAAGTGGCAAGTATGGTCGGGAATGGCATGATGACTTGTCAAGAGGACCTCCCAATAGCATACCTATCCCTAATGGTGACCTAATTACTATGGCGCAATGTCAACCACCAAGGTGAAACAAGGCAAAGGGCATAATGTCCAAGCAAATGTCACATAATCAAAAGCAATAATAGATGTAACAAACTCAAATGCCTCAAATATTGAAATGACACTCACCATAATACCTAACTTGTAATTCATGGAGCAAGACCCATTGTCTTTCGGAGGCTAGCTGATGTGGTAGATACTGTCATGATCAACTTGGAGTGTGGTGGTGAGGTGGGTATTAATTTGTGCAAGTGGACATTGTTGGTCAAGCTATCTCTCGATACTCCATGTATGCAACTTGAGGGCCTTGAGAGATCATCTCCTTAGTTATCCCACAAAATGGGGATAAAAAGGATAATTTGTATTTCTTGATTAAGCTTTTATAACATGTCTAACATTTCTATGCTCAGTGGAACAAACCTAGACTTGTTGAAAGGCATTAGAAATACATAATGGATTGATGTTCCACCTGCTTTGTAAGCAACTTTACTAGTGTATGTGACTATCAATCCCTTTGGTTTCAAAGGATTTGTTGTGTTATTTGCATCGTGTATTCATATAATCATTTAGAATATCATTTTTACTGTGACGGTTTTTCCTGTTCCTGCTCCACCCGTAAAAAACAAGTAGAATGGCGTCTGCATGTCCCTTAATTTCTTTAGGGAAATGTCTTTGATGATTTTTTTTTGTTATTTGTTCAACATTCTTCTAAGTCTATAATATTCACTATTCTCAAGCACAAATGGGTGGCCTGCAACTTGGAATCCAAGATTAGTTGTTCTTTTGCTACTTTTCCCTCCAACGCATTGTAGGTCTCCTTGCAAATCGTACCATTCACAATCAACTGTGCTTTTTCCTCGTTCATTCAATGTACCATTAATGTTGAGAAGATCATTGTCTACTTGTTGCATCTCACTTTCCATATCACCTTGCGTTGGATTGACGTTGTATAAAAACTTAGTTTCATTGGCTTGTATTCTAGTTTTGTGAAAACAATAAGCAACTTCCCATGTAGGCCAACAATGTTTTAATGTCTATTCACTTTTTTTTAACATGAAATATAGCAATAGTTTCTCTTTGCAATGTTTTTCATAATCAATGTACTTGTTATATTTGACGAATCGTATCACATTTGGTTTTTTCCTTTTCGATATGTGTGTACCATATTTTTTGTACTTGGAGACAAATTCAGCAAGGCATATATTCTTAATGACATGTGGTCGTTCAATATAGTAATGAATAAAAGAGTTGCACATCACATCTTCTGAGTCATCAAGTTCTTGTTTCAATAAAAAGGCTGGCTTATGGAAGAATGTGTGTTGATCTATTGGAGATGTATTTATAAATATACATGCTCTTGAAAAGTTGTTCAATGGCAAAGCAAGCACAATATGGATTGCTTCTTGCACAGACATTTGTTGAATATTCAACATTGCATTTCCAAGTGTACGTATCATTTATATACCATAAATTCTTCTTTTTTCATGCTCTCTGTGTATCCTTCTAAATGCATTTGTCATAGATTTGTCAACTTTAGTCATATATGAACCTCAATATGATGTTGTTGCATATGAATTTAGAGCAAATTGTGCATTTGTATTTGCATTCCAAAAATTTGGCATGTCCTTTGCAAGGTTGTTGTTCCAAATATGTGAAGGTTTTCATTTCAGGAATATTGCCGTTTTTTTTAGCGTGCACTCTATTAGAAGCAAGTACTCATCATATGGTACTCCCATTTGCATCAAGAAGTCTTTAAAGCTAATTAAATTGTCATAGATATTTTGTTCTAGTGATGAAAACAACAACTTTGACTTTTCATCAACAACTTTGTCTAATAACTCGATCAGTTCAAGAATCATTGTCATTCTCATTGGTGGCATAGGGAAGTTGTATCGACAATGTGAATTCTTTTGTTTCTTACAACTTCTTGTATGGGAATGCCTATGCAATTTTACAAGATCTGGATGCAGATGATCTATATCACATGCTATGTACTTGCTCAAGAACTTTGCAATTTCTGAATCACTATCCTTTCCATGTATTGGTGCATCTTTTATCCAGCAAAATCCATGTTCATGCTTGTTTCCTCTATTCTAAAACTCTATCACAAAGTAGTTGTATGATACTTTCCCGAAAAATATTTTGTCATGACATATCAATTGCTTCAAAGCAATGATTCTATGTCTATAGTAACGATTGCAAGTTACTGGGTCCTTTCTTGTCAAGTGATCAATGTCCTTGCCTTCCAGTGTTTCAAAGTGCTTTTCAATTTTTTTTATACAAATCCGTCAATGCAGATACCAATTCATGCCAATGATGCTCTTCAATCATGAATGTGACAAAAAAGGTTGGAGGCCCCAACTGTCATATCATTGCAAATATTGTTTTCTTAATATGGTTGAAGTAATCAGGAGAAATGCAAATATTTTTGAAATCTATGTATCCAATATCAAATTTAGGTATCTTTTCCAAATTTGGTTTGTACTTCACATCTTTTGCCAGTAACTTTCTTTCTTGTAATTGTCTCTTTATTATTCATATCCACATGGAGGAAAGCACTTTGTCGATTATTGTTGGCATCATTTTGAAGAACAAATTTGTTGTGTGATATGAGAAATCACTGCTAGCATGTAGCAATTTCCATTTCACTTTTTTTTTGTAACTAAATCTCTTTACAATGTCATCATCACGCGGATTCCCATCGAATGGGGTTGGAAATTTCATCTCTTATGTGTATTTGTCCATGAATATTCCAAGTGGACATTGTCCTTCAATAGGTGTGACTTCAATGATCTTGCCCTGTAAATCATGGATGCATTGCGAGTCTATAAATCCACACACCAACGTTTCACTAGGTCTCTCACTATCTAATTTTATCTCCATATCACTCTCACAATCAGAATTTGTGTTTTCTATGCATTTTTTACTGTCTTGTTAAATAATATCAATCCTTTCTTTGTTTATAGTTATGTTTCCAGCCTTGTATAAAGCTCTGGAACATAATTATTTTAATGCTTTCATGACAATGTTTACATGTACTCTTCCAGTCTGATATGCATTTTTGTATTGCAATCGTCTTTTCAATGCAATTTCAATTGTCATTGTTTCATCCATGGATTGTGGCAATGATTTTTGGACAATATCCACATGAACAAGCACGTTGATGATGGATATTGTCAATCCCATCTACGATCATTTGTAGCCCCATTGTCTAATTTGTGCAAATGTAATTCTAAGTGATACATGTCTCTCCTCAAGTTCTGATAATGTGCTTGCAATTGGTAATGGCATATTGCATCTTATCTCCTCCGGTGTTGCAAACCATGGCAGTTTCCCATTTTCAAGTGCTCTTTTCCAGATAATACATATCTTCTCATAACACAATGTTTTGTCACATGCAATCAAGCTCATATATTCTTTCTTCAATTCCTCATTCAAGCATTTAATGTTCTTTGAAAAATGCAATTGTTCACAAATTGCACATTCATTTCTAGGTGTGTATTGGATGTATTTCACATAGAGTCGATATGTTTGCTACTTTTTTACATCGATATGCTCACTACATGAACATCCACTTGTTCTTTACTATCCATCTTTGGCACTGGCATGTATTTGTTTTAATTTCGTACATGCTACTCTTGCTCATTTACTACCATGTGTTGTTGCATTGATTTCATTTCCATCTTCTCCATGTACATGGCTTTTCACCCCTTGCTGGGTGACAACCCCGCAATTTCATTTGTTTCTTTCATGTATCATATTTTTTAGTCTATGGTAACTAAGTCTATTATTCTCAACTACAGGTCTCTTTGCTTTATGACAACCCATTCCAACCACTGCACTGCTATTTGCTAATGTAATTTTATCCTCACAATGTGCATTGTGTCTATCTCGACGTCTTCCTAGTACATGTTTAGGAACCAATACATTGTCACATATACTTTTTCTCAATGCTAGTATTGTATCTCTATCATGCTTGCTTCCATGTGTATTCATTGAACCTAGTATCCCTTGGTCACAATGTTGATAACATGTTTCATTGTACTTCTCCCTTAGGAATGGCTCATAGTGAATGTGTATTGTATGTGTTTCAAATGACAACACATCAATTGTTTTATCACAGTTTGAGCCAACAAAATAAAATTTGACAATATTGTTGCCATGGAGGGACCACACTTGGATATTTACATTGAAAATGAATTATATCCATTGCAAACAAAATGCCCCACCCTCTATCTCCCCTTTTTCATATGGCATTTCCATATTTACAAGATACTCCTACCAATTCATAGTAGGCGTTGTATTATCTATAGGACTGAGTCTCAGATATTCATGCAAGCAATGCAATGCATTCTAGTCACCGATTTGCATTGCATTGCAAAAGGATTGCACATTGTAAAGTCTCAAGGATTGTACATTGAAGTCTGTGGCTATCAAATAACAAATTTCTCTGAACAAACTATCACCACAACTTGATATGACGGGAATCACTTTGCTCAATCCATAAGAATGCATCTTGTCCATATTACATTTCCAATAGTATTCAATGTTTTTGCACATCAATGACAAGTAATTATTAGGTTGTTCAAGATTGCATCTGGCTAGTTTTTTGTAAAGCAATGGTTTGTAGTGGCCGCTAACATGATTTGGTTCATGAAACAAGATGCAATATGGATATGCATTTGCATTTATGTTGAAATAAAAATACTTTGTTTTCCTCGTTAGCGACCAAACTACGATTGATATATTTAACCATTTTTCTAACCATTGTATGCAAAATGTATCTCCCCATAGCCATCTCTCATTGCCATTTACATTTGAATATGTAGATAAGCACATTTTCGACAACTATATGTCAATGCCACAAATCCCATGTAATTCATACAAGAAATTGTTGAATATCTTCAACTTCAGGCAAGTCATTCTCCACAAGAAAGTATAAGAAGACCCCTCTACGCCATTACAGAAGCCCAAGGAAGAAATTAAAGACCTAGGAAGAGAAGTCGACACCACCAGTAAAAGACAAAATAATAAAGTAATTTGAAGACCCAGAATAAGAATTCAACCCCAGACATGCTCTTAGATTAGTACAAATACATGATTGGATCATTTCATTTGGACAGTCAGACAACTCCTTTTGCAGTGCGCACTAGACAACTGAAAACTACAATAGTGGGATTTTTGTTGTTTTTAGGTTTCTGGTATCTTGGTGAGTTTGCCACACTTGGGAAGGATATTCTTGGTTGGTCTTGGTCATCTTATTGAGGTGCTAGGTCTTTGAGATGCTAGCCTTGCGGACGATCTTCTCTATATGGTATTTTGTCTATTGATTGTGGTGTACTAGTAATATCTTAGACTGAATTTTTCTATAAGAAAGGTTGTTGGGTTTTCTCCCAAGGTTGGGTTTCCCAGGATAAACTCTTGTGTTCTTGTGTTGTGTTCTTATGTCTATTGTGCATGGTTAATATTTCTATATCTTGTTATTTCCGTCACAATATTATAGTTGAGATTTTCAATGTATAGTTATTCTATGATAACTATTGTATGAAAGTGAATCTTGTTATTAAATCATAAGGCAATAACTATCAAATCTCAGAATCATAAAAATCAACATGGTATCAGAGCTAGCTGAAATATTTCTACTGCACAATTTATGTTTGTCGTTGCACAGACCTGAACTTGTCAAGCTTGTTGAGAAATTTATCGTAGGACATTGAGATGAATTTTTTCATAGATCAACTCGCCCTAGCTTAGTGCACCTCATGGTGGTCTCAGATTGTAACTTGGTGAAAGTTGAAATTTCTCACTTCAGTTGCAGTTATAGTTTCCAATTATAGTTGCAGTTGCAGTTTCCAGTTACAGTTGCAATTGTAGTTACAGTTGCAGTTGCCAGTTTCCAGTTGCATTTACAGTTGCCAGTTACAGTTGCAGTCGCTAGTAGCCAGTTTCCAGTTGCACAAACTTTGAGATTAGAAGACAAGCTCGATGGTTCTATAAATTTCAAATGTATGCACTTGTATATAAGTTATATCATGAGGGTGTTTGCAGGATATGTACACTTGGAAAAAGGACATTTTTCCAAGCAGTGACAGTAGATCCAAAATAATCTTAGATCTAGTGCATGTAGATGAATCCCGAGAATTGGAGGCAACATCGATGATGTCTCCTACAGTATATGGCAACTTGAAATCAAATGGGACATCAACA
Organism: Picea engelmannii; assembly: GCA_009831015.1. Taxonomy (NCBI): domain Eukaryota; kingdom Viridiplantae; phylum Streptophyta; class Pinopsida; order Pinales; family Pinaceae; genus Picea; species Picea engelmannii. The sequence goes on along the minus strand of ML802656.1, from coordinate 95,621 downwards.
ACAAGATTCTAGGTTTGCATATCAGGTTTGATATTTTATATTGTTGCATCTTAAGTAAATATTGTAACCGAGATAATAGTCTTTAGAGTTCTATTACTGATGAGTACTTTTGATATCAAATGTATTGGATATTGTTGGTACTATGATCATTATGTAAATGCTCATTGTTTAGTACTAATGATGCACTTGTTTGCAAGATAGAATTGATCTCCTCTAGGAGATGTTCTTGGTTGTTGTCTTTGTCCCAAGAAGGTTACTTTGTAAATTCCATGGAGGTTACCATGGAGATGTTCTTGTTTTGTTCCGGGCAGGTTACCATGAAGGAATGACTAGTAGCAACAATAGAGAAGTGTTGTTCTTTTTCTTAGCCTTGTCCTTGTTCCAGGAAGGTTACCATGGAGGAATAATTGGTCACAACGTTAGAAAAGTGTTGTTCTTGTTTCTTATTCTTATTCTTGTATTTTTGTTTTGACTCTTGTCCCGGGCAGGTCACAAACGATAGCTCTAAGAAAGAGATATAGTGACAATTGTTCATGTTCTTATTTTTTGTCCTTGTTTCTATTTCTTAATCAAAAGTACATTGTTCTTGTCTGTTATTTTCCCTTGTTATTGCTCTTGTTTCGGGCCTGTCATAGGCAATAACTCCGAGAGGGAGTTATAGTGACAGTTGCAAGAGTCAACATATTAGATGGTCTCTAGTTTGAGACATGGAGAAGACTATCTAGACATAGATTCGTGGACAAGATAATATACATCCATGTACTGAAGGGGAAGAGGAAAATGTTAGAACCTTATGGAAAGAAGGATAATTTTGTGTGATACAAAGTATTTCACATGGATATTGATTGTGAAGAGCAGAAGGCTTTGAAGATGACCATATAGATCCCTCTAGTCCAATTATTCACTCTTCATATCATCAGGAAGAGTCAGTGGATATACCTAGATATGTTTTAGTGACTAGGAAGAGGCTAGCATGGTTTCGTGATACCTTGCTGGATGCAGTATGGAATGTAGCCCCCCATGACACTTTCAAGGAGAGAAAACTACCTCATAGATTCTCTAGTTACATGGAGTCACATCATTGATTCCAAACCTTCCAGTTATGAGGAGGAGCATGTGGCTCCAGCGGTGAGGTAGATGACCCCACCAAGTACCATATCATAGGGAACCATATTTTAGAGGGATTCAACACTCAAGATCTAGTAGGGAGGAGCAACCTCCCAAGATTGTGCATTGGAGATCGGACTTCAGAGGAGATCAACATATGAAGAGGTAGTAGATGGCTCGAGAGATTGTATAGACTCGGAGGGAGTCATGTTTCAAAAGGAGCATGGTACTTGAGGATCGATGGATACTTGATGAGCTTGGTTTTAACCGAGAACGATGTAGACTCATAGTGAGTTTGATCTTAGAGAGAGATAGTTGACTCAGAGGAAGAGTCGTTCATTTAGAAGGAGTCCCCCCTCAGATTCAGGTGGGAGAAAGACATGCTCCAGGATTGACAGACATGTGTCATGAGTTGAGGGGGCTTCTAGGAGATGTGAGATATCCTATGAGGATATACTTACTTCAGTAGACCTTTCGACAACGACATAGGTGTATATTTTAACCTTGTACAATATTTTACTGCAAACACATTTTCAATAAAAGAACATAAAAGATACAATGGGAAATACACAGATTACACAAAGATTTTTCCCCTAGAAACACAAACCAAGAAAACTAGCATATTCTATATTCATTTAGGAGCCAACACCATCCAAAACCCTAACCCAATGATCTGAATTAGTCAAAAACCCTAATTCCTTAACCAAAAATAGAAAACCATTCACAAAAACCATGTGCCGAAAAACCACCCAACAATGGACATTAAAATCGAGGTGACATGAAAAATGAGGGAAAAATGCAACATGTTTCCCGAGGCAAAATTTTTTTTTCTCAAGGGTGTTGCCCCTGAACTCCCATGCAAGGGGGCTATCAACACCCTCAAACCCCCATGCACGCTTGGTGAAATGTGGTAGACACTAGAACTGGTTGTGCAAAGAATATAACACATACCCAACATTCTCCTACTTGTTGTTTTCTTTGCATACAGGGGGTTACAATGTTGCATAGTCAACAATCTAGGGCAACAATGCCCATGGATCCTCTACACCAAGAGAACTTCTTAGTGCTCATAGATTTTGTTAATGAATCTACAACATTCTTCAAAGTGTCCACCTTCATCAACAACACTTTATTTTCTTCAACCATGTCTCTCACAAAGTGATATTCAATATCAATATTCTTTGTGTTCGAATGATAAGCCAGGTTCTTCGCCAGAAAAATTGCACTCTGACTATCACAATCTATCCTTACAGCTTATTGTACCAACCCAATACCTGAACACAATCTTTGTAACCATATTGATTCCTTACTTGCATGAGTGGTTGCCATGTATTCAACTTCTGTAGTTGAAAGTGCCACTATAACATGTCTTTTGCTCTTCCAACTGATTGCTCCTCCTAACAGGTTAAACATGTACCCACTTATAGATCTCCTATGATCCAGATCTACAAATCCATGTATTTCCAACACGCTGTCCAATCTTGGTCTTCCTTGGTAGCACAATCGATAGCTACCAGTGCCACACAAATACTTGAAAACCCTTTTTATTGTTATCCAATGCTCCTTCCATGGTTTTGACATATACCTGTTCAAAACTCCCACTCCATGTGCAATGTCCAGTATAGGACAGACCATTGCATAAATCAAACTGCCAATTTCACTCTCATATGGAACACGAGACATGTCCTCGTCCTCTTCCTATGTCTTGGGACACTGATCTGCAGATAACTTTACACCAACAGGAATAAGGACCTTGTCTGGGTTACATTCCTGCATATTAAACCTCTGCAATATTGTCTCGACATATTTTCTCTGATTAATTAACCATAGTTTCCTCTTTTTCTGATCTCTTTTAATTTCCATGCCCAAAATGAAATTTGAAGCACCGAGATCCTTCATGTCAAATTCAGAGGACAATTGATTTTTCACATCCTGGATAATCTCCTTGTTGTTTCCTTTCAGCAACATGTCAACCACTTATAAGACCAAATAAATCAAATGATCAACAATTAATTTAAAATGCACACAATGATCCTCTTTTCTTCTTGTGAAGCGAAGTCCCATCATATATGTATCAAATTTTTGATACCACATCCTTGGTGATTGTTTTAAACCATATAGGGACTTTTTCAACTTGCATATCAGATCCTTCTTTCCCTTCACAACAAATCCTTTTGGTTGCTTCATATATATTTCATCTTCCTAATCCCCATGTAGGAATGTTGTCTTCACATCCATATGTTCTACTTCAAAATCAAATGCAACAACAACATATAACAAAAATATTATAGAAGTTCGCTTGGCAACATGAGAAAAAATCTCACCAAATCAATTCCCTCAACATAGGAATAACCCTTTGCTACTAACCAAGCTTTGTATTTCTCCACTTTTCCTTCTGCATTCAGCTTCTTTTTAAATACCCATTTGCTGCCAATGGGATTTCTTCTAGTCAGAAACTCTGCTAGATCCAAAGCCTCATTCTTATCCAAGGCTGACATTTCTTCATCCATGGCCTTTTTCTAGAGGTTTCCATCTTTTGAATCCACTGCCTCCCTGATAGTTCTAGGATCATCATCAGTAATAGACAAAGAAAAATTTGAATGGAAATCAGATGTAGTATACCTTTCTGGTAGCCTTCTTTCTCGAATTGATCTCCTCTATACTGGAGTATGAGGATCTTCTTCTTCTGATTCTTATTCTTCTGTAGAGTCTGATTCATCATCCTTTAAATCAAACTCTATTTTCTCCAGTTCTTCCTTACTTGGTATGACTACTTGTTTAACAACATCTTTGATTTCTCTAAATACCACATCTCGACTATACACAACCTTCTTAGTTTCTGGGTTCCAAAGCTTATAACCTTTGAGACCATCTTTATACCCAATAAAGATACACTTTTCAGCCTTCTTATCTTGCTTACTCATGTTTTCCTTTGGAACATGAACATAGGTCTCACAACCAAATACCTTGATATGTGTGAGAGAAGATTTCTTATCAGTCCATACCTCTTATGGAGTCTTGTAATCCTATGTTGATGAGGGTGATATGTTGACCAGGTAACATGCAATACCCACCACCTTTTCCCAGAATTATTTCCCTAACTCGATACCACTGAGCATGCACCTTGCTTTTTTCCATCAACGTTCTGTTAATCATTTTTGCAACTCAATTATGCTGAGGTGTATATGGAATATTCTTCTACCTTGTTATACCACACTTCTTACATAATTATTCAAATTCATTCCCACAAAAATCTCCGCCATTATTTGTCCTCAACACCTTAATTCTTTTCTTTGTTTGATTCTCAACAAGAGCCTTAAACTCTTTAAACCTGTCAAAGAATTCAGATTTCTTTATGAGGAAATATATCCAAGTATTCCTCGAGAATTCATCTATAAATGAGACATAGTACACAAATTTTCCCAATGATGGAACCGACACAGGTCCAAACACGTCACTGTGAACTAGCTGTGAAATTCATTTTTCCCTCGTTGCACTAGAGGGGAATCTTACTCGATTCTTCTTCCCATATACAAAATTTCCACATAAATCAAAATCCAGAGAGAATTTAGACATACCTTCAACCATACCTTTATCGTGTAGTAGTCAAAGACCCTTCTCTTCGAGATGCCCCAGTCTTTGATGCCACAACATAACCTTTTCTCCAGAGACTGTAAGAGTTCTTTCTTCTCCAATATCAATAACAATGGAACTATTACACCCATCACTAATAGTGCTTCCTTTCATCTTATACAGAGTTCCAAACCGAACTCCCTTCGACAACACCATTTCTCCTCGAACCATCCTGCATGTTTCCTTTTCAAATATTGTTTTTACCCCTGCATTGTCCATTTTTCTTACATAAATCAAAATTTTGGCCAATCCTAGGATCTGCAAAACACTAGGTAGTGTTCTAATCCTTCCATCTATGAGCCTCAACTTGAATTTTCCTCGACCTATGATTATGGTTGTCAAGTCATCACTTAGGAAAACATTACCTCCATCATACCTTTCATATTCACAGAACCACTCCCTGTGGGGAGTCATATGAAAGGATGCACCTGAGTCAACCAACCATTCCTCATGATATGAAAGTGTGCTTGAAGAAGCCAAGTACACATCCCCTCCTTCTTCCTTGGAGGTCTTTTCTTTTGTAGAAGGAGATTCTTCAGATCCCTTCTTCTTCTCAACTTTGGATCTACACTACTTCTTATAGTGCCCTTCTCTTCCACATCTCCAACATACTTTTACAAACTTTCCAGGAGACTTAGATCTTCCCTTAGACTTAGATCTCCCACTTGAGGAATTAGATCTCTTTCTTTCTTGGGAGTGTCCTCTTGAAAATAATGCATATGTGCTCCGTCCTTCCATGTTCTTCCATCTCATCTCCTCCGAAAACAAGGATGAGACCACTTCATCAAACTTCAAGGCAATTGTATTACTACCTATGGCAACAACCAGACTATCCCACGAGTCTGGTAAAGAGAACAGTAAAATAATACACTTATCTTCATCTCAAATTTTAATCTCAATAGATACTAACTAACTTACCATAGTATTGAAGGTGTTCAAATGATCTTCCACCGAGTCTCCTTCTCTCATCCTCAATTTATATAACTTTTTTCTCAGGAATAGTTTATTTACTAGGGACTTAGACTAATACAACTTCCCCAACTTATCCCATAAATCTTTGGTTGTAGCTTCCTTTGACAAATTTAGTAATATTGAATCTGAGAGACACAGTCTGATTATGCTCTTCTCCTTCTGATCCAACTTTTTCCAGTCATCTGATGAAGTTCATGTAGGTGCAATACCTCGATCCACCAACAGATCTTTCATCTTGAGCTTCCACAACTCAAAACTTTTCCCATTAAACTTCTCGATCTCCATTTTCAAACTTCTCACTATTTATTTTCACCTGAAAAATCAATACCACAAATCTCCCATTGTAACAAGGATTATCACAGTCCCGAGCCAAACCATTGACCACAAAGGCATCCCCTTGAAGTAAAAAAAGCTCTGATAGCAAATGTAGATTTTAACCTTGTACAATATTTTACTGCAAATAGATTTTCAATAAAAGAAAATAAAAGATACAATGGAAAATACACACATTACACATAGATTTTTCCCTT
>ML802656.1:75003-89279 GCA_009831015.1 Picea engelmannii | reverse complement strand
TAGATTTGTCAACTTTAGTCATATATGAACCTCAATATGATGTTGTTGCATATGAATTTAGAGCAAATTGTGCATTTGTATTTGCATTCCAAAAATTTGGCATGTCCTTTGCAAGGTTGTTGTTCCAAATATGTGAAGGTTTTCATTTCAGGAATATTGCCGTTTTTTTTAGCGTGCACTCTATTAGAAGCAAGTACTCATCATATGGTACTCCCATTTGCATCAAGAAGTCTTTAAAGCTAATTAAATTGTCATAGATATTTTGTTCTAGTGATGAAAACAACAACTTTGACTTTTCATCAACAACTTTGTCTAATAACTCGATCAGTTCAAGAATCATTGTCATTCTCATTGGTGGCATAGGGAAGTTGTATCGACAATGTGAATTCTTTTGTTTCTTACAACTTCTTGTATGGGAATGCCTATGCAATTTTACAAGATCTGGATGCAGATGATCTATATCACATGCTATGTACTTGCTCAAGAACTTTGCAATTTCTGAATCACTATCCTTTCCATGTATTGGTGCATCTTTTATCCAGCAAAATCCATGTTCATGCTTGTTTCCTCTATTCTAAAACTCTATCACAAAGTAGTTGTATGATACTTTCCCGAAAAATATTTTGTCATGACATATCAATTGCTTCAAAGCAATGATTCTATGTCTATAGTAACGATTGCAAGTTACTGGGTCCTTTCTTGTCAAGTGATCAATGTCCTTGCCTTCCAGTGTTTCAAAGTGCTTTTCAATTTTTTTTATACAAATCCGTCAATGCAGATACCAATTCATGCCAATGATGCTCTTCAATCATGAATGTGACAAAAAAGGTTGGAGGCCCCAACTGTCATATCATTGCAAATATTGTTTTCTTAATATGGTTGAAGTAATCAGGAGAAATGCAAATATTTTTGAAATCTATGTATCCAATATCAAATTTAGGTATCTTTTCCAAATTTGGTTTGTACTTCACATCTTTTGCCAGTAACTTTCTTTCTTGTAATTGTCTCTTTATTATTCATATCCACATGGAGGAAAGCACTTTGTCGATTATTGTTGGCATCATTTTGAAGAACAAATTTGTTGTGTGATATGAGAAATCACTGCTAGCATGTAGCAATTTCCATTTCACTTTTTTTTTGTAACTAAATCTCTTTACAATGTCATCATCACGCGGATTCCCATCGAATGGGGTTGGAAATTTCATCTCTTATGTGTATTTGTCCATGAATATTCCAAGTGGACATTGTCCTTCAATAGGTGTGACTTCAATGATCTTGCCCTGTAAATCATGGATGCATTGCGAGTCTATAAATCCACACACCAACGTTTCACTAGGTCTCTCACTATCTAATTTTATCTCCATATCACTCTCACAATCAGAATTTGTGTTTTCTATGCATTTTTTACTGTCTTGTTAAATAATATCAATCCTTTCTTTGTTTATAGTTATGTTTCCAGCCTTGTATAAAGCTCTGGAACATAATTATTTTAATGCTTTCATGACAATGTTTACATGTACTCTTCCAGTCTGATATGCATTTTTGTATTGCAATCGTCTTTTCAATGCAATTTCAATTGTCATTGTTTCATCCATGGATTGTGGCAATGATTTTTGGACAATATCCACATGAACAAGCACGTTGATGATGGATATTGTCAATCCCATCTACGATCATTTGTAGCCCCATTGTCTAATTTGTGCAAATGTAATTCTAAGTGATACATGTCTCTCCTCAAGTTCTGATAATGTGCTTGCAATTGGTAATGGCATATTGCATCTTATCTCCTCCGGTGTTGCAAACCATGGCAGTTTCCCATTTTCAAGTGCTCTTTTCCAGATAATACATATCTTCTCATAACACAATGTTTTGTCACATGCAATCAAGCTCATATATTCTTTCTTCAATTCCTCATTCAAGCATTTAATGTTCTTTGAAAAATGCAATTGTTCACAAATTGCACATTCATTTCTAGGTGTGTATTGGATGTATTTCACATAGAGTCGATATGTTTGCTACTTTTTTACATCGATATGCTCACTACATGAACATCCACTTGTTCTTTACTATCCATCTTTGGCACTGGCATGTATTTGTTTTAATTTCGTACATGCTACTCTTGCTCATTTACTACCATGTGTTGTTGCATTGATTTCATTTCCATCTTCTCCATGTACATGGCTTTTCACCCCTTGCTGGGTGACAACCCCGCAATTTCATTTGTTTCTTTCATGTATCATATTTTTTAGTCTATGGTAACTAAGTCTATTATTCTCAACTACAGGTCTCTTTGCTTTATGACAACCCATTCCAACCACTGCACTGCTATTTGCTAATGTAATTTTATCCTCACAATGTGCATTGTGTCTATCTCGACGTCTTCCTAGTACATGTTTAGGAACCAATACATTGTCACATATACTTTTTCTCAATGCTAGTATTGTATCTCTATCATGCTTGCTTCCATGTGTATTCATTGAACCTAGTATCCCTTGGTCACAATGTTGATAACATGTTTCATTGTACTTCTCCCTTAGGAATGGCTCATAGTGAATGTGTATTGTATGTGTTTCAAATGACAACACATCAATTGTTTTATCACAGTTTGAGCCAACAAAATAAAATTTGACAATATTGTTGCCATGGAGGGACCACACTTGGATATTTACATTGAAAATGAATTATATCCATTGCAAACAAAATGCCCCACCCTCTATCTCCCCTTTTTCATATGGCATTTCCATATTTACAAGATACTCCTACCAATTCATAGTAGGCGTTGTATTATCTATAGGACTGAGTCTCAGATATTCATGCAAGCAATGCAATGCATTCTAGTCACCGATTTGCATTGCATTGCAAAAGGATTGCACATTGTAAAGTCTCAAGGATTGTACATTGAAGTCTGTGGCTATCAAATAACAAATTTCTCTGAACAAACTATCACCACAACTTGATATGACGGGAATCACTTTGCTCAATCCATAAGAATGCATCTTGTCCATATTACATTTCCAATAGTATTCAATGTTTTTGCACATCAATGACAAGTAATTATTAGGTTGTTCAAGATTGCATCTGGCTAGTTTTTTGTAAAGCAATGGTTTGTAGTGGCCGCTAACATGATTTGGTTCATGAAACAAGATGCAATATGGATATGCATTTGCATTTATGTTGAAATAAAAATACTTTGTTTTCCTCGTTAGCGACCAAACTACGATTGATATATTTAACCATTTTTCTAACCATTGTATGCAAAATGTATCTCCCCATAGCCATCTCTCATTGCCATTTACATTTGAATATGTAGATAAGCACATTTTCGACAACTATATGTCAATGCCACAAATCCCATGTAATTCATACAAGAAATTGTTGAATATCTTCAACTTCAGGCAAGTCATTCTCCACAAGAAAGTATAAGAAGACCCCTCTACGCCATTACAGAAGCCCAAGGAAGAAATTAAAGACCTAGGAAGAGAAGTCGACACCACCAGTAAAAGACAAAATAATAAAGTAATTTGAAGACCCAGAATAAGAATTCAACCCCAGACATGCTCTTAGATTAGTACAAATACATGATTGGATCATTTCATTTGGACAGTCAGACAACTCCTTTTGCAGTGCGCACTAGACAACTGAAAACTACAATAGTGGGATTTTTGTTGTTTTTAGGTTTCTGGTATCTTGGTGAGTTTGCCACACTTGGGAAGGATATTCTTGGTTGGTCTTGGTCATCTTATTGAGGTGCTAGGTCTTTGAGATGCTAGCCTTGCGGACGATCTTCTCTATATGGTATTTTGTCTATTGATTGTGGTGTACTAGTAATATCTTAGACTGAATTTTTCTATAAGAAAGGTTGTTGGGTTTTCTCCCAAGGTTGGGTTTCCCAGGATAAACTCTTGTGTTCTTGTGTTGTGTTCTTATGTCTATTGTGCATGGTTAATATTTCTATATCTTGTTATTTCCGTCACAATATTATAGTTGAGATTTTCAATGTATAGTTATTCTATGATAACTATTGTATGAAAGTGAATCTTGTTATTAAATCATAAGGCAATAACTATCAAATCTCAGAATCATAAAAATCAACATGGTATCAGAGCTAGCTGAAATATTTCTACTGCACAATTTATGTTTGTCGTTGCACAGACCTGAACTTGTCAAGCTTGTTGAGAAATTTATCGTAGGACATTGAGATGAATTTTTTCATAGATCAACTCGCCCTAGCTTAGTGCACCTCATGGTGGTCTCAGATTGTAACTTGGTGAAAGTTGAAATTTCTCACTTCAGTTGCAGTTATAGTTTCCAATTATAGTTGCAGTTGCAGTTTCCAGTTACAGTTGCAATTGTAGTTACAGTTGCAGTTGCCAGTTTCCAGTTGCATTTACAGTTGCCAGTTACAGTTGCAGTCGCTAGTAGCCAGTTTCCAGTTGCACAAACTTTGAGATTAGAAGACAAGCTCGATGGTTCTATAAATTTCAAATGTATGCACTTGTATATAAGTTATATCATGAGGGTGTTTGCAGGATATGTACACTTGGAAAAAGGACATTTTTCCAAGCAGTGACAGTAGATCCAAAATAATCTTAGATCTAGTGCATGTAGATGAATCCCGAGAATTGGAGGCAACATCGATGATGTCTCCTACAGTATATGGCAACTTGAAATCAAATGGGACATCAACAACAAGATTCTAGGTTTGCATATCAGGTTTGATATTTTATATTGTTGCATCTTAAGTAAATATTGTAACCGAGATAATAGTCTTTAGAGTTCTATTACTGATGAGTACTTTTGATATCAAATGTATTGGATATTGTTGGTACTATGATCATTATGTAAATGCTCATTGTTTAGTACTAATGATGCACTTGTTTGCAAGATAGAATTGATCTCCTCTAGGAGATGTTCTTGGTTGTTGTCTTTGTCCCAAGAAGGTTACTTTGTAAATTCCATGGAGGTTACCATGGAGATGTTCTTGTTTTGTTCCGGGCAGGTTACCATGAAGGAATGACTAGTAGCAACAATAGAGAAGTGTTGTTCTTTTTCTTAGCCTTGTCCTTGTTCCAGGAAGGTTACCATGGAGGAATAATTGGTCACAACGTTAGAAAAGTGTTGTTCTTGTTTCTTATTCTTATTCTTGTATTTTTGTTTTGACTCTTGTCCCGGGCAGGTCACAAACGATAGCTCTAAGAAAGAGATATAGTGACAATTGTTCATGTTCTTATTTTTTGTCCTTGTTTCTATTTCTTAATCAAAAGTACATTGTTCTTGTCTGTTATTTTCCCTTGTTATTGCTCTTGTTTCGGGCCTGTCATAGGCAATAACTCCGAGAGGGAGTTATAGTGACAGTTGCAAGAGTCAACATATTAGATGGTCTCTAGTTTGAGACATGGAGAAGACTATCTAGACATAGATTCGTGGACAAGATAATATACATCCATGTACTGAAGGGGAAGAGGAAAATGTTAGAACCTTATGGAAAGAAGGATAATTTTGTGTGATACAAAGTATTTCACATGGATATTGATTGTGAAGAGCAGAAGGCTTTGAAGATGACCATATAGATCCCTCTAGTCCAATTATTCACTCTTCATATCATCAGGAAGAGTCAGTGGATATACCTAGATATGTTTTAGTGACTAGGAAGAGGCTAGCATGGTTTCGTGATACCTTGCTGGATGCAGTATGGAATGTAGCCCCCCATGACACTTTCAAGGAGAGAAAACTACCTCATAGATTCTCTAGTTACATGGAGTCACATCATTGATTCCAAACCTTCCAGTTATGAGGAGGAGCATGTGGCTCCAGCGGTGAGGTAGATGACCCCACCAAGTACCATATCATAGGGAACCATATTTTAGAGGGATTCAACACTCAAGATCTAGTAGGGAGGAGCAACCTCCCAAGATTGTGCATTGGAGATCGGACTTCAGAGGAGATCAACATATGAAGAGGTAGTAGATGGCTCGAGAGATTGTATAGACTCGGAGGGAGTCATGTTTCAAAAGGAGCATGGTACTTGAGGATCGATGGATACTTGATGAGCTTGGTTTTAACCGAGAACGATGTAGACTCATAGTGAGTTTGATCTTAGAGAGAGATAGTTGACTCAGAGGAAGAGTCGTTCATTTAGAAGGAGTCCCCCCTCAGATTCAGGTGGGAGAAAGACATGCTCCAGGATTGACAGACATGTGTCATGAGTTGAGGGGGCTTCTAGGAGATGTGAGATATCCTATGAGGATATACTTACTTCAGTAGACCTTTCGACAACGACATAGGTGTATATTTTAACCTTGTACAATATTTTACTGCAAACACATTTTCAATAAAAGAACATAAAAGATACAATGGGAAATACACAGATTACACAAAGATTTTTCCCCTAGAAACACAAACCAAGAAAACTAGCATATTCTATATTCATTTAGGAGCCAACACCATCCAAAACCCTAACCCAATGATCTGAATTAGTCAAAAACCCTAATTCCTTAACCAAAAATAGAAAACCATTCACAAAAACCATGTGCCGAAAAACCACCCAACAATGGACATTAAAATCGAGGTGACATGAAAAATGAGGGAAAAATGCAACATGTTTCCCGAGGCAAAATTTTTTTTTCTCAAGGGTGTTGCCCCTGAACTCCCATGCAAGGGGGCTATCAACACCCTCAAACCCCCATGCACGCTTGGTGAAATGTGGTAGACACTAGAACTGGTTGTGCAAAGAATATAACACATACCCAACATTCTCCTACTTGTTGTTTTCTTTGCATACAGGGGGTTACAATGTTGCATAGTCAACAATCTAGGGCAACAATGCCCATGGATCCTCTACACCAAGAGAACTTCTTAGTGCTCATAGATTTTGTTAATGAATCTACAACATTCTTCAAAGTGTCCACCTTCATCAACAACACTTTATTTTCTTCAACCATGTCTCTCACAAAGTGATATTCAATATCAATATTCTTTGTGTTCGAATGATAAGCCAGGTTCTTCGCCAGAAAAATTGCACTCTGACTATCACAATCTATCCTTACAGCTTATTGTACCAACCCAATACCTGAACACAATCTTTGTAACCATATTGATTCCTTACTTGCATGAGTGGTTGCCATGTATTCAACTTCTGTAGTTGAAAGTGCCACTATAACATGTCTTTTGCTCTTCCAACTGATTGCTCCTCCTAACAGGTTAAACATGTACCCACTTATAGATCTCCTATGATCCAGATCTACAAATCCATGTATTTCCAACACGCTGTCCAATCTTGGTCTTCCTTGGTAGCACAATCGATAGCTACCAGTGCCACACAAATACTTGAAAACCCTTTTTATTGTTATCCAATGCTCCTTCCATGGTTTTGACATATACCTGTTCAAAACTCCCACTCCATGTGCAATGTCCAGTATAGGACAGACCATTGCATAAATCAAACTGCCAATTTCACTCTCATATGGAACACGAGACATGTCCTCGTCCTCTTCCTATGTCTTGGGACACTGATCTGCAGATAACTTTACACCAACAGGAATAAGGACCTTGTCTGGGTTACATTCCTGCATATTAAACCTCTGCAATATTGTCTCGACATATTTTCTCTGATTAATTAACCATAGTTTCCTCTTTTTCTGATCTCTTTTAATTTCCATGCCCAAAATGAAATTTGAAGCACCGAGATCCTTCATGTCAAATTCAGAGGACAATTGATTTTTCACATCCTGGATAATCTCCTTGTTGTTTCCTTTCAGCAACATGTCAACCACTTATAAGACCAAATAAATCAAATGATCAACAATTAATTTAAAATGCACACAATGATCCTCTTTTCTTCTTGTGAAGCGAAGTCCCATCATATATGTATCAAATTTTTGATACCACATCCTTGGTGATTGTTTTAAACCATATAGGGACTTTTTCAACTTGCATATCAGATCCTTCTTTCCCTTCACAACAAATCCTTTTGGTTGCTTCATATATATTTCATCTTCCTAATCCCCATGTAGGAATGTTGTCTTCACATCCATATGTTCTACTTCAAAATCAAATGCAACAACAACATATAACAAAAATATTATAGAAGTTCGCTTGGCAACATGAGAAAAAATCTCACCAAATCAATTCCCTCAACATAGGAATAACCCTTTGCTACTAACCAAGCTTTGTATTTCTCCACTTTTCCTTCTGCATTCAGCTTCTTTTTAAATACCCATTTGCTGCCAATGGGATTTCTTCTAGTCAGAAACTCTGCTAGATCCAAAGCCTCATTCTTATCCAAGGCTGACATTTCTTCATCCATGGCCTTTTTCTAGAGGTTTCCATCTTTTGAATCCACTGCCTCCCTGATAGTTCTAGGATCATCATCAGTAATAGACAAAGAAAAATTTGAATGGAAATCAGATGTAGTATACCTTTCTGGTAGCCTTCTTTCTCGAATTGATCTCCTCTATACTGGAGTATGAGGATCTTCTTCTTCTGATTCTTATTCTTCTGTAGAGTCTGATTCATCATCCTTTAAATCAAACTCTATTTTCTCCAGTTCTTCCTTACTTGGTATGACTACTTGTTTAACAACATCTTTGATTTCTCTAAATACCACATCTCGACTATACACAACCTTCTTAGTTTCTGGGTTCCAAAGCTTATAACCTTTGAGACCATCTTTATACCCAATAAAGATACACTTTTCAGCCTTCTTATCTTGCTTACTCATGTTTTCCTTTGGAACATGAACATAGGTCTCACAACCAAATACCTTGATATGTGTGAGAGAAGATTTCTTATCAGTCCATACCTCTTATGGAGTCTTGTAATCCTATGTTGATGAGGGTGATATGTTGACCAGGTAACATGCAATACCCACCACCTTTTCCCAGAATTATTTCCCTAACTCGATACCACTGAGCATGCACCTTGCTTTTTTCCATCAACGTTCTGTTAATCATTTTTGCAACTCAATTATGCTGAGGTGTATATGGAATATTCTTCTACCTTGTTATACCACACTTCTTACATAATTATTCAAATTCATTCCCACAAAAATCTCCGCCATTATTTGTCCTCAACACCTTAATTCTTTTCTTTGTTTGATTCTCAACAAGAGCCTTAAACTCTTTAAACCTGTCAAAGAATTCAGATTTCTTTATGAGGAAATATATCCAAGTATTCCTCGAGAATTCATCTATAAATGAGACATAGTACACAAATTTTCCCAATGATGGAACCGACACAGGTCCAAACACGTCACTGTGAACTAGCTGTGAAATTCATTTTTCCCTCGTTGCACTAGAGGGGAATCTTACTCGATTCTTCTTCCCATATACAAAATTTCCACATAAATCAAAATCCAGAGAGAATTTAGACATACCTTCAACCATACCTTTATCGTGTAGTAGTCAAAGACCCTTCTCTTCGAGATGCCCCAGTCTTTGATGCCACAACATAACCTTTTCTCCAGAGACTGTAAGAGTTCTTTCTTCTCCAATATCAATAACAATGGAACTATTACACCCATCACTAATAGTGCTTCCTTTCATCTTATACAGAGTTCCAAACCGAACTCCCTTCGACAACACCATTTCTCCTCGAACCATCCTGCATGTTTCCTTTTCAAATATTGTTTTTACCCCTGCATTGTCCATTTTTCTTACATAAATCAAAATTTTGGCCAATCCTAGGATCTGCAAAACACTAGGTAGTGTTCTAATCCTTCCATCTATGAGCCTCAACTTGAATTTTCCTCGACCTATGATTATGGTTGTCAAGTCATCACTTAGGAAAACATTACCTCCATCATACCTTTCATATTCACAGAACCACTCCCTGTGGGGAGTCATATGAAAGGATGCACCTGAGTCAACCAACCATTCCTCATGATATGAAAGTGTGCTTGAAGAAGCCAAGTACACATCCCCTCCTTCTTCCTTGGAGGTCTTTTCTTTTGTAGAAGGAGATTCTTCAGATCCCTTCTTCTTCTCAACTTTGGATCTACACTACTTCTTATAGTGCCCTTCTCTTCCACATCTCCAACATACTTTTACAAACTTTCCAGGAGACTTAGATCTTCCCTTAGACTTAGATCTCCCACTTGAGGAATTAGATCTCTTTCTTTCTTGGGAGTGTCCTCTTGAAAATAATGCATATGTGCTCCGTCCTTCCATGTTCTTCCATCTCATCTCCTCCGAAAACAAGGATGAGACCACTTCATCAAACTTCAAGGCAATTGTATTACTACCTATGGCAACAACCAGACTATCCCACGAGTCTGGTAAAGAGAACAGTAAAATAATACACTTATCTTCATCTCAAATTTTAATCTCAATAGATACTAACTAACTTACCATAGTATTGAAGGTGTTCAAATGATCTTCCACCGAGTCTCCTTCTCTCATCCTCAATTTATATAACTTTTTTCTCAGGAATAGTTTATTTACTAGGGACTTAGACTAATACAACTTCCCCAACTTATCCCATAAATCTTTGGTTGTAGCTTCCTTTGACAAATTTAGTAATATTGAATCTGAGAGACACAGTCTGATTATGCTCTTCTCCTTCTGATCCAACTTTTTCCAGTCATCTGATGAAGTTCATGTAGGTGCAATACCTCGATCCACCAACAGATCTTTCATCTTGAGCTTCCACAACTCAAAACTTTTCCCATTAAACTTCTCGATCTCCATTTTCAAACTTCTCACTATTTATTTTCACCTGAAAAATCAATACCACAAATCTCCCATTGTAACAAGGATTATCACAGTCCCGAGCCAAACCATTGACCACAAAGGCATCCCCTTGAAGTAAAAAAAGCTCTGATAGCAAATGTAGATTTTAACCTTGTACAATATTTTACTGCAAATAGATTTTCAATAAAAGAAAATAAAAGATACAATGGAAAATACACACATTACACATAGATTTTTCCCTTGGAAAACCAACATATTCTATATTCATTCATAGTGATACATTGTTTACAATACAATACACATACAGGAACCAGTGGCATCCAAAACCATAACCTAATGACCTGGATTAGTCAACAATCCTAACTCCTTAACCGAAAATATAAAACCATGTGTCAAAAAACTGCACAACAATGGACATGAAAATCGAGGCAACAGGAAAAACAAGGCAAAAATGTGGCACGTTTACCGATGTAAAAAAAATATTGGCGGGCGTTGCCCCCAAACCCCCCTACATGCTCGACGCAATGCAACAAACACTAAAACTAGTTGTGCAAATAATATAACACATACCCAACAAGAGGAGCCATCCAGTCAGGAGGATTGTGTCTGGACTTTGTCTCAATCATAGAGGGAGCAA
The DNA here is from genome assembly GCA_009831015.1 of Picea engelmannii. NCBI lineage: Eukaryota > Viridiplantae > Streptophyta > Pinopsida > Pinales > Pinaceae > Picea > Picea engelmannii. The sequence continues at coordinate 77,954 of ML802656.1, read as the reverse complement.
CCAATGAGGCAGACCGGACAACGGAGCCTACTTCAACACAAGATGGATTTGGCCTCAGAGTTTGTAGTAGAGTATCTTGACAAGATGTACTCTTTGGTTTAGAGGTGTGACAAAGATCACATGAGATCTTCCTTAGTCAGGGGATACTGATGAGATTTAATATGATGGACTATAAGTCCGTGGCTACACCTATGGAGAAAAATCTAAAGAAGTTGAGAGATTCTACTTTCGATTCAGATTTGGTGAACCCCACGATGTACAAACAATTGATTGGATACTCGATGTACCTGTTTAACACTAGGATGGATACTTGCTTTGCACCATGAGCCAATTTATGGTAGAACCGAGACACTACCATTGGGTTGCAACAAAGCATCTATCTGTGTGGTACAGTTGGACCCGATATGTCTGAGATGATGGAGTGAAGCTGCAAAGATATATAGATTATGACCAAGCATGAAGTGTAGTAGACAAAAAGAGCACCAATGGGTGTTGCATTAGATTAGCCACGGTTCTTGGCTTAGTAGGAAGCATACTTTTGTAGCATTCAATACAAAAAATGAAGAGTATATCGCAGCTAGTGATTCAAGTCGTGAAACAATGTAATTTCAGAAGCTTCTCATAGAAATTCATACGATACATGGTGCAGAAGGAGCAGTCAAATTCCAACATAGAGACGAGCATATTGGTGACATTCTAGTAGCATCAGATGGGTCTGTGTGACCCTAGAGCCATTCTCCCAGGATGGGTCTGTGTGACCTCGGATAGGTCTGTGTGACCTAGGATAGGTATGTGTGAGCCATATAGGTCCACGTGACCTCGGGAGAATTATGAGATCATTCACATATATTTACTGTGATGAATGGCTAAGTATGATGCATGATGCAAAATGTCTTCCCCGCTGATCTAAAAATGAAGAAGACTTGTATTCTTGAAATTATTTGCAAGTAAAATTTATGTGTTAAAATGCAAATGGATCAACTTTGCAACACAAATTTAATAGGATTTACTCATTCAATATGCATATAAACAACAACAATAACAGTGAACAAAAAACACATAACACAACAAATGATAAAGGAGTTCACCCCTCTCTTGGGCTACATCTCCTAGTCCAACTTCCAATGGATCATTTGTATTATTTTCTCAAAGTGCTAAAAAATGTGCTTTACATTGCTCAAAATTCCAAATAGACTGCTCCAATGGCTTCAGAACGTCCAAAAACCCCTAGCTGGGCTTTTTCGACACGTCGTTTGGCTAAAAATTGAAGAAGATAGGCTTCCTGGAAGTCCCCCTTCAAACTTGTTGTCTCTACATCTACAAAACACACCCTTGTTGGCTCAACCTAGCCCACACACACATTTAAACGTAAAAACTTAGCACCAGACACAAATGCGCGAACCATGGAAACTATAGGACGGTTACGGGCGCACCTAGCCCGTAACCGTCAAGGGCAAGGTCATATGACCCATGTGACCACGCGTTTAAAAATAAGGGCCAAGAATTTACATAACCATTTGAACTGAATTTAAATCCAAACCAAATGCATACCCGCGCGCGCGTCATGATATAACAATGGTCATATGGCAACAAATATGTGACCGGGGGCTGGGGCTAAGCCCCAGCCCAGACCCCCACGCCAACATACAACAAAATCAAATTAAAATGTATTTAAAACCATACATATAACAAGGCATACAGTGGGGCGCATTGGTAGCGCATATTATGCAAATGCTTTACATGTGGGGAGAGGTCATGGGGTCGAACCCGGTGGACTCCATTAAAGTTTTATACAACAACCAATAACAAGGTGCCATGTGACAGCCTATGACTGGGCCACATGGAACTGTATGACCAACCAAATACTGCCACATGTCACAATGTCATTCACCCTCAGTTGCCAACTGTTTGCCACTTATATCTACCATATGTTGTACGAACTGCCACGTCAGCAGCCGAACGGACTGTACAGTTAGCATCCCCTTTTTTTTTACTTGTTTGTCATTTTGAACAGAATGCGATATCTCTCGCTCCTGACATTCGTTTGAACCCAAACAAGTTGCGTTGGGTTCGTAATGACGAGGCCTATGCTCTCCTTTGATTTGAAGCAATTTTGAGCACTTTGAATTTTTGAGCAAAATTTGATCCCCTGGATCACACCTCCCCATTGGAAAGCTTTTGGACCTCCAAAAGACTATTTTCAGTCTATTTGAAGATGAGGGTATAGTTCCCTCACCTTTCCAACCTCAATCCACTTGGCTTTGCTTGGATTTGTACCTTTAAGACCAACTCGAAGATACTCCACATTTCCTCGTTTTGAAGTTCGCATTCTCCTGTCAAGGATTGTGTCTTCATGCAGTTCTGTACGATATTCTGGGGAAAAATCATCTATAGAAGGAATCTAAACATGTTCTCCTTGATCATCAATCAAAGGAGGCTCATACAATTTCAAATTCTCAACATTAACAATTGCATACATTTTCATATAAGGAGGCAAATCTAAATGAAAGGCATTGTTACCAATCTTGTCAATAATCTTGAAAGGACCATATTGAATTGGTTTCAATTTTTTACCTTCTCCTTTAAGCCTCTCCTTACTGATGTAAATCCAAACTTCATCTCCAACTTGGAAACCGTGATCAACACGATGCTTGTCATGTCTCGTCTTGTACTTGGATTGACTCTTTTCCAACTGCTCTTGCACCATTTGATGTATCGACTGAATTTGTTCAATGAACTTTTTTGCACTATCAATGTCATATTGGCCATCAATAGAAATATCTTTCCCAAATATAAAATCTAAAGGATATTTGGGCAAATAGCCAAAACATGCTTCAAATGGCGACGTTTGAGTTGAAGAGTGCTTAGCTCGATTGTAAGCATGCTGAATGTAGTGTAAATGCTCATCCCAAAGTTTAGGATGCTTGTTGCAATAAGCACAAAGAAGATGC